>BMAU01005287.1:0-525569 GCA_019973935.1 Trichonephila clavipes
ATTAGCTGATAGATAATACAAAGATGCCTCAGTGATCTGATATGTCCTGTCCAATTTAAATATTTTAATTGAGTGCCATATAAACATATATATTATATAAATATAATCTATATAAATAATTTACGTAGAATATGTACATTTAAACAATTAGACTAACTGACAATTATGTATATATGTAATATAAAAATAGATACATAAGCTTTAACTGAGAACTTGGATGATGCAAAATCAATTCAGTATTTCTTCATCTTTTCTCCACCAGACACTAAACCGTCTCTATAGACAATGCCACCTCTGTCTAAGGGGACAAAACCAATATAATCTTGGAAAGCCCCATAAATCACGCTTTTGGGGAATTTCAATGCTCGCTATCTCTTCCGACTTTCCCCATATAAATATGGCTGTTCCCCTAAGTCAGGGTTCTTTTGCCTCTTTAAAGTACTGTAACACATTGTTTCAGTGTTCTCCCTATAAAGGAAACATCGTACCTTTAATAAGGACTTTGAATTCCATAGCTGTCGTTACTGGGCAGAGGAAATATGTCATATATATATATACTAGCTGGTATACCCGTTCTTCGCACGGGTGAACTGAAAAATTAAACAACACACATTGAAGGAAAAAGAAGTTTTTAAAGAGTTAATTTTATGTGAATTGAAAATTAAACAAAAAAAGCTTTTTGCATATCTCAGCTAAACAGAAAGAGAAAGAAAAAACACACACTTTGTTAAATTTTAACTATGTAGATCTAATAGCCGATAAAAAGGATTTTTTAAATTTATAACTCCCCGTAACACTCTTGAGGGTCGATTTTTGAAAATACCTCCCTAAGCTGTTCTCTGCTCACAGCAAAAATAACACATTGTTAAAAGTTTTGCGTAATGAACGCTTAAAGTAGTGTAAATAATTTATATCTGAAAGTGTAATACATTAATATTACTGTTGTATTTATTTTATTTTAAAATTGTAATATTCGCAAACAACGCCGTTTCTTAAATTATAATGGCGATTCAATGAAAAACATAGCTAAATGTTAACGATAGAGTCAAGTTGGCAAATGCCTTGCTACTTTCGTAGCTCGAGCTTTATTAGAGCTTTGTAAGACACGCCGTGTAGGGGCGCGATGCATGTTAATACTTTATCCAACCGCATTATGATTTACTGCAGTTTTTTTCATACAATATTTTTTTTGGGTCACTACATGTACAAATTAAGGGATATACATAAACAAAATACTCCACTTTGGAAAATTTAATCCGTTAGAGCTAATAAATTAAAGATATTCCACTGTAAAATTAATTATGTACACGGTTCACTTAAAATAAGTAGTCAAATCATTTTCCAAGGTCTTCATTAACAGACAAAACCATAAGACACTTAAATTTTGACATTAACTATTTTTTGTGACAAAAATAATAATCTTTGCAATCCGCTGAAAACGCAATATCTGCTACAAAACTGTTCGCCTTCCCCACTAAAATACTCATCATAGAACCCGTGCTGCCATATATCTTGGAAGAGTGGATTTCAAAGAATATTACAGCTAAGTATTGGTAGAATATTCCTGCTAAGTTGGTGTGGTGTGGTAGTTAGGAGAAGGGGGTGCCAGCTCAAGTGTCGTTCCCGTCACTTGACCATTGTTCAAAATTACGTGGTCCGTCTCCAAAAGCCCTCGTGTAGCTGAACAGTGCGACGTTAATATTCACTCACTCACTCACTGCAAAAAATACAGTACAGTGGTTATAATTAGTTTTGTACTTTAAAATGCAATATCTGCACATATTCAATTAAAATTACAGCGTTATAATTAACTACTCACCACAAAAAAATTATGAAAGTTTGTCCAAATGATGTAGTGTGAAAGAGAAAGTTTATTTACTTTAAGTACCAGAAGCGATAAAAGTAGTTATTTTGAAAATAGATCAACTTCTTACCACCAAATGCGCATAATAAAAGTCATTAAAAAACATTAAAATAAAGAGAGATTTATAACAACATCTCCCTTCAAAACTTAGTTTTATTCTGGAAACCAAAAATAGGCATTATTCTGATCACGGGAATTAATTAGAAGCGAGCCCCTTGCGTAGCCAAAACAAAAGGTTTTTCAAGGAAACAAAAGAATAGATATATCATGACGTGGTCTTTTTTGCTTGCAATCAATGGCAGAATTTTTTCCTTCTTTCTTGACAAATATCTTTATATTTTGGACACTTTTTACAAATTTTTATAAATTATAGCCTATGATATAAATTATAGCCTATGGTATAAATTATAGCCTATGTGTTATTCTGATGTATAAGCTATATTACTGTAAAGTTTCATTAAAATCCCATTCTGTTGTTTTTGCTCGAAAGACCACAAGATTTTCCAAACTTTCACATTTATATATATATATATATATATATATAAATCGTGCGTACTCATATATAAATATATATAAGAAATACATAATTATTTAAACATTGTCCTTTACAGAAAATGAATGGTACAATTTCACCGATAAATGAGCCCGAAAAAGAACTATTTAACACCCATATGCGAAAATGTCATAAAAGAAAACGTAGTACATCCGAACACTTGGATTCTCTTGCCCAAAATAAATTAGAGGTTTTCACTTATATTGAGTGGCTATAAGCACACGCATTTTTAAGTAAAGCAACTTTTCTTTATTCCTACTAAGTTAATTATTCATTCCTTCCAAAAAAAATGAATTTGACTTGGCGAAACTTTCCTTCTCACCACTGGTACTCAACTAAGAGTCCTGGCCTATCTATACAGTGCAGGAGTTCCAGGGCTCATCAGACGGCCTTGACGCGCTTTAGAAGCGGTCACCTGCGTAGTATGACTTTAGTTTCTTTACCTGTCCCTGCTCTCTCCTTGCTTCTCCTGCTCATCCTCTGGACTACTGGGGCATTTCCCTGCGACAGTTGTATGAAGATCAAGACCTGATGTGTGACGCTATTACGTGGAAAGGTTAAATGGACTTGGTGTAGGCTTTCCTGCTCCAAGGGGATTGGAAACAACAAGTTAATTATTTTCAAAATCTCCCTCATATATATATTTATATATATATATATATATATATATATATATATATATATATATATATATATATATATATATATATATATTCTATATTTTACTTATTTTTTAGATTACTATTATCTGATTGGCGCATATTACATTAAAAATTTCTCAGTGCAAACAAAATGCCATTAACGATTGAGATTTTAAAAGATTTTAAACGAAGATTTTAAAAGACCATGATTATTTTACCGCTTTTTGTAAGACCTCAAAACCGACAATTTTTTAAAAATACTTTTCAAATTCAAAAAGGAAAAAATTAAGTGAGGCGAATTTTTTTTTAATAAAAATTAAACATAAGATATATTTATTGTTTTTTCTTTAATATATATTTATTAATTCAAAGAAACACGTAAAAAAAAAAGTTCGATAAATATCAGTTACGAAGTAGGGTGCTGTCATCAGCATAATAAAAGAAGATTATTAGCCATTAAAAATTTACGTGTCTAAGTAAGATGAGTTTTTTTAAAATTAAATCGTATAAAAGACGTTTTGGCTCGCGGCAGGCACGCTAGGCACAGGCCTAGGGGACAGAAGATTTGGGGGAGCAAAAAATTGGAGCGAGAAAAAATTAAAATTAAATGGAACGTAAAAACTCCTAGTAATTATTAAAAATCCAATTATTCTCTTTCATTTTTATATCTAAATTATCAAATCTTTGTTTCGCTATCATCCAAATTATTATGTAAATCGCTTGGCCTTTCTTCCCCAAATCGTATTTTGTTTAATGTATATCGTTATTAAATTGTCCTCAAAACTCGAAATAATTTTTTGCAGCGTTTCTCAAACTATGGGGCGTGCTCCCTAAGTGGGCATGAGAGCCCTACTTGGAGGGGGCGAGCATACCTTAAAGCAGTGATTCTCAACCACTGTGCCGCGACACTTTTGTGTGCCGCCAAATTTTGCAAATATATAATAATGTTAATAATATTAAATTATATCATTTAAAAAGAAAAATATTTTTAACATGAATATATATTTAAATCCACAAAAAATAAATTATTTTATTATTTGCTTTGCAACGCGTTTTTTCTTAGTGCCAAATTATGATGAAGCGTGCGTGCATAGCAATAGGAATAATGTCTCAGTCGGAGCACACTTTGCCACTTCTACGTACAAAACGTGTTGCTTTAGTGATAGTTGGGATTCAGAAGGTGTTGCATAGTAGTTACTGCACCTTTTCTTTCGTTAAAATTGGCAAATGTATGTGATTCGTTTTAATATTAATTTATTTGCATTAATTTATTTGCAGATCCTTATGAAAATGGATAAATGGTTAAAGAAGAAAGTTTAATGATGATGGCCAGTGATTGATAATGATAACGTTAGGGACCAAGTTAATGAGCCAACCCCGGCACAAGTAAAAACTTCTTGCTCAAAAAAATGCGTTGTCATCGGAAATATAATGATGATTTTTTTTGAAATTTGGATTTACCTCTACAATGGAAAATGACATAGTTGTTCCCGAGTGTGTGATATGTGGTTTTAAATTATCAAATAGTGCTATGGTTCCTAGCAAACTCCAACGTCACTGGTGGCTAATCATCCTTCGCAGTTTTTCAACAAAAGATAAAAGCTACTTTGAAGGTCTTTATCATCAAAAATTAAGCAAGTAAAGTTTTTGAAAACAAGTATGTGTGTCAGAAAAGGCTCAAGTAGCTTCTTACGAAATAGCTGAATTGATTGCTGTTAACTTAAAAACCTCACAATTTGGCTTTGAAAGAAATTATATTACCTGCTTGTCGCAAAATTGTAAAAACTATGATTGGTGGATCAGCTGATATTGATATTTGCAAAATACCACTTTCAAATGATACAATCCATCGCAGAATTAAAAGATATGTCAAAAAATATGAATGAGCAAAATACTGCAAAAACTCTTGCAAATTCAAATTTTGCTCTACAAGTCGACGAAACAACAGATATTACAGGAAATGCTCAATTAATTGCATTCGTTAGATTTATTCACGAAAATGATATAATTAGTCAATTTTATGTTGTCGGGAGTTACCCTGATTTTACTACTGGTAAACATATTTTTCAAGTAATTAGTTCATATTTAGAAGAAATTAAAAGTTTCTTGGAAGTCATGTATTGGCATTTGCACAGATGGTGCTCCAGCTATGACTGGACATCTAAAAGGATTTGTAGCACATGTTAAAGAACAGAATGAGTATATGTTAGTTACCCATTGTTTTTTGCATCGAGAAGCACTTGTTACAAAATTTTTGCCATCAGATTTGAAAATAGTTCTGGAACAATGTGTTAAAATGGTTAATTATATCAAATCAAGACCATTAAAAAGTAGATTATTTAGTAACTTATGCCAAGCTATGAAAGCCAAGTAGGAACCCTTCTTACTCCATACAGAAGTAAGATGGTTGTCCAGAGGAAAAGTTATATCTCGTGTGCTGAAATTAAAAGACGAAATGAAAATATTTTTTGAACAAAATAAAAATTATGAATTTGTTCATTTGTTGGAAGATAAAATATGGTGTACTAAAAACTGGCTTACTTATCAGACATTTTTGTTATTTTTAACAACATCAATTCAAGTATGCAAGGGCCTAATGAAAATATTTTAAACTGAACCGATAAGCTGGGTGGGATTCAAAAAACAAATAACTTTATGGAAAAAATAAAGCTCAGGAAGGCAATTTAGAAAAAGTTTGAGTCAGTCCCTAAAGACAGTTATAAAACTGTTAAATTAATTGTTGTGGATCATTTGACAACATTAGAGGAGAGAATTATTCATTATTTCCCAAAATTAGATATTAAGAAATTTGATTGGGTTCGTAATCCATTTCTCATAACGTATACTTCTGTATTTGACTTAACTTTGAATGAAGAGGAAGAACTCATTTTGCTTTTCAATAATCGAGATTTAATTTTAAAACATTCAGAAGAATCAATTAATTCATTTTGGATTAACATCAGATGCGATTATCTAATGATAGCCAAAAAAGCTTTAAACATATTATTACAATTTTCCACATCTTATTTGTGTGAATTCGGATTTTCAGCATTAGCCAACATTAAAACTAAAAAAAGATCAAGATTGTTAAATGTAGAAGACGATATGAGAGTAGCATTGTCATTTTTACGACCAAATATAAATGAAATTATCAAAAAACATCAAGCTCAAATTGCGCATTAAAAATATTTTTATTATTAGTTTGTAATTATTCCCTTAATAAACGTTTAGTTATTAATGTAGTACATATTAGTTTATTTCATATATTTAAAATTTTTGTCATAAACTATTTATGCAGTGTGTTGTAGTAAGTAAATAATTTTTATCTTTTTCTTTGTGTGCCGCCAAATTTAGAAATCGTTAAATATGTGCCGCAACAAAAAAAAGGTTGAGAATCACTACCTTAAAGAATAGAAAATAAAATATTTAAAATAATTATCAATTTAATAAAATAATTTGCAATTTAAAATAATTACGAAGTAAAATACATTCTTATATAATAAAAAATGAAATACGCATTCACACTGATATATACGTATATGCCTATACCAGTGGTTCTCAAACTTTCACTACTGGCGACCCAATTTTCAATCTTAATTTTTAAAGACCCCCCCAAATAATAATGTATTGAATGCAATAATAATGCACTTTTTGGCGCTGAAGCTACAATACGATCATAATTATAAACCATAAAAATTAACAAGATAAGTATTAAATTTTGTATGTATACTTTTAAGTAATATAAATTTTTATATTTCTTTTTTTTTAACTTTTTAGTTCGATTCACTATAAAAGAGAGTTTTTAGATTGTTTTAAAACTATAATTTATTTTATAATTATTTTTACTATACACGATAAAATCACAATTCCAGTGAATAATTTAACTAAGAGAAAATATACTTACCTACTTTCAAGGACTTTTCCATTTTTCTTTGATAATTTGAGAAACAATCCAATAAAATTAAAGAAAATGTTCCAAATGTGCGTGTCCTTAATAAAGGACTTAAATCACAGACACTTTTCGCTAACAATACAGGAACGTTATTTTCCAGCAAAACTGTCACATTTTGTTCACATTATTGTAGTTTTGCTGTTGTTTGAAGATCTACAAATGGCCTGTTGAACTTTTTCTTCCTTGTGTCTTTTTGACAAGGCAAAGTGCTATATTTATGGCTTCATCGAGTTCTTTAGGCAGCATTTGAAAATTTCAATTCAACTCAAACGTTTCATGTCTATCGCTTATCTCATATTTACTTTCGCTATCTTGATTAATATGCATTATTTCAGCAGGTTCTTCAATTGCTTGATCAGTTTCAACTTCCTTCAATAGAGATCACAGAGGCCCTTTTTTTATATTCTGCTTATTTACATTTATAAACCATAATAAGTCGTACAACACAGCAATCAAAACTACAAAATTGTTCATAAGGGAAAGTGTAGAGTGTTCTAAAAATAACTGTGTAAAACGTTTTTCATTATGTATTATATGCTTCAGAATACTCGTAAAAATACATCTTGGCCAAATAATCCTTCAAATTGCTCAATATGCTTATCCATCTATCATAAAACTCATTCACATGGGGAAAAAAGAAACAGAAAAATATTATTTACAACTTTCCTATAAGAAAAAGAGACGGAGTGAAACACACCCGTAAGTTTGAAGGTCAAATATATGATAATCAAAAGTAGTATTTAAGGGGTTAAAAGAAACGTAATAAAAAAATCTCTCATCGTGGGATTACAGTAAAGCAAACAAAATGTCTTTTTTATGTGGTTATAGGATCAAAGATAGCTAATGAGCGTTTGAAGTGGAAGCTTTTATTTTTGATGATCACCATACTATAAAAATAAATTATATCAGTGTAAATGTATAATTTTTTATGTCAGAAAGCATTTTGTCTTTTACTCCATTTCAAAAAATTATTTCGTTTTAACCTTTTATTTTCAATACGCTCGCGCCCCCGTTGCAGGGTTACCGCGCCCTGCCAGGGAGATGCGCCCCACAGTTTGAGGAACACTGTCCTATACGTTACGCTCTTCTTGACAGTGGCTGTGAGCTGGAGGTGAGTGAGTGAGTGAGTAAATATTAACGTCGCACTGTTCAGCTACACAAAGGCTTTTGGCGAAGGACCAAGTAAATTTGAACCATGGTCAAGTGACGTGGACGACACCTGACCTGGCACACCCTTCACCTAACTACCACACCACACCAACGGGAGGACGTTTCAGCTCTCGACAGATTTAACGTACATTGCTACCCTACACGGTGGGTCTTAGTGGTACTGGGCTTGAACTCATGACATGCCTGCTATGATCCATACCTTGACCACTGGGCTACCACAGTCCTTTGAGCTGGGGGACCAGGGTAAATAGAATATAAAAGATAATGTACTAATATACAAAAAAATTTAAATCAAATTTAACTCAAGACGTAGAAGCAGATTTTTCTAATTATGAGCATTGTTATAAAGGCGTCAAAATTAAACGCAAAATTTCAACAAAATTATTATTTGATGAGCTACCGAGTGGAGGGAAGTATAATAGAGACTGGCTGCTCTATTCAAAATCGAAAGACCATTAATTTTTTTATTGCCTTCTCCTTCAGCCTGAGGAAAAACGTGGAGTTTTAGGGGGGTAAGGAGGGGGCCAAGACGATCATAGGGCAAATGTATTGACTTTTTCTTGTTTAAAAAAAGGGCCAACACGGTGCAGGATGCAGTACAAAGTCAATATGTGACAAAGAGATGGGGTATTGGTGAGATCTCTTTACTAGAATTGTGTTTCTGTTGTGAAATTTTTGTCTTCAAGAGGCCTTCCATTCAGAGCCGAATTTAAGTCAATAAGTTCAAGTTGTAGCTTTTCAGGGGTAATATCAATATCAGCAGTCATGGGATAAGAGAACAAATTGTGCATTGAGGCTCAATTTTCTTAAAATCCCGAGAGAACTTGTGACCTCGTCTTTCAAACTCTACAGATGATCTCTTAGTAGGAAAACTTTCAGATACTTTGTTTTCCTATAACTAAGGAATTCTATTTTTCTAATAGTGAACAATAAAAGAGGAATCTTTGATTGCGCACTGGAAAGAAATCTTGTTTCAAAGCGAATTTTCTAATTGTCTTGGCGGGTTTAATTGTCTTTGTAAACTGTCCGAATGAGGCACCCATGAAATAAAAAGGAACTAACTGAAGATAAATTGTTTCCTGGTATCATGTAATAAAGAATAAAGGCAACCTCACTAAGCTCTGATAACTTACTGCTATCCTTAGTATCTAATGTATTTTGACAGTTATTGCAGCATAGCTCTTTTTACATTGCAAATATTTCAATTCTGTTTTCTGTATTGAATTCAGTATTAAATTATCTTTAAAATGATATAAAATACTTTGCATTTTGTGCAACGTAAAATGTTCTATAATCATACAAACGTTTAAGTCATAACAATTTTAAAGTGTCTACAATTTTGGCCACCACTGTTCATCTGCCTCCCATCGGGTATAGTGGTTAGTGACGCTAACTGCGGTGCCGTAGGGCCTCGGTTCGAATCCCGGAGAAGGCATGGATGTTTGTAAATGTATAGTGCCTTTGCGGCAGGGGGTACTCTAAATAGCCATCGAGCCGCATGTCCTCTCATGAGGTTGATGGAAGGGGAAGACAGGTGGGAGGCCTCTAACTCCCCCTATTCTCTCAAAATTGGGGTGGAACCGAGCCAAATCTTTCTGTCTCCTGTTTCATCCTGAAAGATGCGTACAACTAGTACCTTGCTACGATGAATTTCGTGGGCCTTGATCTGATGTTACTGTCTATCAAGCCGCATAGGTAGCAACAACTTATGTATACTATATCTTGTTCAAAGTTTCAATCGTTAATAAAATACTTTTTATTCATCCACTGAAGTTCAAATACGTTTTTAAACTTGTAATGAATGACTCTTGATGTTAATACAGTTTTTTCAGATAAAAATTCATTAATTAAATCTAATTAATTAATTATAGTTTCAGAAATACATTTCACTAGATATTACTCCTCTAGATGGCAGCCCCATTAGATAAAACAGCTTTTGTGTTAATTTGTTAAATTTGTGTGTGTGTGTGTGTGTGTGATGAGGATTTAACTTAACTTAAATAATAATTTCTATTTAGACGTCAGCATTTCTTTTACACTGGTTTTAAAAGATAAATCCTTTCCTATATATATTATGTTCAATTTTTATTAAAAAATGTAATTACGAATTTAATGTGGTTAAAAAGTTTTTAATGTTAATTTAAAAGATGTTTTGGCACTTAATATTGTTAATCCTTTATATGTATATTCATACAGTAGGGGAACCTATTATTGTGCGGTCTTTTTTAAGCGACTTCCTTTTTGCGCGATCTTTTTTTTATGCGGCGTATAAATTGCAATATGCCTTTGGCTCCACTGTAATGTTTTCTATCTATTTACCGGTGGTGTAACGGAAAGTCAGGTTTTGCCTTTAATATTTTATAAATTCGGTAAATACGTATTTACGTAGTCAGGCCTTGGGCCCTATAGTCCTGTCACGATACCCCAACCCCGTGATGCGGGGGTGTACGTTACGCCACTGAAATGTAGACACTTCAAGAAGCTCTGTTTATTTGTTATAAACAGTCTCCCGACAATGCGCATTCAGTTACTTTCTCTCAACGCTCCAGCAGCCCGCACTTGATTGAGGACGAAACTTTCAATGACAGTGACATTATCAATAATTTGATAGATTATGAAGATGGACAAGAAGAACCGGATTCTTTAAGAGCGGATAAAAATATGCAGGGATCCAGATTTCCAACAAATTGGAAAACCATTTTCTTAAAATAGATACCATTTAAGAAAGGAGTATAAAATTACTAAAAAGGGGTTCGATCATATATATCTGGTTATCATGACATTTACAAGCAACTGACCACCCGACCTTCGACCAAAAACTTATCTCTTACTTTTTATTGCCAAAAAGTAAATAAATTGAAATTTTACCTTCAAGTGTGTGAAAGCGATTTTGAGCTTATTCATTACAGGTCTTTGGATTACGATGAATAGCAATGAATTATTTGTGTGCATTTTGAAAACTTATCCGTGTATACAATGAGAAACTATAAGCTTTTAAAATGTTTCCATGTGTAATATTTAATTATTTATTTTGTTATATGGAAGTATTCTTACATAAATTTTTCGTAAAAAATTGGCATATTTTATAAATGCGACTTTTTTTATGTGGTCCCCTATCCACCGCATAAAAAAAGTTTTTTGTAGTATTTCCACGAATTAGTTTGTTTTAAGTAAGAATTTATGAAATTTTTGAATTTTTTTTCTTGTGCGTTTTTTTATGCTGTCCCTATTTACTGCACAAAAACAGGTTCAACTGTAGTTATATTAATTGCAAGTATTTATTAAAAAGTAGATGATACAATGTTTTTCTTTGTTGACCTAAGTAGGAATTGACTTGAAATTTTTTTTATTATTTGTATGTATATTTTATTTACATAAAAAGCTCAAGTAATTTTTGAGATCTTGGAGAATTTAGCAATGCAATTTTTCTTTTATCTAAAGCAAACTCAAAGAGCAATTTACTTTTTATGGGTGAAAACATTTATAATTGTTTTTAATGGAAACGAAATTTTTGTACTTTTTTTACTATCATTTTAGTTAATTACTGAAAATTCGTTAAAAGGTATCTTTCAAGGTGTTGTACAAAATTGCTTCAATGAATACAGTTTTTATACATATAAGTTTAGCAAAATAGTTGATCTCCTTAAAAAAATATTCTATTAATTTATTCTTTTTTATCTTAATTACATTTCTTAAGAGGATTTCATTCTTTTGTCCAATGCATTTTCTTCTTCAGTAATTTTAATCATCTTTTTGTTATCTTTCTTCTAAATGTTAAACATTTTATGCAACTTTTTCTCATACATGCTTGATCGACCTGTTTACATTAAATATTCTAATAATTCTTTACCGAAAAACTCTTAATATTATTATAACATCAGTGTTACAAGTAGTAGTTTTTTATAGCTCGAAGGTACATTTTAGGTGAATCTTTGACAAAGAGATATGCATTGCTAAAAAATATTTCTTTAAAATATAAGAGAAACGTTACAATGGCTAAGAGAATTCATATAAAAAACATTTTTTGAAAAAGGAATAAGAATTAAAAGGCTTGAATCAAGATTTATGTACTTAGTTTTCTTAACACGCAGAAATGTTTTTAAAGAATTAAAAACTTCTGTTTTTTTTTATTACAACCAAATTTTAAAAGAAAAACAAGTAATATAAAAAAAATTAAGACAATTCCTACTTAGGTCAACAAAGAAATTTTTATTTTAGTTACTCTTTATTAAATAGTTACAATTATTATAAATATGTATATACTTATGACAGAATCACAATATTAAGTAGAATAGAAAAAAAAGCTAATTTTCCTGTAATTTTTCTGTAAAAAGCCTGTAATTTTCCATTTTCCTTTCTATATAGGGTGTTGGACTATAGGTAATAATATATAGGACTATATATTATTACTATTTATTCATTAATTAAATTTAATTATTCTAAAAAGATAGTATAGTAAAAAAAGAAATCACATTCTCAGAAATTAGGCCAACCCGGGAGGGATTCAAAGTCCAACAAGCTATCCATTGCGCTACAGCAACGCAACGAGCGAGTTTCCTTTCTATATATGCTGTTGAGCTATTACTTTTGTTTCTTACTCTTTCAGCTCATTTTTAAATTTAATTAATGTATTAATATTTGAAAAAACTGTATTAACATCAAGTGTCATCCACTACAAGTTTAAGAAAAATGTATTTGAACTTGAAAGGATGAATAGAAAGAGTATTTTAGTAATGATTGAAAATTTGAACAATATATATATATATATATATAAGGAAAGAGTGAACTAATAATAGGAATTGAAAAAGTAACCCTAATACAAATTTATGATATAAAAAGCTCATTTTTATATAAATTTGTCAAACAAATTGAATACATAAATTGTTAGATAAAATTTTCTGTCTTTCAGTTCCAGTTTACACTTAATATCATGACTTTGCAGTCGTCCTACATTAAATGAACACCATAACAAAAATCCATAACACTAAAAACTACTATTATTATCAATTAATTAATATAATATCTAGTAGTTATAATCAAATATTCACTAGACAATTTTTATTGTATCGAGAATCTAGTATTGAAAATTGAACTTATTGTTACCTGTGCAAGTTGTATAGTTTTCTTCGTCATTTAAATTAAAACATTCCCTTGCGACATTAAGTATCAAGCTGCTAATTCTGAAGGTATTCAAAGAGTATGAGGCTTATAAAAAGAAAACTATATAATCCATAAAGCCATTATAAGAAAAAGATTATTAAAAGATCAGAATAGCAGGGGAAATTGACTCTTCGAAAAATGGACCAATTATTTTCCGCAGGATTGTAACAAGCCAAGAATAGCTTTAACGAGTTTTTTTTCCTCGGAACATTAAAAACAACCCAAAGGGAATCAATCCCATAAATTTTATATCCCATTTTTCAGACTTCGGGATAAATAGCGTTAATTTTCTTTTTCTACCAGCAAGTTTAAGAAAGAAGAATGTTAAGTGGCTAAACTTTACCTTAAAAAGGTTTCATGACAAAAGCAGATTTTAATTAAAAGTTCTTTGAATCATTTTAAATAAAACACTTGGTTGACTCTAGCAAAATAGCTAACAATAAATAAGCACGTTTGAAACTAAAATGGCAAAAAATACAATGAAATAAGAGCTAAATATAAAAACATGTCTTTGCTTGCTTCAAAAACAAGTCTTTAGCCTTTTTTACTAAAATATTTTCAAGTGTTTTGAAGATAGCACATGAATAGGAAAACTTTTTTCTCGCACAAATTTGCTTGAATTAAACTTTCGTGATATTAAACAAGCTATAGCAAAATGTTTCAATTCATTTTGAAAGAAGGTTTGGCATACAAAGTAGAGAATTTATAACAGCAGTGGAGAATAATAATAATTGTAACAAGTAATATAAAAAAAAATAATGTCAATTCCAATTTGTGAATGAATGAATAGAAAGTATTTTATTAACAATTGAAAATGTGATCAAGATATATATATAGGGAGGGAGTGAACTAATAGAGAGTAGGAATTGAAAAAAGAGCATGATTTGTCTGCATTGTTGTAACAATGCACACCCGGTTTGCCTAGTTTAGCTGAAAAAATCGGTTTTCGACGTCAACTTTTATCATTGTTTTCACAGTTACATTGTTACAACAATGGAGACGAATCTAAGTTGGCGTCTGAAACCAATAATTAAATTTAATTGATTTAATTTAATTAATGAATTAATATTTGAAAAAACTGTATTAGCATCAAGAGTCATTTACTACAAGTTTAAAAAAATTATTTGAACTTGAATCGATGAATAGAAAGTATTTTATTAATGATAGAAAATTTGAACAAGAAATATGTATATATGTATGTATTTATAGGGAGAGGGTGAACTAATAGTAGAGGAATAAAAAAATGAATACACAAAAAAAGAGGGAAAATTCATCTTTAAAAATGTGAACCGATTTTACTTCTGTGACATTTATATGATGTGAAAGAAAGAGTTAAAAATCTGTTGAATATCATTTAATATAAGATTTATTTAATAACTTCTCTGAGAAATAATAATAAATTCCATGTCTATAAAATATTGTGCTACATTCTGTTTATTTTCTTGTTAATATTTTTACACCAAAAAGATTGTTCTCACGACCTAAGGCTTGGAATATTTTTTTAGGTAGGATCTTCCCAAGTTGTAAATCTTGTTTTAATGAATTAATCAAAATTAATTGGTATGCTCTCTGAAACAACCGTGTCTTTCATACGCGTATTCACTTTATCTTATCCGATATTCTTTACAAAAATGTGTCCAATTTTGTGAGTATAAATAAAATGTATACACACATCTTCCCATATTTATTGAATTTCTTATTATTTTTCCATATCGTTAATATTGAGTTTTGTAAAATGAAAATCTAAAATACAGGGGTATAGAATTCACAATATTTAAGAGCCTAAGAAAAATAGGGAATAAAATTTTAACTACAGTTTGATTTATAATTTAAGTTCAAATCGATGTAAGTATGACAAGAAAGGTTTGTGATTTGTTTGAAAAATTTGTTTTATATTTGTTAGAGATTGTGCGTATTTTAAATGTGGATAAGAGGAATTAAAGGGGTTCACTCATGTAACGGCTTGTTTTTAAGCATTCTTAGGGATTTTTTGAAGACAAGTAGAACGATAGAACTTTAAGTTTTTTTTATCATTTATTTATATGGGTTTTAAGAATTTGTATATAAATGTTTGGCCAAAAATATTCAATAGAGCGTGAGTTATAGCGCTCTGAACACACTCGTCTCGAAAAAATGGACTTTCACTTCCTCCACGATTCCTGCTGATTGGCTTATCTGAAATTAAAAAATTAATGACATTTTAATTTATAAGCTTAAATGCACCAAATGAAGTACGCTCAATGGAAAATATCAATAATTGGATTTTTGGTAGACTTCTGAAGAAAAGTTTCGAATTTCATGGAGGGGTATGTTTTTATAAAAAAACTAGGAAGTTTTTGAAATTATAAAGGATTTTAGTTCATGTGGTGCGTATATATGTGCTGAGTGTACCCTATAAATTTGAAGTCATTCGGTCAAAAAGTTCTTGAGATATGATGGAGGAAAGTTTGAAAAACACGGTTTTGAGAAAAACACGTTTAAAGTTTCAAGTTCGATTAAATCTGTGAAAATCTTAACTTAGCGCTACGAACAGCTGCTTTTCTAACACCTGCTTCCTTAGAACGACTTCAAATTTTAAAAAATCACTTTACCACCGTTTTCTAGACATGTTAAGAAAGCAATTTATGAAGAAAAAATTTGATTTTTTTTTAAATCATCACATAGGTGAACCCCCTTAAGTCTAATTTTAAGCACCAGTGTAATTCCAGTATATATTCTAATCACCAAGACACTGATCTTGAAGTGTGCTTTTATTTAGTAAAGAGTGCAATTAGGAACTTTTAGATCATTAACACGGTGTTTTGATGAAATAATCTGCAGTTTTATTTTGTTAATTGTTTTGCAATGCATACCCAACAGATATTAATAATTTTATTTATATAATAAAATTATCACTATCTGTTGGGTATGCAGATACTAATACTTATATTTCTTTCTTTTAATTGTATACGTTATATATGATCAGAAGTTTATGGAAAACATAATTTCTGTACTACTATTACATTCTTCAATATTAACTCGACCGAAAAGGGTAATCCCTTTATCCTCTTGCACACCTCCAAGTGATGCCATTGAAAGTGGATTTGAATTTAGTCAACTCCTGTTATTGAGTACAGAGTCGACCGAAAGTGTGGATTCGTGTTTGTATGAGTAGAATCCCAGCCGATAGTCAAAAGACTGAATCGAATAATACTTTAATAAGAGAGGGCCTCCAGTTATAAAGAAGAAGAATGTCAAAAATATCAGTCAGTTTCCCCACAGAGAAGACTACCAGTGAAAATCTTGAATCCTTCAAGGTAAAGAAGACGAAATATTGAAAAGCCTCCGAGGCTCTGGCATCGGTATATAAGTACAGTGGGAACTTCAAGTCCCACAGAAAAGGATGCAATGGTATAGAACTGATTCCTGGATGAGGTCTATCCATCTATCCAGAGAAGATCGTCCCCTTCTCTAAATGAAACCTTAGGAATGTAAAGGATTCCTATCTAGAGCGATCTCGATGAAGTTGGTATAAACGCGATTGAAAAAGGTTTATCAATTTATAGCGATCTATCAGGAAGTCTCACTAAAAGAAATCCTATTTTGAGAAGTAAGTCCTGGCCTGTACATGGCGCATTAAGGTATCTGACATAATATATAAGTATAAAATATTTTTTTACAGCCCTCAAAGAATAAATTGCAACACCAATAAATAATGCAAGTAGATTCATGCAAATTTTAGGAGCCATTATAGTGAGGTGTATATGCAAGTGATTAAGAAATAGACAAATAATACGATTATAAACCAATTTATTCAGTATCTAATGTACCCACGTAAGGCAGCTATACAGAATTCAATTCGGCGAGTCATTCTGTCAATTAGTCCATTGATGTTTGCCTGAAGTAATCATTGTCAAGCACTGATGCTCGCAGATTATCCATGGTTTGCGCTAGTGGTCCTAGGTTCATGCCACGTCCAATGAGATCCCACAAGTGTCCGATGGGATTCAGATCTAGAGAGTTTGCCGGCTAGGGAAGGATGTCAAATCGAGTCAGGCTGTTAAGAGTTCGCCGTATGATACAGGGCTTAGCATAGTCTTGCTGAAATACATCGTTGTGTGTTCCCTGAAACAAGGGCAGAACAATAGGCTCCGCAATTTGTGTCACATAGAGATCCGCTGTCAAAGACCTTCAATGTGTACCACAGATGTCTTGCAATTAAACATTATGCCACCACAAATCGTGATGCTCTGTGTAGGACCGGTTTGACGCTCAGCTATTTATATCTTGAAATGCAGTTACCAGACGAAACACTTCGATGGATTCATAAGATCATTTTAGCAAGGATAGAGATTTCGATTAATCTTGCTGTAAGCAAAAGGATATGTAATCGATAAGTGGAGACGATTTAATATCATTTCTAGAATATACGATCTCATACAATAAAGTTCGGTGAATAGTCTTGTAACATTAACGTAAATGAAATATTAACGAAAGTTACCTTACTGTCCTTCGAAATAGTTACCTCCTATAATCATGAACCCCTGAGATCAGCTATATATGTCATGAAATCTTTGCAAGAAGTTTTCTTTTGAGATGGAGTTCAAAAGCCTCGTGACATTTCGTTGGATGTCAGAAATATCGTCAAATCTCTTTCCTTTCAAAGCGAGTTTGAGTTATGGAAATAGGAAGAAGTCTGGAGTATTGAGATTGGGTGAGAAGCCTTGAATGTTCAATTTGCACCACTCTCTCTCTCTCTCTCTTTTGCCAGGAACAGTTTGTTGATATTCACTACATGAGAGCGAGCATTGTCGTGAACAAAAAACCATGAACCTTGTTGGGCGTATTAGGATCGTTCTCTGCGTAGACATTTTTGAAATGGGTCAAAATTTCAGTGTACCTTGCAGAATCCATTGTCCAGTTATCATGCGCACAATTAACTGACGATCTTTAGTGATTAGCTTCCTTACTTTCTTAATGATTTCGTCAATGACGGAGGTCGCCAGTTTTCAGCTACGCGAGTTATCAGAAAAACTTTCTCAGCCATCTCAAAAACGGGCGAACCATTCGTGCACACACTTTATTGAAAGTGTTTGATCTTCATAAACACATACCAGCATGGAATAAATTTCTGTCGGTATTTTTCCAAGCTTAAAACAAAACTTTAAATTCATCTTTTATTCGTTCATTTTCCTGTTCTCAAATAAGAACCAATGCATTAAACAAGCTCTTTTTAAAACAAGTCTTACATGGAACACAAACGACGCTGAACTGAGCAACGGTAGGAGCAGATGGTCAACACCTGTCACTACGCATGTACAACGTTTATTTCGCCAGTGCTGTCAGATCGGCCGTTCTGACTTCTTTCACCGAACTTTATTGTCAGAGGTTGTATATATTATTTAAACTATGTAACCTTTCTTAAGACAATATTGATTCATTTATAATTTTATTTCAATTATTAAACCATTCACTGCCAAATGCATCTCGTATTAAGCGCATTTATCAAAACTACGAGATACCTCACAATTTTTTCGATGCAAGTTTATATTGATTGCAGTTATTCCCAGAGTAGGCTTATAGCCGTTTGAGATAGAAAGTATTATATAGAAAGAAGGAATAAATATTTCATTAAAAAATATTTTTTAAGAAAACATATTTAACATCAATTTAACTATCAAAACAGTAACCTGTTGTAGCTTAAGACTACAACACAATTCTTGCCACGTCACTAAAATTTTAATTTGTAATTTCAAACTCCCTAATTGGTTTTGTCTTCTTATTACTATTTATTCAACAATTTTTAATGCTTTAAAACCTCCATCGACTTATATTTTTTTTCCAATGAGGTTCATTACACAGTTGTATTATCGACTGTCG
Source organism: Trichonephila clavipes (assembly GCA_019973935.1). Taxonomy (NCBI): domain Eukaryota; kingdom Metazoa; phylum Arthropoda; class Arachnida; order Araneae; family Nephilidae; genus Trichonephila; species Trichonephila clavipes. The sequence goes on from BMAU01005287.1 coordinate 19,200, forward strand.
CCATATGATATTACGAGACAAACTCAAACACAAACTAATGACATGAAAGTGAAGATGTTAGGAGCAAATCAAACAAAATTTTAAAAAATTACTTTGTTTATGAAAAATTTAATTTTAAAAAAAGGAATATCTCATAAGGAGTACTCAGGTAGAAGAATTTTGTTCAGCGTCACACCAGCAACGAGTTATCCGTTAGTGTCACCCCCCCCATTTTACAGCAAATGAAATGCGTACGATACTTGTAACTTTATATTACAAGATTTTTAAATCCACATGTTTTTTTTTAATATAAAATCTTTCTCTAGATTTCCCTATCAATGAATGGGTTATTTAAGCGTGTATGAATATAATATCAAGGTAAATATTGTTGCAAACTTTCGTGGGTGAAAAGTAGCCGACGACTCTAGTTATTTAAATAATAACAGTTTTATTGAGACGTTATACGCAGTTGCGAGGCTCAAAAAAGACGTCTTTTTATGATTTTTTTTGTAAAAATAGTTTTTATTTGTTAATTGCAAGTGATGGTTATTCAAACAGAACCCTACTTTTAAGAATACAATAGCGTGTTGATCATGTAAAAATGTTGATGAGCACCGCTCCTGTAGATGATGTCCCGAACGACCTCCAAAAAAGGCGCTTAGCGGTGACCTCCATTTTCGCAGTTTGGATTATCTGAAATCAAAAATTATGGTAGATTCTTTTAAAGGATAGATTAATGCAGGTATTGAAGGAAGGAATAGTACAAATTTTGGTTTTTGACAAAATGGCTTCTATTTGAAAAAAATTCATTTTTGACTGTTGTTAAAAATATAGTAATAATTTTTTTAATTTTATTCCTTCGTTCAATACCTGAGGAATATATCTAAGACGATTGCGTAAAAATTTGAAACCGATCGCGGTAGAGCCATTTCTGAGAAATCGAGATAACCGATTTTAAAAATACCGTTTGGAGAAAAACGCGTTTAAAGTTTCAGAAGTAGTTTACACAGAGGTAATTTTTTTTCTTCAACTTGCATGGTATCATCTATTCTAGGGCCATAAGAATATTGAAGTATAAGAGGGCCATGTAGTATCGGTAGCTTCTAATAAATCCAGCTGCTGTTGTTGTCGAGCCATTCTTCCATCTCGCGTGCTCCCATGTGCTCTCGCGTCGCAGATCATCACATGCTCTGCGTCCTCTCTGTCGACATAAGCATGAGCAGCGGTGCCTAATGAAAGTACTAATGCATCCATAAAGTACAATAATGATTTTGTACCTTCATTAAACATTCCAGCTGCAATATAAGCCAACAACTTTACAACTTGCAATGTAAGTCAACAACTTTAGAGCAACATGGAACAATTTTTTGAGTTATTTTCCATATTAACTGATTATAACTCTCATTATTGTTTTGTGTAAATCCACCAACACACGCAAATAATTTTACGTTGCTATGGTCTTCATAAATTGGATATATAGCTTGAGCAACATCAGCTGGTAAAGTTGGATAATCATGGGTGTAAGAAGATAATGTGTCTTTTGTTAGCACTTACTGCCACATTACGGGGTTTACTGCCACATAACACACATTTACGGGGCATTTTTATAGCTTTTAAATAAAATTTACTCCAATATAAAGCAAAAAATCATGAAAAACAAGTTTGAACTGAACGCACGACTTTACAACGTGGCAGAACTCTTTAGGCTGACGAAATACTTTTATTTTAGGTTGTAATAACTGAATATGACCTTAAGGCTACAGTGGACAGTTAAAATGTGGAAAATTGACTAAAATATCGAAAAAAAATTTTTGGCTTATTTTAATATTATATTAGCCTCTCTATCAAACACAAAAAAATTTTTTGGTTTCATGCATTTTTTACTGAGTTATGGGGTAGTTCCGATTCAGTCATCCATGACCACGCCCCTTTGTTTACATTCTGATGTCATGCTGACAAAGCTGTCATGTACTTTGACAGTACGAATTTTATTTACTGTAGACATAGCCTCTCTAAATGTTATTTTTTAAATGTTAATTTATCAAGGTCTGGATGGCAACAATTTGTTTTAACTGTATCTGAGACCTAAATTGGCATTATTTGTTTACAATTCGTTCGAACTTGCGTTTGCATTTTTCGTTCAATTTTATTCAAACTTTATATTGATTTTACCAAAACAAAAAGTTCTTTTCAGAACTAAAGTTCATTTTAAATTGCCTTTGTTATTTAAAATTTTTATAATGGATCTTATATCATCGAGATATAGAAAACCTAAAGGTCGTCCTACCAAAAGGAGAAAGATGTTGGCTGAAAATAGCAAGAAGCGATGGCAGAAATCTTCTAAAACTCTTGTTGAAAAAACTGTAATAGTATGGTATTGTGCAGAGAGATACATTGTCTGAACCGAGTACATCTTCCCAACCTGAGGCAAGCTATATTTTCACCCACAAGGCTGTGTTTTCTGAATTATTGCAGAAAGTTCCTTGTAAATATTGTACAAACTGTACCCTTGCTATAAAACAACACCATTCCATGGGGTATTCTACAAAGATGGAACTTTTATGCGAATCATGTCATGAAAGTTATGGAAGTGTTTTTTCAAGTTTCCAAGAAGAGGCCAAAAATTCACATGATATAAACAGCAAACTGGTGAGTGCCTTCCTATCCATAGGCAGAGGGCATGCTGCTTTGGAAACGTTTTCATCTGTGCTCAACATGCCAACAATGGACCGAAAAACATTTGCCAAATGCATGCACAACTTATCCGTGAAAAACAAAGAGGTGAAGAAAAAAATGCTCGAAATGTCACGTCAAGCAGCTAGAGAAGCTCACGTAAAAGTTGATGCTTCTCTAAAAAATCAGGAAATAATTGATGTGAGTGTATCATATGACGGTACTTGGCAAAAACGAGGACAAACATCTAACCTAGGATTAGGAATAATCATCGATATCCTTAGTGGACTTGTCCTTGACTTTGAAGTATTGTCGAAATACTGTCATAATTGTGTAGTTGCTTGTCGAGATATGGGAGTCGATAGTGCGGAGTTCCACATATGGCAAAAAGGACATGCGGATGAGTGTGACAAAAATTTTGATTGAACTTCTGGAGCCATGGAGATGCACGCTGCACTAATTATGTGGAGGCAATCAATTAGTGATTGCCAAATGAGATTCGTTTCCATGCTGAGTGATGGTGACTCAAAAACTTTTCAATTTTTGTCGGACAATAAAATATATGGTTCTAATATAAAAATCGAAAAGGAAGAGTGCCTGAATCATATTGCAAAAAGGCTAGGCACATCGTTACGTAACAAAGTGAAAGAATGTAAGGTGAAAAAAGTGACTCTTGGTGGGCGTAAGCAGGGAAGTCTTACAGATAAAAACATTACAAAGTTGCAAAATTACTATAGAAAGGCAATAAAAGATAATGTCCCTGATACCGATAAAATGAAAACTGCTATATATGCCAGCCTGATGCATTGCTCGTCAACTGACAAAAAGCCTATGCATGGTTATTGTCCTGAAGGGGAATCATCATGGTGTTTCTATAAAAGAGCTATAGCCAAAGGTGAGACCCCAGGATCACACAGTTCCATGAAAACTTACTTGTCGCCACAAGTAGTGGAGAAAATTATGCCTGTTTATCAACGTTTAACTTCAGACACCATTCTTGAAAGATGCGTAGCAGGCAAGACGCAAAATTCGAATGAAAGTCTGCATAGCTGCATTTGGCGAAAATGCCCAAAAGAGGTATTCGTCTCCAAAAGGAGGCTGGAAATAGCAGTAACGGATGCCATCGAAAAGCACAATTTGGGCTATGTGAAATCTCTTGAAGCGAAAAAGGACTCATGTCTAAATGACAGTTTTTCTTTGACTATTGCAGAAAGACAAGATAAATGACGCATTTCTCAGAATGTTTCTATGAAACAAAAGAAAAGGAAAAGAAATGCCACGAATACAAATGCAGCCTATAGTGCCGGTGCCTTTTAAATTTTTTTTATCAGACTTAGCAAACAGTTTTCTTGTTATGTGTAATTAGATTTGTTATTTTTTTGAATTTTTGTAATTTAATTGTATTGAAATACTTTATTTTTACTCATTGTGATTAATGAAATATATAACATATTATCTGGTTGATGAAATAATAATGAAATACATTCTGTTAATTTACTTTAGATTTTATTGGAATGTTCCCCGAAAGCATTAACGCACTCCTTTTCTCTTTTTAATATGCGGATCGTACTTTTCTTTTTTGGCTCGTTTTTTTTACATACGAATTCATTTACGTGTTGAAAAAGAAGTCAATGTACATACACATAAGGAACTGAATTTCACATTTAGTAATATTTTAATAACTCATTTTAATTAAACACATGTGTGTGACTAAAAGAACTGTATATACAATTTATTTTTTACTGTTTCTTGTACATTTTAGCATGCTAAACTGGAAGAAACATTTAATTCCATCATCATCTCAAGTTTTTAGTTTCATTTAGCATGAAATTTTTATCTAAATTCATATACCTCATTTTTTATTTTAAAAATCTCCATAAAACATGATTTATGGCATTAATTTTATTAATTATAATTAGGCTCGATAATAAAGGAAAACAAATTAGAATAATGGTGAGGGGAGAGAGACGTAACAGAGAGGTAACTTATTATTGACGTTAAAAAGTTTAGATAATCCTGTCCAAACAGGCTTAATTAGTTTACAAGTATATTGAATCTTGCGGATTGAGTTAGTTGGGGTACTAGGAGTAAGTAAAAACGATAATAAGTATAAACAAACATGCTGTTAAATTATATCATGTACCGACAAGATAAACAAATTCAATATCTTGCCTACATATAAAGCCACACTCAATTTATATCTAACATTTAAAACGTTACTTTACTCGTATTTTTATTTTTGGATTACGACACCAAGAGGTTGCGTTCCGGGCTCGGATATTTTGTTGAAAAGGGACCTTAATTTTTTCCTCAGAGTGAGATTAATCATCTAGTTATAGATTTAAGCCTTCCAAAGATACACACCCAACTTTCTAGGGTCCAAATTTAATAAAACAAAAACCTGCTATCGATTTGAATTTAATTTTCGAAAAGAATTTGATGAGTTTTTCCTCAAAGAGGGAACTCTAGTTTTATGTGATGATTTACTTCTTCATACTCAAGTATGCGTACCTGAGGTTTTTACTTTTTATATCTTATTAATGAATGAGAACAATCAATTGAGATCGCAGGTTATCTTTTGTGTACGTTTATGCTTTTCAGTTTAAACACCAGAAAGTGATGCTTAATTTTTACCCTGAATCTTATCGATGTACAACATAACAATGGTCGAATCGACAAGAAGCGAAAAAGTGAGCTATTTTTTATATATAAGCTTTTATTTAACTTGCAATGTAAATTGTTCGGGTGGAATCTTGCAACTCAATTTTGAAGCTGATTTCTTCAACCGATTGAGCTGAAATTTTGCATACACGTTTACTTTGGATAACAATGCATGTTTTGACTATTTATATTCTGATATCGCAATTAGTTAAAAAGATATTAATGAGAAAAACTTTTACCCCCCGTTTCTGCCCAGCAGCTTATCGGATAGAGCTTAAAGAAATTCCGATATTTTTCGACCTTTTTAAAAAAAACATCTTGAACTTTCTATCAAACTGAGACAAAAAATAATTACATAATCGAAAAGATCATTTATTTTGCCACGATACAGTATAATGTTTTTCAAAAAATAATAATATTTTCTATTTTTGATTTTCTTCTAAAATGAGTCAAAATCGATGCGTTTTCATGAAAATGATTTCCAAATCATTCCGCAGGAATTTTTTTTTTTCGTGTTAATGAATTGATATTCTGCACTAAGAAAGTTCAGGCTTTTCTCTTTTAGAATCAGTCATTTTAAAAATAAAATGCCGACATATTTTCTTTTATACGATTTTTCAAAAAATACTCACATTTTTAATAAAACATTTAAAAACTTCGTCATTTTTAAAGATAATCACACGAAACACTTTTTTCGTTTGTAGAATCGTATTATCCAAATTCTGCACAAAGATTGAAAATAATTGGTTTAAAATTTTTGTGTTTTTCATTTTTAATATAGTATTATAGTAAAAGCAAAAAAAATTATTTTTAATATTTTGATTAATTTTGCTTTGTCCAATGTTGTTTTGGTCTTACACAGCGTATATCTCCCCCATTATCCTCTTGTTGCTGCCCGAGTGAAATATCTACAATATGTACGTGGCCTAACGGGAAAAAAGATTGAGTACCCCTGAGCTAGCCTGTTCAAAATTAACCAGCAAATGACCTTGCAACAATGATGCGTTTAGAGATGAAAACTTTTTAAAAACAAGCTTTTATTTAAATGCTCTGAAAAGAAAGAAATAAACTTTTCTTTTAAAACTTTTTTGCTATCAACTTACAACGTCATTACACAATTTATGATATAAAAGCATGTCGCGAGATTTACCTGTGTAGATAAACAAGCAAATCAAACAACTTGATCTGATTGATTTTAATTTTTAAAATTTTCAAACTAAGTAAATACGAGTACTTAAATCTCGCGACAAGCTTTTATATCATAAATTGTGCAATGACGTTATAAGTTGATAGCAAAAACAGTTTTTTAAAAGAAAAGTTTATTTTATTCTTTTCAGAGTATTTAAATATAAGCTTGTTTTTTAAAAAAAAATATTACTTTTAATTTATTGATATATAATTAAAACATTTGAACTTCTTATTTTAATTTGAAGAATATTATTTCCAAGATTTTATAGAGCATATAATTATCACACTTTTAACAGTTGTCGTATTCTATTTAGAAGCAATTTTTGAGGGGATCATTTGTGTTCCTCCGTTTGTTATTTGCTTCCAGATGCAAAGGAGATTCAAACTAAAATTGTGCATGTTAATGTTGCGTTTTTTACGACGATGACAAGCTTATTTTGCTATTTTATAGCTATACACTTGATTTTAAATAAGAATATATATATATATCATGATGTTTATATTCTAGTCAACAATTCAAGAAAAATTCAGAAATGCATAAAATTTGTATAGAAATCTGTTTTTATCTTGTCACATTTCGTACTAGTTCGAGATTTTTTGATTTGCTTTATTTAAAACTAATCATAGATTAATTTTTTTATATCTAAGTTTCAATGTATACACATATATATTACGACGCTTATATAATTATTATTATATTCTGATTTAGAATATTTAACTTGGAAAGAAATAGAGAAAATTATAAATCAAAGTGATTGTATTTTGGATGTTTCGAGTGAAAGAATTCGGAAGAAGTAGTTTTGCCAGGTGAGGTTGATGTATTTTTTGAAAATGAAGATGAAGAGGGTGTAAATGATATTGCAGATGTATAACATCGTATATTATAATCAATCCCTGTGAAGTAAAAGCTGGACCTCAACTTTTTCTCGATGTTCGATTTGATAGAATTGGACATTTCCCTCAATTTATGACAGACAAATTTGCATCAAAATGTAGATAAAGGGTGTTTTTGAGAGGTATCGAACTTTAAATTGCAATAAAACAACGATGTATTATTCGATTGACATGAATTTTTTTTATTCGAAAGATAATCTTGTGGCATTATATTTTAAATATGATCAAGCAAGGCGTAGATTCGTCGAATGGGCCCAAAACAAGATTGCCGTTGTTCCCGATTTTCATAAGCGAATTTTGTTTAGCGATGAAGCGCACTTCTGGTTGAATGGCTACGTCAACAAACAAAACTGCCGCATTTGGAGTGAAGCTAATCCACAAGTGTATGTCGAAACACCGTTACATCCAGAAAAACTGATTGTTTGGTGCGCTTTATAGGCTGGTGGAATCATTGGTCCGTACTTCTTCAAAAACGATGAAGGCCACAACGTTACAGTCAACGGTGATCGGTATAGAGCCATGATTACTAACTTTTGCATTCCTGAATTGAACAATCATGATGTCCAGGAGCTGTGGTTCGAACAAGACGGCCCAACATGTCACACAGCTCGTTCCACAATCGATTTATTGAAAAACACGTTTGGTGACCGCCTAATTTCATGTTTTGTACCTGTGAATTGGCCTCCAAGATCTTGTGATTTAACACCGCTAGACTATTTTCTGTGGGGCTATGTAAAGTCTTTGGTCTATGCGGATAAGCCACAAAACGCTTGACCATTTGGAAGACAACATTTGCCGTGTTATTGCCGATATACGGCTACAAATGTTGGAAAAGTCATCGAAAATTGGACGTCCAGATTGGACTACATCCGAGCCAGCCGTGGCAGTCCTATGCCAGAAATCATATTTAAAATGTAATGCTACAAGATTATCTTTCGAATAAAAAAATTCATGTTAATCAAATAATACATCGTTGTTTTATTGTAATTTAAAGTTCTATACCTCTAAAAAACACACCCCTCATAAAGGTGCTACCTAGATATATGCTACCTAGACAAATCTATTGCAGAAATTTTAATATTCTACAATACTTTTTTTTAGTGTTGTGCATTTTTTCCATTAGTGTGCATTAATGGAGGAAAAAAATAAGATCTCTATAAATAATTCACGAAATATTTCACCTGTTATTAATTGTATATTGCTTAATAGTAAATCATACAACTTTCTGAAAAAAACTACTCATTAATGCCTTAATGCATTGATATGCCTTGCAATTGTGATAATTTTTCCCATTTAAGCATGTTTCTCTATTTTTTACAACAGAAACCGAGAGTCTCCTTTAGTTTTCGACACTTCCGTACGACAAACTGCATTGAAGTTTTTATGTCATGTGACTCATTATCTCTTTGATCTTCAAGTGTGTTCTTCATCTGATAGAATGATCTTTTCCCACCAATGTTCTTCGTCATTCTGATGGAAAATTTATACTAACAGAGTTTTGTCTTTCAGGTCAGCATTGTGCATCAGCAAACTGGATATTCCTTCCCATGCAGTGTAATCCATTTTGATCGGATTTGCCATCTTATACATTGAAAAGACACTTCCTTTACTCAAATCTCGTTTACCTGGTATTATATCGCCATTTATTGGCATATTTTAAATAAATATCGAGTGCCTGCTGTCCAAATTTCACTTAATGATGAGCCCTATAACGCCCTAAGCAGCTGAATTGTGGAGTTTAATTTAGACAATCCTATGGTTTAAAATTTATATATAAAAACTATTAATTTACGTAAATCGTTCTATTTTGTTCTTAATCATTTTCATAAAATACTCTTGAATAATATTGCTTTTAGACTTCAAAATTTCCTTGTGTTACTTAAAATCTTAAAATTCTTCCTGTCGTTACTCTTTTTTTAATTCCTTTATAGCATTGAGTGTTCTTTTTATTTACTCTCAATTCATCCCAGAATGTAAACTATAGATGAGAGTCAGTTTTATGGAATACCATTTATACATTTCTAAAAATAACTCTTTATTAATTTTTATAAAAATCTCCAAAATTTTCACTAATATCTACACTTATATCCATTAATTAAGGATAATGAAGTTCAGGCAAAGAAAGAGACAGAAGCAAAACAAATTTGACTTATTTGTAAAGTCTATTTATTAAACAAAAGAATTAAAAACAAATTATTAAGATAATTTTTGTACATAATTTTATGTATCACAAGCCCATGACATCACTGGTAAGTATTAAACTTGTTTTTGTAATACTGCTAAATTAATTATGAAATACTTTATGCAGTACTGATACATTTTTAAGTGTTTTATAACAGTGTAAATGTATATATTATTTTTAGAGAATGTATTTTATTTGTTTACTTTCAGTAAATTAATAATTTTTTTTAAAAATTCTATTTTGCTTACGGCTTTTCAATATGCTCGCGCTCCCCTCGCAGAGTTGTCACGCCCCTGTAAGGGGGCGCGCCCCACAGTTTGAGAAACGCTGACTTGCAGTCATGAAATTTGGTAAGCAGATTCCTTTCATGGATTAGAGATCCATTACAAAATGGTTTTTACGAAAATATACTCCCAAGTGGCTTTGAAATTGATCAAGGGGCGTTATAGATAATTATTTTCATTTTTAAACTGTTAGACGTACTGTCTTCAAATTTGACAAACAGATTCCTTTCATAGAGTAGAGATCTGCTACAAAATGGGTTTTACGGAAATGGACCCCTCACCCAAAGGGTGTTGCGAGGGCTTAAGAAGCATTTAAGATAAATATTCCCGTCTTTGAACTATAAGACCAACAGAGCTGAAAATTTGATAGGCATGTCCCTTTGATTGAGTAGAAGTTCTCTATAAAAGAAGTTTTGCAAGTATAAAATTGTAAGGGGTTTCGCAAAGAGTTCAGAGGCGTTGTAGATAAGTATTTACGTTTCTTAACTATTAGAACTACAGATTTGAAATTTGGCTGGTATATTCCTTTTAAGGAGTAGAGAACCGCTACAATAGAGGCTTTTACGAAAATTGACCCCAAGCAGGTTTGCGAGAGACTAAAGGGGAGTTATAGATAAAAGAGAATCCTGCTTTTAAGTTATTAAGCCTAGACTTGAAATTGAGCTGGCACGTTTCTTTCATGTAGTAGAAAAAATTGGCATTCAAGAAGGGGTGCGGGATCATTATAGATAGATGGATGGATGGATGGATGGATATATGGATAGATATATGGATAGATAGATGGATAGATGGATGGATAGATGGATGGATAGATGGATAGATAGATGGATAGATAGATAGATAGATAGATAGATAGATAGATAGATAGATAGATAGATAGATAGATAGATAGATAGATAGATAGATAGATAGATAGATAGATAGATAGATAGATAGATAGATAGATAGATAGATAGATAGATAGATAGATAGATAGATAGATAGATAGATAGATAGATAGATAGATAGAATAATTAAATTAAATTGAAAATTAAATTCCCTGTCTAGCACTTAACTCATACTTTTCATTTCATCTTCAAGTATCAAACAAATCTCCCATTTATTTCTTCCGAATATATGGCCTGGCCAATAAACATGTCTAATTCCAGATCGTTAGATTTAATAGCCCTATACGTCAGCATTAACTTTAAAGTACAATCATAAAATCCGCGATACTTACCCCATCGGTGCTTTAAGTGCTAACCCACTTAAAACACACCGTGGCGTGTTTTTTCTTCCCTGCTCTTAACGTCAAAAGAGATGTACTAATTCTATAATAAAGACCTTTTTTAAAACTAAGCCTGATTCAGGCTCAAAACATGTCAGAATTAAAGCTGTCAGGATTCTATCTGCAAATAAATGTTGAATCTTAACGTTAAACTTATCTTAATAGTAAAATAATTTTAAAATTAAAAAAAAACGCAAACGACCGTAATAAATGATATAGAGAAATTGATGGAACTTCGAAGCCGTTGTTCATATCTTTGCTGAAGAGATCAGATTGCCGGAATCGAAAGGAATACTCTATGGTAAGAAAAAAGAAAAAACGTGCTATAAAACCCCGGAAGAACATCGCTCTTACCGCCAAAGAACTATAATCATCGTCGTCTCCTAACAAAATTTCAGAAATTTATATTTCAAAAATGGGAGCAAAGAACGAAAATAAAATTAAGCAAGAAGAGAATATAGATGAAGATGAAGAAAAATTGAAACAACCTATAACCATTATAAAAAATGATATTCGATTTGAAGATCTACAGACTTTTTCCAAAAATATAACCTGGAAATGCCCATTCAGACATTCCTTAGAAATTGTGAAAGTACGTGCGATCCCTTCGATATAACAGAAAAACAGAAAATCCTATTTATAACCAAGTTAGTAGAGGGAGCTGTGAAGACTTACATCAAATCACAAACGATCCCTAAAAGTTTTTATGAACTGAAAAATAATTTAATACGTGAATTCGGAACACAATTCAATCCAGCGGAGATTCATCTTCATATATCTAAAACAGAAAAAATATCAGAAGAGACCCACATAGAATAAAAGAACAGCAGAATAAAAGAAATCACATCCCGGATAAACATGGAAGAAGAAGCTGAAAAATATTACATCATAAAAGGATTAAAGCAAAATAGATCCATAGAGATACAGTTACAAAGCTGCAGCAACATAGAGGAACTGAAGGAAAAAATGAAACTTTTAGATATCCAAGAAAAATCCAAATCAAATAGGAACGAAGTTATATACCCAAAGTATCCAATGACAAGAATACCTCACCATACGAATCGGTTTGCCCATAGACAACAGTATGGAAGATGGAATTGGAGAAATGATCAATCTCAACACCCGGATTCCATAACTGGTTCAAGATACAATGTATACTCTCATGAGCTTCCATCGCCTTTTTATCATCACCCGTCCTTTTCTTTTCAGCAGCCGACCATGTATCCGAGAAACCAACAATTGCCACAACGACCAGCAGTTATGCAACCGGATGCTCCAACTTTCTACCCCCGTCAAAGAACCTAAGAAAATAATATAGTATTTCTAACTCATCGAACATGAGAACTTATGATCATCCTGGAAAGAATCAACTCCAAATAGGTTGAAGTCATCTTGGATACAGGATCAAAAAAAAATGTCAACATTATTCCAAGAAATATAATACCACAAATCAAGGGACAACACAATGTGCAGTATATCAAAACAAAAATTACCACCATCAATGGACAAATTAAGATGAGTGAGGCAATTACTTTACAATTGAAAATAGGAGAAATTATTAAAGATATTAAATTCCCCATAGTAATTGTAGAACTGAAATATTTAATAATTTCTAATAAAACTATGAGTATTTTAGAATTGAATATTAATTTTAGTGACTATAAAATTTTTCAAAGAGGAAAAAAATTTTTAAAAAATTATGAATCTAAGAAAAGTATTAAAAAGAAAAAATGAAACTCTTAAATTTAGTAATAATAAAATTATCACTAAGAAAACTGATAATGTGTTTAATATAGAAATAATTCCTAACAGTGATTATGATATTATTAATGTGATTATTGATAAATATAAACATGTCTTTGCTAAAAATAAATTTCATGTGGGCGATGAATTAAAATGCAATTCTCCTATAAAATAATACTTACCTCAGAATTACCCATTGCAAATCGACCATATAGGACATCTTTTGAAGATGATACGGAAATAAAAAAGCAATTAGAGATGCATTATTGAAAGCAGAAATAATAAAACCATCTTATAGTTCTTACGCTGCCCCTATAACATTTGTCTTTTAAAAAGAGGATAATGCTCGTACACGATTATGTATCGATTACAGAAAGCTAAATGCTATCACAAAATTAGATGCAGAGCCAATTCCCCGAAAAGATGCAGTTTTAGACAAATTAACCCATGCAAAATTTTTCTCAACGATCGACCTCTGTAGTGGTTATTGACACATTAAATTAGATGATAATGAATCTGAAAAACTTGCATTTACATCAAATTACGGTCTTTTTCAATTTAATCGTTTACCTTTTGGATATAAAATTCCCCAGTTATATTTCAAAGAGCTATTAGACAGATTTTAAATAAATACCAAATAAAATTTGCGTTAAATTATTTTTACGATTTAATAGTATTTTCGGAATCAATTGAAGAACATGCAAAACATTTAGAAGAAATTTTTGAAATTTGTGAAATAGAAAATATTAAATGAAGATTCTCAAAGTGTAAATTTGGCAAAGATACAATTGATTTCTTAGGATATGAAATAAAACAAGGGTCATACACTCCAAATAATACAAATGTCGAAATAATTAAAAAACTTTTACCCCCTAGAAATGTAAAAGATTTACAAAGATTTCTTGGTAGTATTAATGTCTATTATAAGTTCATTCCTCAATATGCAAAATTAAGAATGCCCTTAAATAATCTTCTTAAAAAGAATCAAAATTGGAATTGGACCCCAGAATATTAACAATCTTTTCAAAAACTTAAAAACAGCTCAATTTCAAAGCCCATTTCAGCTATATTCAATCTAAATTACCCCAGTCATCTTTATGTAGATACATCGAAAACTGCGATCTCGTGTATCCTCAAACAAAAACCCAATGAAAATAAACATCCGATTGCTTTCCATTCGAGACGACTGAGAAATTATGAAATTAACTATACAATAACTCAATTAGAATGCTTAGCTATAATTGATGGTTTAGATAAATTCCATTGCTATCTTCATGGATCTCATTTCACAGTTCATACCGATCATAACACAGTAGTTTGGCTTAAAAATTTTAAAAATCCCACGGGTAGACTTTTTAGATGGTCTTTAAAACTTTCTATGTATGAGTTACCCCCTTTTTAGGCTCTTATACCGTTTTAAGAAAATGTTCTGATGTATTATTTGAAATAGATAGACCCAATGCCCTTAATAAAACCGAAACTGAATCGGTTCATTCAGTCCGTTTAAGACATTTTCATCCATCTAAAAAATTTTCAGTTGAATTACATTCAACAAAATACCCATAATAAAGAGAATAAGAAAATAACTAAAAGAAACCTCTTACGTAATACAGAAGTAACTGTGAGTTCTGCTTAACAAGACTTTTCGGCGAAGAAGAATAATATATATGATATTTAATTTTTATAATATAGCTGCGTTAAATGAGATATTCTTTATATTTTAATTAAGAAAACAAAGTGTATAGGTTTTGTCATACAAAATTTCGAGAAATTTTAATATACTTCTCATAATTTTATCTTAAGATGTCGAATGAGTTAACATTTATGATAGAAATTGGTGTTTTAAAGTTGAAAGATATAAATTAAGTTATTAGAGAAATAACTCTAATGTACTAATACTAATGATGTTGATTTTGAGAAGAAACAAAAGTAAAGTCCCTTGTATTCTTTTTCTCCACTGAATTTAATTGCTTTATTTATTTTGTTCAGCAGTAATCTTATGGCATGTCAGTTAATTTTTTTTATTTTGAAATTGTGTGTTTTGATATACCGGACATATATCAAGATTCACTATTTCTTAAAATTTTCCTTATCTAAAATTAAAATTAATTTAATAAATTTAAGTTTAACTTTGGATATTATACAGTGGATAAGGGAGAATACAATCATTATAATTTTGTATATGCCTCGAAACATTAAGAGGACAAACTTGTTTAGTTTGATATGTACACCTCTCATTGTTTCTTTTTAGCATCCCTGAACATCTGTGATTTTATCACGCAGATTTCTCAGAGAGATGTGTTCGAAATTAAGTCGTGTGATACAGTTTATATTAGTGAATGTGCGATGTAAGAGAAAGTCAAGAATTTTGTCTATGAAACGAATACTTAGAAGGTTACGGAGAGATTCAAAATATTGCATGCGATATTGTTAAGTTACGGTGAATATTGTGAAAATTTTACATAAATAATAAGTGTGATAATAGAAGAGAGTCCACATTTCCGACTCCCAGTTAATTAAAGGGCTCTTTTATTCTTATAACTCGTATATTCTTTTATTCCCCCCTATATTCTTATAATTTTTATATTCTTATATTTTATAACGCATATGAAATAAAATATAGTTTACTGTGTTGAATAGTGCATATAAGTTTTTTTGTACACCGTTTTCATATGATTAATAATTTCATTTTATTAGTGTCCATATTTTTTTTATCTTTTTAAAAAGTGTATGTCATATACTCAAAATTTTGAGTAACACTATAAGGTATTACTACGATGGCGCCAGAGTAGGTTTTTATACAAAACTAGTATTTTAATATTTGTATGATACCATATATTTTTATATATATTATCTTATTGTTTGATATGATATTATTTTCCAATATAAAAAATTTTTTAAAACATTATCGGCCAGCTATAATACGAATCTATTATTATGAAGGAATAGGAGGAAACGCGAGCTCTTATTCTGGATGTCGAATAGATTTGAACAAGCTAATCTCTTCGGTTATATGTACGGAAATTCATTTCCATCAATTAATATTTTGGAAGTGTCATTACTGTGTTTCTTGTTATAGTTTCGTTTATTTCAGAGCATTTTGATTTCTGTGTTCCTATTACTTAAATATTTATACTATGTGTAATATGCGTTTCCAAATGATGTTATGAATTGTTTTGTTTTTGTTGAAATTTGATTAAGATTGTAAAGAGAGAAAAACCACACCATGACTCCCTTTTAAAATTGGGGGGCAAATGTAAGGATAATTAAATTAAATTAAAAATTAAATTCCCTATCTAGCACTTAACTCATATTTTTCATTTCATCCTCAAGTATCAAACAAATCACCCATTTATTTCTTCCGAACATATGGTCTAGCAAATAAACATGTCAAATTCCAGATCGTTAGATTTAATAACCCTATATGTCAGCATCAACTTTCAAGTATAATCATAAAAGCCACGATACTTATCCCATCGGTGTTTTAAGTGCTAACCCCCACTTAAAACACACCGTGGCGTGTTTTTTCCTTCCTGCTCTTAGCATCAGAAGAGATGTACTAATTCTAGAATAAAGACCTTTTTTAAAACTAAGTCTGATTCTGGCTCAAAACATGTTATATATATATATATATATATATATATATATATATATATATATATATATATATATATATATATATATATATATATATATATATATATATATATATCTTTTATCAATATATAAACCTATAAACTTGAAATTTAGATAACATATAACTTTGCTGAGCAGAAATCAGATAAGAAGAGGGCTTACAAAAGTCGACACAGATCAGTGTTACGGGGGTTTTATAGATAAAAAAAATCCCGTTTTTCATGTATCAGACATACAGATTTGAAATTTGTCTAATATGATTTTCTGTCGAGCATATCAATGCTAATTTTTTTGTTCGCTTGTTTGTTTAATTTCCAATTCTCACTAAAATTTAATACATAAAACACATCTTTTTCCTTACTATTGTTTTATTTTTCAGTTCACCCGTGCGAAGAACGGGTATACCAGCTAATATACTATAAACGATTGTAAGAAATTATTCCTTGTCAAAAAGAATAATCTTTATTTTATTGCTATAAAAAAGTTCATTTTTAAAAAATGATAAATGGAGGGTACCAGAAAATAGTTGGTAGTAGAAAACTAATTGATTCATAAAACGTAGTTATTTTTTGCTATAAAGCCATATTTTTAAGAATACTTGAAAGTCTTTCTGTTTTGAGTTTATTTACAAAATCACGAATAATAATCTTTCTCTGCTCCAGTACTTTCAAGGTAGGCTCACAGTAAACTGCTAAAGAATTTAATCCAAATTTCTTCTCATTGATCTCCGGAAAATTTTCTGTTACACCTTGTTTGTTTTCCCGTTCTTTAATTAATGGCATGAAGTCCATTACAGAGGATCCTTCAGAATAGAACAATTAATTGCTGCTAATACTAGGTCTAGAAGTTCGGTCTGATTTCTTGACAAAGTGCTTTTGAATGTTCTTTTGTTCTGAAGCCTCTGGTTCTTTCTTTTTGTCCTTTTCTTTAAGTATATCATCTTACACTTTTTTTATATGGGGGTACGTTATTATAGAAGAAGATCCAACTTTTCTTTCTGTTGTTTATGTTTGTTCCCATTCCAATGGATTAAACTTTTAAAAAATGTACTTTAGTTTTAAATGAGGCTATATTTTTATTTATATAATTAATAAATACTTTTAGCTATCAATATTATAGTCCAAGTTCAGTTTTTAACTTTATTTTTAATCGGTATGTTTTGTTGAGTCATATGGAATACTATACTTTGAAATACTAGGTATTTCATAATACCCAACACGCTATCTTGGGAAATGAACCTTAAAACTTAAGTACAAAACATGGTCAGCTAAGCAAATGACCACAGTATTACAAACTACAATTCTTTAAGTGTACAATATGTTTAACTTCTATGTTCAAGTCACGTGTATACTGAACTGAATTGAACTCAGTGGCGCAACAGTCCAGGAGGGCCAAGACCTACTGTGCCTATCTCAGTTTAGGCACTGGGGTACATGTACATATGTTTCGGTCAAGTGGTCAGTCTGACGCGAATAACCCAGTGTTCAGTTCCCAAGCGAGCTTGGTACTGAAAGGATGAAAGGTGAGTCGACCGTGCCCAGCCCGAACCTGTGTTGCGGAAGCGCGATACACTACCAATCAGCAATTGGGCTCCCCCCAATGCATACTTGCCTGCAAAAATGTTTGAAAATCGCAAAATGTGCTTTGTTCTATAGAGAGTGATATGACAAAAACAAGTACGTATGGCTACAAAATACGTCTCATAAATATCAGAAAAACTTCTTATGTAAGCACATATAAAAGATTTCTGAGACTAAAATAGCTAATAATATTTTTTTTTCTCTGTGTAATTAAAATGCCCCTGTCTTGGTTATTTTAAAAAAAATAAAAACTTTGTGAATAGTTATATCATTACCAACACCTGTTACTGATTCTTTTTCTACTTGAAGTAACAATGTTTTCTTAGAATTTGTTTTTTAGTGGTAATGACTGCAAAGCACAACACGCTTAACTGCCTCAAAATTCTGGATGGCTTAGAAAGTGATTAGGTAGCCTTTTTCATCACATCAAGTATAAGCTATCCACACATAATAAGAGAAGTAAACGATTGTACTGTTGTTATCTTTTATTTTGCAGCTGTAATTTTATCGACTTAATATAAATGACGATGTAATTAAAAATAATTTGGGTTCTCTCTTTTCCATAGTATTTCGAATTTACTTAAAAGCAGTTCATGAAAAAAACTAACGACACAACGAAATATTATGCAGCATAATAATTCATAACACTCTTTTCATGAACGCAAGTTAGACAGGTAATTAAATTATATCTAATATAAATGGATGCTTGTATATATGACCTCGCTTCACTCCGTTCAACCGAACACTGTGAAAATTGGCATGTATACGTATTTTTTGTGGAGAAGGTTTTTGTGCTATTCTCTTTGTTCCAGCCTCCCACCAGGTGGTGCTCTATCGGAAACATTTGCTATGTTTCCATTGAATCCCCATTATAATGTAAGAAACGGCGTTGCTTGCGAATATTACAATTTTAATATGAAATAAATGCAACAGAAAGTAATATTAGCGTATTATGCGCCCAGATTTAAAATATTTACTCTATTTTAAGCGTTAATTACACAAAATGCGTAACAATGGGTTAATTTTGCTAAGCAGAGATGGAAGATGTTTTCAAAAATTGATCCACAGGAGAGTTATGGGGTGTTATTAATAAAAAAAATCCCTTTTATTAGCTAATAGATCTAAAGACTTAAAATTTAAAAAATATGTAAGCACGTTTGTTCAGCTGAGGTGTTGTTCAGCTGAGATATGCAAAAAGGTTTCTTTTTTTGTTTCATTTGCAATTCACGTAAAATTAACTCATTAAAAACTTCTTTATCCTTCAATCTGTATTGTTTGATTTTTCAATTCACCAGCGCGAAGAACGGGTATACCAACTATTATATGTATGAATTTTTACTGCTTTTTTACAAGCAAAGATTAAAAATAATTTATGAATTTTTTTTTAAAAAATGTAAGATATAGAAGAAAATTTACTGTTTAGTGATTATACGTTATTCAAACTTTTACATGTTATTGAATAATCAAGTGAACGCACAATACTAAATTTAAAAATTTGAACATTAAAAATGTAATCTGTCACGCAATGAATTTTCAAAACCAAGTCACAAGTTCGAAGTATTTTAGTAAATAAATTAATTCCCTGATAAAAAAATCTCATGCAAATTATACTTGATTATTTACGTATTTTTACAACTATTCATTTATTTATACGACAAAATATTAATTTTATATATTTCTCTAAATATCAACGTGTTGAACTATGCCTATCAAAACTCAAATAGTTTCTGTAATGAGAGAGACATCTGCTATATCTGCGAAGATGTATTGGTGATTAGATTGGTGTTCATGTTTATTGGTCCCTGAAATGAGTAATATGGTGTCGCAGCAAACTGCTATTGCATTACATAAGGGGGTTATCGACAAAATACCTATTGTTAAGAACTGATGTTAGTATGAATTTATTTTTGGCAATGGTGGTTTTAACTATTTTGACCAGAGGTGTCGATTAAGACAATAATTTTCATTTTCCGAATTTTAGAGAAATATGATGGGAAAAAAATAATACTTTCCTAAAAAATAACATTTGTTTTTATCTTACAATCCAATTATTTATTGGTTTGAATTTGAAATTTGAATGAAGTTGGATATCCTCAATATATAACTTTAATGGTTAACAAATTGTACCAAAGGTGGTTTTTTTCCAAGCTGTAACCTACTGAAATGCCGTCTTCGCCGAATGTTGAAGAACAAAGATAAGACTTGTAACACTTTTCAAAATAATTGCGTCCCGAGAGAGTTCAGTCTTTTTTTTTTTTCCTTTTTTTTTCTGAAAAAAAATCCATAATGGTCACCTTAAATATTTGGAAGTAAAAAGAATAATCTCCACAGTAGAAGTTATTAAAAAATCGTTTAAATGATTCTTGAGCTTACAACAAATTAAAATCACGTAGAATTGTAGTATAATATTTGTTGCTTCTTTCTATTTTTCTATTAATGTAATTTTTGAACTCTCTTCGATTTTTAAGCATTGTTTCTTATTGGTGTAAATAACACCGCGAATAACCGTATATAAAATTTTAAAAATTTGATGCTTATCATGTTTTATAACTGAAATAGTTTATTAATTTTTGTTGTAATGTAGAAAACGTTGTTTGGCGTAATTTCCAAAATAGCAACAAATAAGTGAAACAGATAAAATCGTTAGCAATGTACTGTATGTTTGTTTATTTAGGTTTTGTTTCAGAAATGTATGTGTAGTGTTTTTTTCCTATTAAAATTTTGGATTTATACTACTACACATGAAAAAAGTATAGAGTGTCCGGGCTTAAAGTAACCAAAAGTAATGGCTTATTATTACGGAACTAAAATGTAATAAATTGTTTATCCATGGATTGGAAAATTCTTCGAGAATTTGTTTGGTCTTGTCCGATTGGCCGCACGTGCACGCATTATTCGGCAATCGCGGGCGATAAACTTTTTACTCTGACTTCATTATTAAATATGTAGACGTCACAGTAAAAGATGCAGTGCATACTTTGGTTAATGAAATTTAAATCAGTCACGCGTATACAGTGATGTGTTCGAACATAATGAAATGTCACCCCTCCGACATTAAAATCTATCCACCAATGGAAAAGAACTTTAAAGGAGACGGGAACTTTGATAACTCAAAAATTGTCAAGTATCCTTAAGTTTTCGTGATAGAAGACACTGTTGATCGTGTGCATGATTCATTTTGTAGGAGTCCTGATAAGTCTATTAGGCAAGCCAGTAACGACATTCCATTCTGTTCGAACACGTCGCTGCACTCGCGTGACTGATTTAAATTTCGTTAACCAAAGTACGCACTCTATCTTTTACTGTGGCGTCCACACCTTTACTAATGAAGCCAGTGTAAAAAGTTTCTCATCTGCGATTGCCGAATAATACGCTCATGTGCGGCCGATCGAACTAGACCCCAAAAACTCTCGGAGAACTTTCCAATCCATGGATGAACAGTTTATTACATTCTGATGGGTAGTACCGTAATTATAAGTCATTACATTTGGACATTTTAAGCCTTCACACCCTGTATATTAATATAATTAACTCTGAAACTAAACAACACTGTTGATTTTTAACAGGAGACTTCGTACATCGAAAAAGTACTCAGATAAGCCCAGGAGCTGAAGAATTCTATTTTTGAAAATAGTCAAAAAATAAAGGATAAAAAAATAGCTGAATAAATTCTGGTTGTATAATTATGCAAATTGCAAGGAGCACGAAGATGAACGATTTAAGCACATGGCCCGAAATGCAAGTTTGGCACATGATTCGTTAGCGTGATAAAAAATGAAGGAAAAGCTAGATGAGGTATTTCATTATGATAGAATTCCTTTTTATAGCTGGATTTAATAATTCATGTTTTTCATAATAATATTACTTTTTAAAAAATTTATATTCTGAATATTGGGGAAAAAACATTATATGTCATTTCGTGCAAAAGGTTTCAAGAGAGATTGAAGTGAAAAAGATATTCTCCCTCAAATACTTAGGACTAACATTTGATAATTGAAAACTTGGTTTTAATCTTCTGTTATTGTTTTAAATCTCTGTAACTTAAACTTTAGATTTTTCTTATAATAAGAAATCAGATACATTTAAAATTCAACTTCAATAATAAGAAAAAAGATATAGAACTTATTTAATTAACATCTTTAATTAATCCATGGGCATTCTAACTTCATTGAGTCATTAAAAAGAGAGTAAGATACGCGCAGACGTGAAGTCACACACACACACAAAAATTAATGGTTTTATTTGAAAATACAAAGTATTTTAACACGATTTTTTACTGAGTTACTTCAAGTTGTTTAGCGTAGAATAAATTTTCGACAGAAGAGAAAATAGAGTTGACGCGAGAACATCCTCGTGCTATGATTTTCTATGATTTTAAAGCAGGATTAAATCAAGACTAATGCGCTCAACGGCTCCAATCAGCATTTAGTGATAAATCTTCATAGCATACTACTGTATTCAGATGGCTTAAAGAATTTCGTAGTGGTTGCAATTCTCTTCAGGATGAAGAACACGCAGGAAGGCCACGGCTGGCAATAATCCCGGATAATGTGTCTGCCGTACGAAAAATGTTAATGGATGATAATCGCTGTTCCTACCAAATAATACAGAAAAACACAGCCATACACAGAATTACTCATGGAGAATTACATATAAAAAACAGTTTGCTATTGGGTTCCCCATAATCCAACTGAGCACAAAAAAGAGGAGCGTGTCAAAATCAATAAAGAAAGTCTTAAATTATTAAATGATGGTGGCCACCGCATCATTTCTAAAATTGTAACGGGGGATGAAACGAATATACAGTTTTTTGATGTTCCAGCACTGGCGTAGCTAGCCCTGGATGGGTCTTGTATCAAAAATTCCTTAATGGCCTTTTTTGAGGATCCTTACTTTTATACGATTTTTATTACACATGTTGGGGCCCCTGCAGCTTCGGGAGCCTGTATCATTGATACGGTGGTTGCTATGTCCCTGTGTTGCAGCACGTCAAAAAAGCAAAGTATGGGTCTTCGGAGATGATCCCACGCCGACAATGGCGAAAAGACAACGAGCAATGAAAAAAGTAATGAACACCGTTTCGTTCAGAAGTACGGGATTGGTCAAAGCCATCAAGTTGGAAGGACAGAAGAGAGTAACAGTAAACTGGTACACCACTAAATGTCTTCAAGAAATTCTCGAAGAAGGGAATGTTATGGAACTAATACTTCCCCCATGATAATGCATCTTCCCATACAGCCGGATTAACAGTTGAGTAGTTTCTTAAACAAAAACAAGCTTAGGCAAAACAAGCCTGATAGAATATCCACCCAATTCGCTGGATCTAATTATGTGTGACTTTTGGCTATTTTTTAATCTAAAAAAGAACTTAAAGAACGTCGTTTTCATTCAGAAGAAGATATTGATGTGGCTATAAATGCATTCTTTTCATCAATTCCGAGGAATGAATGGTTTGAGGCATTTTATCTGTGAAAAATTGATCTACAAAAATACATTGATGCTAGATGAGACTACTTTGAACACTCCTTAAATTGTGTAAGTATGACTTTAAAAACCTAGGTGTATCTCAAAAATTTCAGAATGCCCCTCGTATTAACATCAATGTTTTCCGAATACCATAAATATCTCAAAAACTGTTAAAGGTTGTCTTTTTTTTTCGATGACCATCTTTTCGCGAAAAAAGGCAATTATAAGATACGTGTAAAGCAATTGATGAGGTATTCAATTGACGTCAATACTAAAGGAATCAGAAATCACAAGAAATCTATTTGTAGAGTAATATTATTTTAGGATGCTGAATAAGTTGTATGTTTGTGCTGGCGACGGTAGTTTCGAAAAAAATATTCAATGTAATTCTGAAATCTGCAGAAGAATGTCTTCAATGAAGTTCCTACATTAAGTCTGAAAAAATATTTATCAATAATGTCAAATAAACATGTTTGCAATCTGTGTTATTTTCTTTATTTTAAAAATATTAAATCAAATCTTTCTTTATTATCAGAATTAATTTAACAGGGTATTGTATTTATATGATATTAAGAATAATTACTTAATTTCTTTTATGTTTTGTGGTAATGACCTCGGTATAGTCTAGTGGTTAAGATAAGAGACTCGTGGCCGGCGTACTATGAGTTCTATTCGATCCTAGTATCGCAGAAGACTAGCCGTGTAAGGGGATGATACGTCCTCCCGATGGTATGGTATGGAAGTTAGGTCCTCGTGGCTTGAAATTGTTTCAAAACTACGAGGTTCATCATCAAAAGCCCTTGAGTAGCTGAATAGTGCAACGTTAATATTCACTCGCTCACTATATTTTGAAATATAGCTAAAAAATAATAAGTTTTAAAAAATTTATTTCTTAAACCTCCAACCTCTTCTCTGGAATTAAGAGGAAAACCGTTACCTGGAACAGTTGAGTTATCTAGTGAGAAAAGTCTGAGTTTTATCTGTGTTTTTTCCTATGAAATTCTATAACATTTATCGAATTACTTAAAACCTCCCCCCCTAGAAATTAAATGAAATATTTGTGTTCATATTTCTGAAATTATTTTTAAAACCTACCTTTTTTTCTAAAAATTAAATAAAATATTTTTGTTGTTGTGGTTACTAAAGCCACCTGATTCGTAAAGTCGAGGTCGATTCACAAGCCACACAGATCGAGGTTCATAAACTAAAAGAACTCTTGGTCGTATTATACAACAACTGAGAACCATTAGAAAACGTATGCATTATCTTTTTCAAGAAGGCATTCCTGTAGTAGAAAAGGTGTAGGATTTTATTGCGTTACCCAAGATTTATGCTAAGATGCTGCGGTTTAAACAATTATCAGTAAATAACAAAATAAAATTTATTTTATGAGAGTGCTGAAATGTGAAAGAGAAACAGCTAAGTTTATGAAAACGTTCTAAAACTGTTATCATGATGTAATAATTAGAAAAGATAATTCAAACGAGGAATAAAATGTACTGAAAGCCAAAACAAAAAAGAAGAAGGATTTTGATAGATCTGTACATTCAAGAAAATTTTGAACTATCAACTAAAAAAAAATCTTTTAATTTGAGAAATTTCAAAACATTTTAGGGGGAAAACTTTACACACATAATATGGAAGGGTCTTAAATTAAACATCAACACATAAAGTTTACAAATTTGATTTAAACGCCAAAGCTGTTGAAACATCATTGAAAAAAGGAAGTGAACTAGGCCAAAACTGCCACAATGAGAGAAAAAACAAATTATACTTTCTGACGAAAAAGTTTTAACCTTTATGGTGCTTCAACGGCTATAAAATACTATTGAAGCAACTTAAGAAACGGACTTCCAAATAAGAGAAGGATCAATAATTGTTTGTAGAGCACTAACTAATGATGAATTGTGCTATTTACAGCAAATTTTGACACGTATGCACACTGCTCAATATCTGATTATTATATAACACTGCTATGTTATATAATAATCAAATCCTGTATGGGTTTTTATTGAGTAATGATATTCAGCAGAATAATAATGCTTGTCATACTTCTAAATCTATTTAAAAGGGCATTAAAAAAGAAATAATCAATGTTGTCAAATACGAGACTCCATATAAAAACTCTGAGGCATATTGTGTCACAAAATTTATCCTAATAATAAAGTTTTCCTCCGTAAATTCCCAGAAAGCATCATTGTAAAAAGTGACGCAAAACTTTTAAAATTAAGCTTAACGACCAATCATTCGCTTGTTAAATTTTAGACAGAGTATTTAAGATTATCAACAAAATGCAAGTCCAATATCACATAAATTTTCAGTTTTGTTTTGTTTTTAGCAACTACACTTTTCCACTTTTTTCCAATATTTTTTAATTGAATCGATTTTGCATTATTCAAAGATCTTGAAACTAGGGATTGTAATCTCGGACCAAAAGTTCACTACCGGTATTCGGTATTTTCTTAGATCTTATTACCGAGATACCGGTTTTAATACCGACAATAGAAATTTTAGAAAAAGAAATAAAACACACAGGTGTTTCTTTATTTTATTTACCAGTTTTACTATTCAATCTGTGGTACTACTATAAATTTTTGAAATGTGATCTTCAAAAACACAATGCATCAATTGTATTGTCATTAAGTCTGGAACGTGCAAAAATTACCAGCTGGTGAAAACGGGGGGTCGGCTTCTACGTTAGTTGGAGGTACTGTTAGCAATACTTTTTCCAAGTATTTACCTACAAATCCCTCATCTTTTCAAATAAATCGATTTCTCATTGGATGGTTTTAGATATTGCTGATTTCTGAGTTGTGTTTTGGTTTGTTGAAATTTTTTTTAGTTATCGCTAATTCTAATTTTTGTTCATCAGACAATTCCTTTTCACTATCGACATTACTGTCATCATCATCTTCGATAACTGTACCGAATTCTTCTGAATGTGGATATGTTTGAGGGTAAAAACTGTTAAGAACATTTACTGTAAACTTGATCAAATTTGAATTGGTTAGTCTCTTTTCTTCTTTTTCATTTTCTTTTTAAAATCATAATAATAATGTAAATACCGTAAGACATTTTCTATTTCGGAAAGGGGGTATGCCTTTCTTCTCCTCTATTTTTCAGTGTAATATATAATTCTATAGATAGTGACGAGTGTTGTTCATATAGTGGAGACAATTTTTAAAATTTCTAGTAAATACCGGAAAAATGGTGTTTAAAATTGTGAATACCGGTATTACAAAATTGTAATAATGGGTCAAAATACCAGTATTTGGTTTTCCGGTATACCGGTATTGCAATCCCTAATTGAAACATAACTTTAATATCCCATTTTATACGTTTAATTTACTATCCGAATATTATTTATTCAATCCTTTCTAAAACCAAAGTAGCTTTATAATTTCTTAACGGATTGCATGCATACACACACATATATACACATATCTTTAGGTAAGTCATTGATTAGGAAAGATGAATTCAGAGCTTCTATCCATTTATTATTGTGTATCCCTTAAACCAGGGGTGGGCAGACTTTTACATGGCACGGTCTACTTTTAATTTTTTCAAGGTGTCGTGATCCATCGTGTGACATAGTTGTGATAAGCAAAAAAAAGCTCAACACAATATTTGTATTACAACAATAATAAATACAGAATGTGTATACTTACCTACATAACTACAGCAGAAAAACAAAACTTACTCTTTTAAAACTAAGTTTTAAGTAAAACGAAACATACAAACATACTAATTATACCCATAAATTTAATATCAAAGTATGCATTTTCAAACAATCCACAATGCAACACAAATTAAGTAATTTTCCCTTGAAATTAGTTTTTATTGCTACAGTCTCAATAGACGACTTAGTCTTCGTATTATCTGCCCCAATCTTGAATACATCGGTATATTATTACTAACTGCTAATCTTACACTGGATTCTAAGTGGTCGTCTGTGAAACGGGAATATGTTGTCTTAATTATATTCTTCGTTAAAAATGTAGATTCTCATAGGTAGGTAGAGCGAAAGAACGATGTTAAATGAACTGCAGCTTTTTTAAAATTGGGATACTTTACTTCGACCAATAGATTCCAAAAGTTATTCTTTACAAATTACGTCCTTTTGAAAGAGAAAAGCTTTGTTTTCCTCGAGAGATAAAGAAAGCATGTAACATACACTTGCTAGAAAAAGTCTGTGTTCACCCATAAGAAATCATATAGCAAAGGTAAAAGTTAATAGAAATATAATTTTTTTTCTAACAAAATTTCTCGAATTTGTTTACTATTATTTAAATATTGAGCATGCAAGAATTCGCTAATTTTGAATTAAAATTACTTAGGATAACGGGAGTTTTGTAGCAAAATACACAAATAGTAGGCAGAAAAAGTCTGCTTTCACTATTATAATATTCCTGGTTCTTGGAATTTGTATCAACAGGCAACAGAGTTTTTGCATTTAGTTATCAAGTAAAATAGATTAAGAAAATTGTGACGCAATAATTGTTACGTTTTTGTGAGATACGGAGCAATTCAAGGACATGGAAAATAAAAAGAAGGAAATTAGTATCATTGAGCGTAAAATCAATGTGAAAACATGAAAAGGTGGAAAAAGTTGTCGGGATATATCCAGATCCGTTGGACGGCAGTATTCATCTATCCAGCATGTTATTTATAACTTTAAATCTACAAGAGTTTACACATCCAAACCTCTTTTAAGTCGTCCATCTAAACTCACAATCAGAGAAAAACGAAGTATGACATCAATGACGAAAAAAAAAATCCGTGTTGGCCTGCAACTTAAATAGCAACAGACATTCACGAGCAGTTTAACATATATATAAAAATATTTGGGCGAATACTGTAGAAAAATCTTGAAAAAGGCAGGATACCATAGTCGAGTGGTTCGCTGAAAGCCTTATATTTCAATGACCAACCAGCTTAAGAGGGTAGCTTTTGAAAAAGATCATATACATAAACCTTTTGAGTTCTGGAGGACTGTGATATTTTCTGACGAGGGTAAGTTTTGTATCTTCGGTATGAAGGGTTGTAAATTAGTCTGGAGAAAACCTTGCACAGCGCTTCAAAAAGAGCATTTAGTACCAACGGTAAAGCACGGCGGCGGTGGATTCATGGTGTGGGGGTGCATGACGAACGATGATGATGACAAGTTGGAGTATATATAATCAATCATGAACAAATATGATTACTTTGATGTCCTAAAAAACAAGATCGGCTTAGGATAATCGTTTCGTTTTCAACACGACAATGATCCTAAGCACACCGCTGAGATTGTGAAACTTTGGCTCTTGTATAATGTCCCAAATCAACTGCCCATGGCCCTACAGTCATCTGATTTGAATCCTACAGAACACCTATGAGATTTGTTGGAACGCAGGATTCGTCAACACAATGTATCTAACAAGGATATGCCGAAGAGTGTTCTTAAGGACCAATGGGAAAAGTTAAGTCCTGAAAAAAACCCCAAGATTTATTAGTTCAATGCCGAAACGACTTCAGGAGGTTCACAAATAATGAGATTAACCAACCAGCTACTAAATAGCTCATATTATTCTCTTTTTAAATAATTTTTTATAGTTACAACTAAAACAGTGAACGCAGACTTTTTCTACTTGATTTTTGTTATTATCGTTATAAACCTGTCTTTATTTTAAAATCTATGAAAGCAAACCAAATTTACTTTTGTTTTTCTAAATACTTAAAATGAACTAAAAAAATCTAATTAAAATTTGTTTTTTGAATTCCGGTTTTTAAACTTTTTTTGCATTGTTCATGTAAGCAAAAATACGTGAACGTAGACTTTTTCTAGCTAGTGTATATTTAGTTATATTTTTCACATCAACATTGCCAAATGAATAACCCATGAATGCAACTTTTGTGGGATTCTAGTCTAGCAATTTCTTGAAAACGTCTCTCAAATTTGGTTTGGAGTTTTATTCACGGATATTTTCTTTATCTTGGTAACCACCTGTGTTTCTTTTAGTATGCGCGTCTAATACTTTATGTGAAGGCGGTCACCCCAAAATGATGTAGCTCGATCGATCGCGATCGACTTAATGCCCACCGGCCTTAAACTATTTAAAGCCCACTTTTACATAGAATTAAAAAAATTTCTCAGTCAGCATTTTGTTATAACATAATACTACATTATCTACCTTAAAGTTTTATAATCTATATGATTTTTATCTTTAATATTCGCGTCATTTCACACAGTCTCTCTCCAGCAGAGTTTATTTAAGATTGTATATATATATATATATATATATATATATATATATATATATATATATATATATATATATATAAGAGAGAGAGAGATATAATTTTAATAATCTCTACTGGAATTGAAGCTTTCGAAATAATAGAGATGGATGCTGCAGTATTCATAAGTATTCCATGTTATGTACATAAAAGGTAAGAAAAAAACAAGACATTCCAGTACAATATAGTATAGTCACGGTAATACAACTGCAAACTCTCAGGCTTAGGACTAAGAATTCAGGATTAAGTACAGTTACAAGACGTCAACCTTCCCCTATATTTACTACTATTAACTTAACTCGGTGGCGCAACAGTCCACGAGGGCCAAGATCTATTGTGCCCGACTACACTACATTGTGACATTGGGTCCTGAGGTGCATGAGCAGATGTGCCGGTCAGGTGGTCAGTCTGACGCAAAACCCCCATTGTTAAGTTCCAAAAGCAAGCTTGGTTTTCATTTATCGACCCACTGAAGGTATGAAAGGCTGTGTTAACCTCAAAGCTCAAGGTTTGATCCTCGGACCTGTGGTGTTGTAGCGCGATGCACTAACCACATTTACCACAATTACTTGGTTGAAATAAAAGTAGAAGATAAAATATAATTAAAACACTTGTTAAAATTAATTTGTAAGACACTAATCCTCATAATACTATAGTAACAAAAAGTGATCTTACTTAGAAAATGTTCTTCAATACCACCAATAAAAAATGCATTTTAACAGTTATTTTTTTAAAACTTGTTTCCTATTATTCTGAAATGGATTTTATTTGTAATTAAAATAGTCAATTACATCATTTCAATAATGCATGTAATTGTTTATTTGTTTCAAAGTTACCAAATCCTTGAAACTGGGATTAAAATTAATAATATTAATTACTTTAATTATGGTTTTACGAGATTTACGTTTCCCTGATTTCTCCCGCCATTCTCCCCTATCTTTCACCATTCGAGTGCCCTTGGGAAGCGATTGATACCTTTTGCACGCTATGCCACTACCGCGTTCAGAAGATGAACTGTGGTAAATGATTGATAAAGGAGTCCCTCCGGATGCTATCTGTACTCTTACTGACTCAATCTAAACGTGTTGCTTCGTGTATTGTCATCTGAAGTGTTTTTACAATTGATGTTATTCTCGCTCTGTATATCATTTTAACATAAACATCACTTATTGTTTGTTGCTAGCTCTCTTTATTTACCGAGTCTCTTTTTTTATGGTCACTTTTTCATGCGTTATATTTTCAGTGTCACGTAATATATATGATAAAACAAAGTAAATTGCATATTCAATTTTAAGATGAATTTTCAACTCTGAAACATCCAAAAGGAGAAGCAGGATTGGTTGAGTTTATGCCCTGAGTATATATGGTATATTATTGTACTTAATTTACATCAGTTGACGCAGGTTTATTTTCAAGCTACATCAAGCCTTTATTTAGATACATTCTCTAGACCATGTATTTTGAGTTACAACTTTATTTAATTTTCCTTCCTTCTTCTAGACTTATTTATCCATTTAAGTAGATAATTATACTTTTATTTTATACCTCAAGCAAAAAAAATGTACATGAGTTTATTTTTTTAAAAAAAATTAAGCTCATTACTAGTAAAAACAGGTATAAGTAGTAGTACATCTCTTGTTTTTATAGTTGTTGAGATTTTCTACTGTATTACCTTTTTAAAAAAAATGAATAAATATATGTATCACCAAAAGAATCATTTCCATTCCTTTACAGTAAAGGGAAGTGAAGTTTCTGATGTCATATCTTATAAAAATGTGTTACTTATTGTACTAAATATCATTAACATATTACTATTATTGAGTTGATCGGAAAATTTGTGCCAATTTTTAAGTAAAATTGAAATGGCGGGCATATAAATTTTG
Source organism: Trichonephila clavipes (assembly GCA_019973935.1). NCBI lineage: Eukaryota > Metazoa > Arthropoda > Arachnida > Araneae > Nephilidae > Trichonephila > Trichonephila clavipes. The sequence continues at coordinate 50,912 of BMAU01005287.1, forward strand.
ATATAGATTTATTTATATGGGTGTCATTCTGTGTGTTCCTAAACTTTTCTCTACACTCTACTCTTTTCAGGCATTTGAAAATTCCAAACTTCCAGATTTTCTCATAATTTTCGGTGAAAATCTTTCATACGGGATTTTTTAATCAACCAAGACTTTGAAGTTTTTCTATTGAGGGTATAATAATAGAAATAGGTCAAAACCTGAAGACGCGAGGTCGGGTGAATTTGATGGATGGTGTAGACTATCTCAATCATGCTCAAAACTTCTGTTACAAACACATGAAGCCCCGCGTTGTCACAGTGAAACACGGCGCTCTTTCGATTTGCTTTTACTGGACTTTTTTATTCAATTGCTAAATTTAATTCGTCTAATTGGGAGCAATAGTTTTCTAGAATTATCGTCTAGTTATCTGGTATCTCAATAGGCAGGATTTTTATCAGTACCACCAGCACAGAGAATGACTTCTTCGAATAAGGGCCAGCTAGAGGGAGAGATTCCTTTCTCTTTCATTAAGACCTTTCTTTATCAGTATTATAGATGTGATCCATTCCCCCTCCATAATACCGCACCTGTCATTACTTGCTTCAAAAATTATGCCTCTTCGTTGCCTTTATACACCTTGTCACAAACAGAAAAGTGACCCATTAGGGTTTTTCCCATTTAAATCGTAAGGAGCCCACACATAAAAAACAGTTTAAATAGCCAAGTTTCACAAAATGCTAGTGAATGGTGGATTAAAACGATCCTCATCTGTGGTGAAAGACTAATCCGAGTGCTCTTGATTTTCGAATTTGAAATTGCCAGATTTTTAACAGCATTTTAAATTTCCAGCAACTTTCAAACTACTTCCGTACTGTTCTTTCAGCTACAGCATCTTCCAGTGGCGTAACGTACACCCCCGCTACCCCTGCACCGCGGGGGGGAGCAGAACTCTAGGGGCCCCAAAGCCTGAGCGATGCCGATTGCGTAAGATCCGGCTACGGCTCAAAATCTGATTTTGCAGGGGGGCCCGAAAATTCTCCGTTACGCCACTGGCATCTTCGCTATAAACAGCATATATTCTTTTACCGCTTGTGTTGTATTTTTGAATTTACGGTAAAGGAAAGAATTCAATATTTATTTGCACAAAGATTGCATCCATATTCAAAACTATAAAAACTGATACCATTTAATGTATCGTAAGCAAATATACTTGCTATGCCGCCTCTTAAAATATGTACACAAGTCATTTTATTTCAATCGTTTCGATAAGCTTTTAACAACCCTCATGCCACCTAACCTACCGAAAATTAATATAAACTAAACGAATGACCCTATATTATTATATGTCCTTCACTAGCTAACTAAAGCGCTTTTTAGGTCCTCTGCAAAATATCATGTACGTTGGAAATGGTTAATGTAATGCAGCCTCTATGTCGTAGTTATAAATATCATTACAATTCTAACATATATTTTGAATATATATAACCATGAAGGTTATACCAGAGCAGTCGTTATTATTTTTGTTAGAAAGCTGTGTACTTTTCCAAACACACAAACATATATATATGTATATATATATACATATATAGAAGAATTTTATTGGATATATATATATATATGTATTTACATCCAATATATATATATGTATTTACATCCAATATATATATATATATATATATATATATATATATATATATATATATATACATGTATACATCCAATAAAATTCTTTGTAGAGTTTCCATGCAAACATTTCTAACACTGTTTTCTATAATATTTTCCATAGTTTTAGAGTCAATGTTGGGGGTTATTTAAGGATCCGTATGCAGTTCGATACGTATGTTGAGCTGCCCGGTAATAGAGAGTGAATATTAACGTCACACTGTTCAGTACACGAGGGCTTTTGGTGACGGAACTCGTAATTTTGAACCATGATCAAGTGACGAGGACGACACTTGAGTTGGCACCCCCTCTCCTAACTACCACACCACACCAACACGGTAGGACATTTGAGCTCTCGACAGGTTTAACGTGCATGGCTCCCCTACACGGCGGGTCTTTAGTGGTATTGGACTCGAAACATGCCAGCCACGATCCGATACCTTGACCACCAGGCGCCCGGTAATAAGTACAAATTGAACGTAAAGGGAAAAAATAGGTAATGGAAGATAAATTTACAGCATTTATAGAAAGAATTATTCAATCTGAAAAGAAAAACGTTTGCTAAACGTACAAAATAATTTTATATTTTTCATATTGTTTAAGCAAACATCATATTAAATAAATTCAAATAAGCTAACTTAATAGGAAATTCCTCATGGCAATCTAATAAAATGAATGCTTAGGAAATGCTATTTCTTTTGATTACGTTAGACAATTTGTAATGCACCCATGTCTATTGCTATTTGTAATATCTATCATGATATCAACTTTTTTCTTTCACTTTCATTAATATGTTTTCTGAGTTTCTTTGTCTGACATAGTTTCAAATTTCAAGGATCCAATTGATGCCTACTTGTATACATTTAAGATAGCTGTTTCACATAAGAAATTCCCTTGTACATCTTTTTTAACACATTAATTATTTCTATTAGATTAAGAGTTCCCTGTCACATAGTAAGAGCTTCAAAGAAGTTCAACAGATATATTTATGTGATGATGTAATAAGAAAGATGATTAAACTCTCTCAAAGTCTATAAAATTTGTTATTTTTGATGAATCATCACTTACTAAGACAACATTAATTAAATTTTTTCACTGAACAATAAATTACTCATTTAAACTTTCGGCTCTGAAATAATTTCTTACTAGATTGTGTGTGTGCAGTGTGCGTACGATATATATGTGTATATGTATCATTTTTATGTTTTAACTTTTTATCTATTTTAAATGCATGTCAATGTCTCAAATATGAATGAATTGTTTGCATGAGCTAGCTTTTTGCATTATACTGTTCGTAATATCAAATCAGGGCAAAATTATAGAAATACAATGAAAAATGTATTATAACGATGCATCATACTATACTATCACACTTTCATATTATTATATTAATCTTGTGGTATATATATTCTTGCATAATTACGACACTGGAAACTGTGGTAAAAAATGGTTCATACTAGTAACTTTATATTTCATAAAAATGTATGTCGTAAATCCCTTCAATTAAAACTATTTTCGTTATTTCTGCAATACTTGAACTTTTATGTTTGAAATCACAAAACATTTTTACAGCATTTTTGGTTTTCGTTCAGTTTTAATCATATATCGAAACTAATATAATTGATACTTTTTTGTTAACTAGATTTTTCTTTATTGTATTCATAAGAAATGTTATTATAGTACTTGTAAATAATATAAATTATGAGACACACACATTAATGAAAAAATTTAAGGAAAAGAGACCGATTCTATTTAGTCTATTTTAAAAAATTACAAATTTAAAAAAAATGGAAAGCTAATCATTTTCTTCATAAAGCTTTTTCACAGAATAGCTATTTGAACAATTTTGTTATTTAAATTTATTTCACAACAAAGACATCATCTTTAATTTATTGGTGGTTTGGATAAACTTTTCTGTTTTTAGTTCGTCTAAATCCGGGGTGGGCATTAAGTCTATAGCGGTCGACCATCAAGACATTTTGGGGTGACCGCCTGAAGATTAGCAATTAGTAAATGTAAATCGAAAGATTCAAGATTGGCTGACAGTATCTAAGTCGTCTACTGATTATAACTAGAAGCAGGGGTGTAACGTATACCCCCCCTCGCGAGGACCCAAAATATATGTCATGTTACGGTTTTTCAATCCTTTGTAAGATTCAGTGGGGCCCAAACCCCGACTTTGAATGTGGTCCCTAATATTCTCCGTTACGCCACTGACTAGGAGCACTAACTTTAGATGAACATGTTTTATTTTTTAATGTATTTTGAGTTGTTTCATAACAAAAGTATCATTTGATATTATTATATTTGTGGCTATTATTATTATGTTTGTATCTTGCGTTTTGCATTAAACACTGTCTTAAAAGTGTAAGTGTTTATTTTATTGTAGTTATGTATTTTAGTACATATTCCATATTTATTATTAAGTGATATTAAATGTAGACCTTTCTTTAGCTCACCCCACCTACGCCACTGAGTGGACCACAACACCATGAAAAAATTAGAAGTAGACCGTACCCTGGTTAAGTCTTCCCGCCCTTGATCTGAATAATGAGATAAATGTAACATTTTCTAAGCATTTTATAAATGCTCAAGTTTTAAATTTATTTCAAAATGTTTTTTTCCTAGATTTCTGACAACTATCATTCAAAAGTGTTTCAAAATTATCAGGAGAAATAAATATAGTATTGTACTCAAAAGTAAATATTTTGTTAAAAATTAACTTGATTTCTGGGAGTGTGATTTGATGATTTTTTTCTGTTCATTTTATTTTGAGAAAGTATTTTTAATTATTTTTAGAATATCATTTTACCTTTTATATAGATAAGAAAAATTACTTGCATTTTCTTAGTCCAAACAAATTTAAACCAAAAAAAAGGTATCTTTTTTGCCCTTTTAAAGAGGTAAAACCTTACACATGTATAAGTTAAAAATTAGAAAAGGTGGGATAAAATGCTGAACGCACCCAGTTTTATTTTTCATGATAAATCTATTTCAAATGCTTGTAAAAATTTGAAGATTTGCTGTAAACAGTTTGTCTAAAAACGTGTTGAGTCTATGGAAAACAGATAAACAATTCGAAATCCTTTAAAACCAGAAATATATGAAAATTCGTTGTAGAATATAATAGTTTTTACGTGATACACATTTATCTTTTCAATTCTATAAATGGCATCCAGGCTTATAATAAAACTTGAAATAAATAAAGGCGTGTATACACGTTTCCGTGGCCACCACCCCTGAATTTACTTATTATACATTAATTTTCAAAAGAGTAAAAAATTCATAAATACTCAAATTTTATTTTAATTTTAACTGACATTATACATCGATATGACACTATTAATCTTAATACTATGCTCAAAATGCAAATTTACAAAAACAATTTTATATATATCAAATTAAGAATTCACGGAATCCCAAATATGAAAGAAAGAATCAAAAAATAAGTGTCAATTTAAAAGTGACTTATAACCAACCAATTGTAGAAGCAAATGAAATGTTCAAAAAGTTTGAAAAGTGTAATTTCGAAATAAATTTTACTTTGATCTTTGGTATTTAGTCAGTAAAAGTCGCATAAAAATGGAATCAAACGCATTTTATCATTTTTATGTAGTCAAAATTGCATAAGATAAATTCACGTTTAAAATGAACTGAGTGCGAACGATCAAAAGGATTTGACTAAACTTATAGCATATAAATCCCCATAAAATTCAATAAAAAGTTCAAAAGCACTGAATTTTTTAAAATATTCATTACCTCTCTTTAAATTCTTGTTTCAAATTTGAGAATATAAAGCTCTAAAGAGAGAAAATATAGCATCGAATTTCTTTAAAAGTTTTATTTTTCAAACAAAAATCCTATTTTCAGAAATGGCTTCTCTTAACGTGCTCAGACATCATAAATGGCTACCTATTTGGAATCTTCCCATTCTCACAATGCCTTGCAAGTAGCAATTCGAACTCTTAGTTTTTCTATGAGCACATTTTCCGTTGACAGTGAATCATATATTTAACAAAAAAAGGTCAAATGGTATGACATTAATATCATCTATTGCTCCCTGAGGTTCTAAAGATGCAAAGTTGACTGATAGCACGACAACGATGAATTTTATCGTAAAAAATTTCCAGGTGATATGTATTTTCGAATATCATGATACCATATTTATATCACCATTCAAATGTCAAAGCCCTCTTGGGCCGAATAGGAAGCTTAAAAATGGTTTATAGCTGTTAAAAGAAACAACGTGTATCTTTTATTATTATTTATATCAAGCAATTTTGAATCATTCAGGAGAGATTGAAGAAACTGAATTGAAAATTAATTTATTTAACATCACCTACCCTTTGTCATATATGCAATTTCCTTTTAAGTACTACGATCTAATAAAACTAAAACACACAAAAAACATTAATTTCATGTAATAATTTAATGCATATTTCATTAAATTGAATTTAATTCTTGAGGATTCAGTCATTATCATCAATTTATAGTTTTAATCACACCGAAAATTATATTTATTATATTGTGATTAAAAACAGTCATATTGAAATGCTATTTTAATACTAGAATCTGGAAATATTGTTAGTAGGTTTATGTGCATGTGATGCAATATTTTTTTTTATTTTAGTTTTAAACATTACATTGTTTTTAGTATAATTGAAATGTCTTCTTATAAGAACGATATATTTTTCCTTCATGCGTAAACTGACTAATTTATTTCAAATATTATATATTATTTAAGCAATGTCACATTACCAAACATGCATTTATATAGAATAACACATATATGAACTGTAACATGGAGTGAAGCCCTAAATTTAGCGTATGTTCTAATTGTTTTTCTGCATGTCCTGTTTATTTGCTTGTTTATTTTTTTTCTGCAATTTATTGTTTCATTTCGATACACTTTTTTCCTCTCACAGATAAATAAATTCATTTTTGTTCTGTTTTTCCATACAACGCACTTTTTTGCATACTTCTTTATTTACGAATATTTTATTTCAACAAACATTCACATATAAACACAAATGTAATTTAAAATTAATTTATAAGTCTGCCAATATCTATCATTCCATATTTTCAGTTTTAGAACAATTTTCGTCCTTATCCAAATTCATTTACTTTAACATCTTTATTTGCATTAGCTTAAAAGATGCCAAAGATTTTCACTCAACTAACTCTTAAATGCTAAATTAAGAACTAATGCAAAGTTTCATCAAATTTATACAGCAAAATAGATGCTTAAAACCCTCGTTCTCGAAATTACTGAATGCAAGACTTTATTTAGTTAAAACACTAATTTGATGTATTATCCAATGTCTTTTTTTTTATTTGACCGATCTTGACTGTGATTTCAATGTGTGTAATTGTTTGATGTGTACTCGAGAACTAAAAATAAAACTTCTCATAAAAAACATCAGCAATTTTATAGTTAAATAACATTCTAGCCCCATATTCGAAAGAAAATCGTTAATTCAAAGCAAAATGTTAAATATCAGTATTAAGCATAAGTTAATAGCAATTTTAATGCAAAAATCAAGATTAAAATGTTATTAGTATTATTTATGTACAGGTAAACTCCTCTTGGTTAAAAAAACACATAAAATACCTTTATAATTATAAATTTTAAAAAATCCTTCCCTGAACAAAAAATGTTAAGCGAAATCAAAAATGATTCGTTATAGAAAATTGCGAGATAGGATTTGATTAATTTTTTTCATCATCAGAAATTACACATGTATACACATACACACATACTCATACATACATTTTCTATACTAAATTGCCATAAAAGTAAAAAATAAAAGCAAAAATATAACAAGACAGTATAGGGGTTAAATATAAGATAACCTCAGAAGTACAATGGCAAACTATTAGCCTTAGGAACTAAGATTACAAGGTCATACATAGTTTTAAGGTCAGTGAATCATCTACGTTTTCCTAGACTATTCAGCTGCAAGATAAATAAATTAGAGTAAGAATAAGGCTCCATTAATACTAAGAACAGTAATCATAATATTAGAAGAATAACACTAAATATATATTAAAACTATATTACTATTCTACCTATCTAGTAAATATTTATATACATATGCTATTCAGAAAAGAAATCATTTACTACGGTTCATAATTAACCATGATTTGAAGAAAAAATGCTAAAAACCTCTTTAAAATTAGTCACTAATTTTAAAAAATATAATATAATGCACGTATTTTAAAAGTTAAAAAAAGCAAAATCTCTAATTGGAATGTGCTTAATCCTTATTTCAATATGAATGCAATAAAAATTTCTAGACTAATATAGAAAGTTTTAAATTTCTAATAATATAGAAAGTTTATTAAAATTCAATAGCATTTCTTTGGTTTCACAAAAGCCTAAATTTTTATCAAAAGAATTGAATTGCAGGCGTCCGTCGTACTTGTAAACACAGATTCGATATTACATGGCATAAAACTTGAATTTAATACTACACGGTTTTGATATAATAACGTTTATAACATATTTATTTAATTTCAATTGATCAGCAAAAAGGAATAGCCTTAGTCAAAAATTTAGAAAATTTCTTTGTTGAAAAAGATTTTTTAGTAGTACGTAGAGAAAAATTTAAAAGAGAATTGCTAAGTTCTATAGCTTCTTTTAAATAAATTCTAAAAGAATTGCAAGATGGAAACAGACAGGTAATTGCAACTCGGTCTGATAACTTTTGTAATGATAGAGAAATAACTACTTAAGAGAAGTTTCAACCAACTTTGAGGGGGAAAAAATTAGATAATTTGTAATTTCTGATAAGAATGATAATGAAGAGTAATTTTGTGATCCAGATAAGCCGTTTTGATTCATTTTATAACGATAATTATTATTTTTTGTTGCATTTTTAATTTTTGTATTTCATATTTTTGATTTCAATTAAAAACTTGTAGTTAACTCATTTTTTCGTTTGTATGTGTTATTGCAACGAAATTTCAGCTGTCATAAAATTTTACACTTTAAGACTTGATTTCGAACATGGTACACATTGCCTTGATTTATATTATTTCAAAGATTCGTATAAGGGGTCCCATGGGGGATCACTTTCTCTAGAGGCTTGAAAATGTAAACAATATTCAAATATATATAACTCTTTGAAATTAAAATTAGATAATTCAAATCTTTTACACATTATTTATAAAAGAATTGGGCTTCAGAAAAGTGTAAAATGTTTAAAATATAATCATAATTTTCAAAATTATAAGTATATGAAAATAAGAATTATTTCTATAAGAAATATTAATTAATTTTTACGTTGTGCAAGCTATTTTCTAAAATGGTAGCTTTAATTATTAGCAATAAGTATATAAAGTTAAATTTATCCTTATTACACTGCAGTATTTTTATATAAATAGAATAATAAATTATGTTTTTTAAATAGAGTAAAAAATTACATTTTTAAATTTCAATATTTTTCAAATATTTTGAAATACGAAAGATATATTATTCTTAAATTAGTAGGGTTTAATTAATATGATACATTTTATAATTCTATAAAGTTTTATACATCAAAGGCTACTATTTTAGTAAATAGCGTATGCAACGCAAAAATTACTTAATGTTTATTACAAAGTTATTTCTTATATTCATATGCTTATAATTTTTAAAGTTATGATTATATTTCAAAAATTTTGTACTTTTTGAAACCATAGTCCTTTTTAAATAATTTGTAAGAGATTTGAATTATTTAATTTCAATTTAAAAGAATTATACCTGTATGAAAGTTGTTTATATTTTCACTCCAGAGACAAAATTAACACCCCAGAGACCCCATAACACGGTTTTGATACTACACGAAACATGGTTTACCTACAACATGGTACATATTGTCCTCCTTTATATTATCTATATACATAATCAGTTTAATAAATAAATAAATAAAAAGGTCTCATATAACACGGTATCAGCAGCACACTATGAATTAACCGTATTATACGAGGGACACCTGCATCAGTCCTTATAGAAATGTATTAATGAGAAATTTATCAGGAATGTATTAATGAGAAAAAAAAATAATTTGTTTTTCTCTAGGAAAATTGTTAATCTGTTAAATCTGTAATTGTTAAAAAGGTTTGATTTACTTAAAGATATAAATTGTTTACATCAAATAAACATATAATGGCAAACGATAAATTGCTTTTATTCACTCTTCATAAACTATTAACACTTGAAAATAAGATTTATAGAACTTTTTGCAGTTTTCTATAAATAACAAATTCAAGGGGATCATATTTTTTTCCAATTCAACTGATATATTTAAAACATTACTTTTAAAAGACTTTTTTTTGTAATCTTCACGTTGAAAACTATAGTTTATTAAATTAATTTTGATAAAACCACATATTTATAGTTGCAATTATAGAAATCAATATACTTTTGCAATAAATCTAGATATTTTGTGAAATTTTCTTTGGGGGATGCTAGAGATGAATACTAATAAAAAAATATTTTTATTACTGTATTTTACTGAAATTTTTTGTAGTAGAACAGCAATTTAAGTGAAGCGTAAAACTCGTAAGTTTCTTCCTATGAAGGAGGTATGTGATTATTTTAATGTATGTACTAGAAGAAAGAAATACCAATAACAAATTGACGAACTGAGAACCTAATTTAAATATTATTTATTAATATATACATACCTAAAGTATTATTATTGTGAATTCCAATCTTAGATCTTTTTCTGCTTTTTCATGAAATTATTCTAAGAACCTGCATGATTCTTCTTTCAACAAATATTACTGAATGTGATAAAACACATTTAAATATTTAAAAAATAATTTCCAAACATCATGAAAATATTCAACAATCCATTTTTGCCTTCTCCTCAGGATATTAAAATCAAGCAAGATTTCTTAGTTAAATCAGAATTTATGAAAATTTAAAAATTTATCACCGAAAGCATAGTGAGATTTTTTTCAATTCCAGCTATTACTACGTCATATAAAAATTTGATTTGCCTAAAGCAAAACAACGAGCAATTGATGCAAGCTGTCTCTTATTTCAAAACATCATTAAAAATTTACTGAACTACACTAATCAAATTATTTTTTATTGAATACATCTTTGTGTCGCATAATCATACTACATTTATCTTAAATCTGAATGAAGCATCAAAATTCTGATAAAATTGCTATTTTTATCTATAAAACAAAGCGTTTCTCCTAAATTTTGCAAAATAATACAGCATTTCATTTATTTAAAGTTTGGTTTCAGAGATTCCCTTAAAATGTTTAATTCAATAAATAATTGTTTTACTAAACAATTAAAAACAAATACAGTGAAATCTTGTTTGTGCTGATTTTCTTAAATGTATTTTATTTACGTTAACTATTAAAGTAATAACAACAAAAATTTCCTTAAAGTAATTATTTAAGACAGCACTCTGACTTATTCCATGTTTTGCAATTCCTATCTCTATGTTTCTATCCCCAAAAAAAATATTTATTTATTTTTAAATAAGACAAGTTAAAAAGATATTTTAATATTTTTTAATTCGAAGAATTATAATTCGATTAAAGCATTGTTTGGGAAGCTAACTCACATATAACATTTCTTACATTTTATTAAAAAAAATAAAATTGCTCTGTAAAATACAAACTCAACTATTATTTTTCTAATGTTACATATATTTTGATATTTATTTCATTATGGTTAATATAAGTAAAACTGAAGAAAATTTGCAAGTTTTTACTACAAATCAAATGTAAAAAAGGAAAACAAAGTGGTTTGTCTGTCTAATTTCAAACGATACATGAATATTTAAAACTGTTTTGCTTAGACATAAATTTAATGTATTTTTTGTATTAATGTTAGCCCGGTGATTATAATATTTATTGTTAGTCACATTAGTATTATCACATGCCCTAAAATGTAACCAAATTGAAGTGATCCGCAAATAGAAAGTATTTGCTATCATCATACATCTACATCTAAAATCATTCTTTGCATGGCGAATTGTGTAAACTTCGAGTAAATATTCTGCAAAATCTGGAATAAAGATTCACTTTGTAAAAAGCATAAGCTGCTAAGAGCAATATTTTGTTTTACTTTTTCTTTTCGAAAAACAACAATTTAAGCGAAGGATCAAACTTCTGAATTTCTTTCTTTTTCAGTTGAATGTATTATCCTTTTAATAAGTATTAGAGGCCAAGACAATCTGTTCCTTACATCTGTTTAAAAAAATGTTTATTTTACTCTGATTTTGAATGTGATTCATTTTAAGAACGTGCCATATAAACATCTATAATTAAAGATGTTCTATTTTAATTGTGAAGAAGTTGATAAAAAATGGACAGTATCAATAAATAGTTTTACATTCAGTCCAAAAAAGCTTGGAAATTTATGAAATTAATTTTGAAAATAAATTTTGTACCCTAAAGCGATGCAATTTTTCAAAAGAATTAATTTAGAATATTATTTTCTATCTTTTAAATAACGATAGTTTACAAAAGAATATTTTCATATTTTAGTCTTCATTAACACTGTGAAATTTTTGCAAAAAAGCTGATGTTTTTACGAAAATAATCTACGCAAGATGAGCATTGTTTGTTTACGAAATTATTTTAGTCACACAGTCTTCACTTTTCATTAAAAAAAGCTAACACTTGGATAGTCTTCATTTGGGTTTTTTCAAAATTTACTTCGTTGGATTCCACATTCGTAAATTAGCAAGTACCAATACCTTTAGTTAAACTATATACATAATTCTATAACTCACCACCGATTTAATATACGTTCTCTTAAAACATTTCACCAAAAGCACAAAGTGAACTTAAAATATTTTTCCATCGTACTCTACATCAAGATCCCTTCCTAAAAAATTTCCACTTACTCTTCCACCACTTATATCAGAGCAAAATCTCAAAAATCCATCTTACAGCAATACCGCACGTGTCTATACCCCGCAATACAGAGGATGACATTGCCTCATCTATTGATTCAAAGTCTACCACGGACCAAAAAAATAGGCAAAAGGGGAAAAGAATACTACAGGGGGTAACCCCCCCCCCTTCACATTCTTTTTTCTCAGTGGCGTCTCTTTATTTTTAGTGGCGCTCTTCGCCACTGCGTGCTGGTAGAGACCACGTGACCTGCGACGTCACTGCGGAGCTGAAGCAGCTGGTCTTTGCAGTTAAGCGAGAAAGCAGCACTTCTCGCCGGACATTTCTGACGATCTGAAGCCCAGCGTACTCACTCTCTCTCACAGTGTCTCTCAGACGGCTCGTTCCAACCAGTCGCCCCAAGCATGGCGAGCGGCGCCCCGCCAGGATGCTATCTACTCCTGGTACTGGGACAGCCCTGTGCCCAAGAGCATAAGGATCACATTTTGAAAAAAGTTGAAGAAGGTAAATTTTATTTTGCTATTTTAAATCGAAAAACTTCGCCTTCCATATGTAAGCAATGTAATTATTTCGTTGGTAATACGAACGGTGAGTCATCAAAAACTAGTTATAATAGTATAATGCTTTTATTGATAAGAATATTGCTAATTCTAATAACTAACATGCAGCATATCTGTTGAAGTTTATGCACAGGTAAAAATATATATATGGCTGTGGTATTGAATAAAACAAGAACTTACGCACGATTTCATATTGATCTGCGTATCCTTCAATTTCCATATGCTTAAATTTATAGTAATCAAGTAATAGTAATTAATATATTAAGGTTCATTATTTCTAATATTGTTTTCACTGCCAAAGTACACAAGCGCGCTTATCTGTCGTCTGAAATTGTAACAAATTGTGACACTAATTTGAGAGTGTCATTAGATGAAAATAATAATAGTGAGTGTATTGTTGACCTAGATAATTACTAATATAATTAAAATGTTGAAATAGATAGAAATATGAAAAAATTATATGGATCAAAATGATTTCGGATGTTTCAAATCGAATGTTCGGACAATGCGTTTTGAAATTTTGAACAGAGAATGCATTTCTCTTTAATTGTATATTTGTATCTTTAGCAAATCATGACAAAAAAACTAGTAAAAACATCCCGTGTTTTACCTGAAAGACTGTATATAACTTCCTATAATCGATAATCGACATATAACATATTACGCTAAGTGCCAATATTTTTTTAAAGGCAAGGGATTTTTCAATACTGGTTTATGCTTCAAAATTAAATGAATTTATTTAAGAATTTGTTTTTTCGATAAGTATAGAAAATCTCTAAATACATAAAAGTACTTAAAAATATTTTTCATTAGAATGATCAGTATCAGTAATTGAACTAATTAAAAAGATTTTGTCTAAGGGCAGCTGAATATAAGATTTATTTTGATAAAGGTAGTTTTCTTTGTAAAAATAAATAGTTTCTTTTCGAGAAAAGTGAATTGTCGAGTAGCAAATATTGTATGCTTTATAATAATATGAAAACCATTCCATACGAAAACTTGCTATTAAAATAACATTTTATGTTTTCTTGCAGGTAAATTTTTTTACAGCTCTAATATTTAAGTATTATTTAAATGTTTTTGTGTGACTTCTCATTACAAGTATTTGTAAACCTGATTTCCACTCGACTATTAACTAAAATAATCATTAATATTTTACAAATTATTATTTTATATATAATTATTATTAATCAGAAAAATATTAAAATAAATTTCCTATTATAAATTATAATTTCATACTTAGAAGCGTGGGATTGCTTGAAATGAGCAATTATTAATTTAATATACTCATAGGACCATAGTTCTTACATTATCATATTTTTAAAATAATTTAAATAATCTATAATTTATATACAAAAATTAAATATATAGCAATCTAAATTTCAGAATATTATCCATATAAGGATGATTCTTATTCATTATACTTTTAAAAACATAGCTGAAAATAGAATTTTAATAACTAAGCAAATATTTCCGTTCTGCTCTGTAATAGTTTCTTAATGTCCTCAAAAACTCAAGGCTATTTCTTGACTTGCTAATTGCGTTCAAAAACACAATTCAATTAGTTTATATCCTTCATCATGTTCCTAGCACCAAAATGACGCATTTCTACGGCAACTGCTATACTAGGGCGCCACTGCGCCTTGGTTATATCACTGATTTAAGTCGCAGGGCGCCTCTTTTTAAAAAGGACCCGTGAATGAAGGATAATTTTTTCTGCATTGTGTGTGTTAGTTATTTAAACAGGGACTAATAAAAAAAACCTATTAAAAACTTTCATTTTTCAATTACTTATTTAAATAAAATCGCATTTCTTTTCAATTGGTTTTAAAATTTTAGTCACTTCCTAGTGATTTTCATTATTATTCAAAAAAATAAATATAATAATTAATAAAAGTTATTAAAAACTTCTAATAAATAATTCATTAGAAAATATCTAAATTTGAAAAATATGTTATATTTTCAAAAACTTTTCGGCGCCTTTCAATTTTAGCCGCATCATGTCTGAAGGGCGGGGTCGACATTGTCCCTCTCCCTCCACCCATCCCTTATGCACCAACTTCAAATTAGTTATGATAAAAATAATCAATGAAGTTCTGATAATAGTAAAGAATAATCAAAAAGCAAATAATAAACCTTTCAGACAATGTTTATAACAGAATCAAATATTTTGACTTAATTTATTTCATCTGACATTTGAAGAAGATTGAATATTTTTGGATATTGATTACCAATGGAATCAATTTCAGACATTAATTATTTTAACTATACTATTTTATTTTTTATTTATTTATTTACTTACTTTTCTTTCCAAGTAAACTGCTAAAAGCATTTATTTTCATATAAAATGGATGTAAATAAGAATTTTGAAAAATTGTTCCAAGTTCCCTGAGACAGACAGTTTTTAAATGTAGTACCTTTTAAGGTTATTTGTATTTTAATAGCGAAACACAAAAGGTATTTATTTTTATATTAAAAAATGTGAGAAAGGAGAGAGAATAATATTCATTTTCATGACATTGGTTTGAAAGATATTATCTAATTTTTCCTTACATGGTTTATTGCATTTCGTGATTGAAATATATAACCCACATAATAAACAGTATTCATAATTTCTTTATTATAGAATTTTTTTATAATTTCAGTTAATAAAAAAACTTATCTAATGCAGTTCGGAAAAAAAATAGAAACATAATTAAAAATCTGTATTTGTTTTGCAGATCATACACATAAATGATAATTTGAATTAACAATCATTTATGGAAAACAAATACAAAAATGGCTTAAGTGCACGGGTAAATGTTTGAAATGTATATTACAGTAGTTCGTAGAATAAATTATTCTCATATTTTTAATTTTTATTTATTTTATTATGATAAAATAGTATAGTTGTGGAAAACTTACAAAAAATGTTATTTCTAGTCAAATGTTTGAAAATATCTTCGCTAAAAAAAGTGGCATGCATAGATATCATTAACCTCATAATCGATCAATCAATATTTCTGTTTCGAAATCTATTGCACAAAAGAATTGTTACATAATGTATACACAACTCAAAGAGTTCAAATAAAAAGAAAACAATGAAAAATTTTTGCGAGTTAGTCATCCAGTTAACAGAGCAAATCGTAATCGCAAGTCAAAAAAATAAAACTTTTCTTCTCCTGATTTAAACACCCAGCTGGTACTTCTCTGCAAAGCAAATAGCAACGATAACGTTATTTTTTTTTTTACATTGTTGTCTGTAGTGTACGTAAAACACGAAATTTGACTTACATCAGAAACAAATTAAGCATTGTTGAAAATAAAATGAAACATTTTTAATAGTGATTTTTATCTGTTTTCTGAAGAAATTATTATAGTGTTTCAACTGTAAGAAAAGTAGAATCGTCTTATTTGGAATTAAAGCTTAAAAATTTAATGAAATCAAACTATAGATATAAATTGTTACCCATTTTTATTTTTCTTACATATTAACTTCATTTTTTCTTTTTGACACATTTTTTCCCTGTCACTCTATCCTCGTTTCTTTTATCAGTATTGGGAGATAAATCACATTATAAATTTGCTAACTTAAGGAAGTATTGTTATATAACCCTTTTGAGAGTTGAGAAAATTGGTAATTGATGGAAAATGGATTTCATGCTCATATCCATGGGTGTCCTTCCTATGAAATACGATAGAAGTGCGTGTTTATCAAATAGCGTGAGGTGGAATTTCGGATAGAGAAGCGCTAGCCAAGTATTGTCGTTGTCTCTTGACAATTAATGAAAATTGCATATTCGGCCAGCATTTTATTATGTTTTGATCTGCATTATACTATCAGTAATCATATTATTATGGGATTCTAAGGAATTATCAATTTCAAAGTCCATTAGGCTAAAAGGTTTGCTTATCTAATGGGCTGCATATTGGCATCTAAGCTTTTGCACAGACATGGCAAGCCCTCAAATTTGAGAGCCATTTCGTGGTGGCACTATATAATAGTGGCTCTTGCTACCAAATTTTGACGCTTAGTTTTATTTAATTCAAGCTCTCGTCAGATGCTAAATACTGCCAAGAGTACCAGAGCTAATTTGGTACTCAATATATCTTCTACATGCCACATAATCCCATAACATACATGCCTATAATTCCCGCATCTAGAAAATCTGTTGACTCAAGCCGGGATCGAACCCGCTACCTTAGGTATGCGAAGCGGCCACGCTACCTGTAAGCCACCGATCCGACTTACACTAAAACTAAGGAATCTAAGGTTTTCTAAGAGCCAAAACAAATGTGGCCTTTCGAGTGAACATAACAAAAAACTTATTAATATACATTACTACAATTGCATTCATTTTTACAACATCAGTAGAATAATTTTACTAGAGTTCGATCTGTAGTCACACTCAAGTGTTCTCAAGTGAGCTGCTCGATTTGTACTGTACATTTAATACCTGATACAAATTTTATGTGCTTATAACTCTTAAAATTGATCAAATTTTGCAGTGGTATCCATACCTGTAGAGGTAGCGAATGCACGTTAAATGTGTCGAGGCTCAAACTTTCTCCCGTTGATGGGGTGTGGAAGTTAAGAGTAGGGGATGTCAACTAAAGTGTAGTCCTCGTAGCTTGACTATGGCTCAAAAAATTACGAGGTCCGTCTCTAATAGCCTTCGTGCAGTTTTATAGTGAGACGTTACTATAACTGTCTCCCTCTCTCACATTAGTATCCTCACTTCAAAGATTTCATTTTGCCTATAGCAAAACATTGAAGCACCATGCAATATTACACATAAATAATAAATTTTTTATAAAAAGCAATATGTATTCTTATTAAAATTCTTAAATGCAACCTTACATCACTTCTTGATTAAATTACAAACGGTTATGGAAGTTCGTCAGCATGTATATTTCTCTTCTAGGCACAATGAACCACGCCATCTAAGTAATAATAATTTTTCGCAGAAAAGGTCTTCGTTTCTTTTCCCAAGAAGAATTCTAGTAATTAACTTCAAATTATTTTATTAACTTTGATAAATTTTTCGAATCAGTAACGGAATGGCTGATTGATTTGTCAATGGTCTCGAAGTCCCTGTCATGTCGCGGGTTCAAGTTCTGTGCCACTGTAGACCCGCCGTGCAGAGAGACTGATGCACTTTAATTCTTTCTATACCCGAAGTCCTCCCGTTGGCGTGATGTGGTAGTTTGTAGAGGGAGGTGTCAGCTTAAACGTCGCCCTTGTCATTTGACAGAGGTTCGTCGTCAATGGCCCTCGTATTGTGATGTTAATAAACTCTTACCCACTCACCCGAGTGCTTTGTCGAGTAAAAGTTTTTTTAAAACTGTACACACAATCACATTGACATCGTTTTCGGTAAACAAATTTGTTACTATGTTACCACGATAAAGTCTGCGACAAATAACCATTACAATCAGAAATTTTTTTTAATCTCATATCGAATTCATAAGATGATTCAAAAACTTGCATTAAGGCATCGCGTGTTTAAGCCAATAATAAGCATTTCGAACTTTTCACTAAAACAGAAAATAGACTTCATGCACTAGCGCCAGAATCGAGGAAGAGAATTTAAATAAAAAATCTATTTCCTGATGGCCTTTCGTTTTTTTTTTCTTTCTGTTGGCAAGGTTTCCAACCTTGCTAGTGGTTAATTCCCTAGTCGGAGAAAGTAATGTGGGAGATACCGAAAAAAAAATTCAGAATTCTAGTTCGTTGATTCTAATGATACAATGGTAGAAAAAGATTCGTTACAATGAAAGGAAGAAGCGAAACAGCATTAGTCGTAGTTTCATTTACTTCCGACTTTGAATAAAACGAAAAAGTGCATTCGTTCTCGTCGAAAAGATCTATAAAAACTTATTTCTCACAAAGATGCAGTTGAACATTCGATTAGACTTTAAATGTGTAGAGAAATTGTATGGTTTGAATTGTCTTTTTTATTCCTGATTGCCCTCTCAAGTATATTCTGTACAAAATACCAGGAAAAAAATGTTCTTCCGAAAGTCTCAGGCCTCGGCAGCCTAGAGGTCACAGTCACGAAATCGTGACCAGCATTGTTGAGTCGAGGGGTTCGAGTTCTGATGCCGCTGAAGACCCATCGTGTAGAGTGGCTGATGCATGTTAAATCTGTCGTGACTCAAAGTCTTTACATTTGCAGAGTGTACAAATTACATGAGTGGAGTACCAGCTCAGGTGTCGGCCTCGTCACTCTTGACTGTGGTTCAAAATTAAGAGGTCCGTCGCCCAGCTTCCTCTCCAGAGGGAGAGACCTGAACTCTAAAGATGCGAAATTATGCTAGGAATTTAATTTTGCCGGGAGCACTTGATAAGGGGTCGAACCAGCAAACTTGGGCGTTCAAAGCCAGCACCTTACCGATTACACCACCCAGATGGCATGCTAGAAATCTAATGTGCTCTCTTAGGTCTGAAATAAAAAGTTTTTTACTTAGGTAAATTTCACATAACACTCTGATTATAAATGCTCCTGTCCGTTTCAATTATCTGTCCAGAAATATAACAAATTGGATTACATTTAAAAAATTTGAAAATAAATTGGCATTGTACTTAATTAAATGTAAATTTCGCAGATGTTGAAATATTGTTACTATGTACTATTTAATTTCCAAAAGTATACCACATATGAATCATCGAATCATATCGAAATCCAAAATAGGTTAAATTAGCTGTCGTTCTCTTACTCAAAATAAGAAAATATTTATTAAATAAAAATTTAATTTGAAGGAGAAAAGGTTACAAGAGTCGCGCAAAATTAAAATGGCGTGAATGAGTGGCAAGGCACAAAGTTTCAACATTAGGAAATAGTTAAATGTATTGATAATAAAAAAAGAGTTGTTTAAGATTAAAAAGAAAACTCGTAATATATTTGTTAAAAGTAAAATAATTCAGATTTCAAAAGATGTTATTGGAATGAAACACAAAAATATAAAATATTGTTCATCTTTCTACACTTTTAGCCAGTGAAATGATAAAAAGTATGATTATTTGAACAAACGATAATTTATTAGAATTGTAGCAAGAAAATAAAAAATTACCATAATACTGACAATAATTATTTTAACATTTATATTCATTTTTATCGGAACGTTACGTGATCACGGTACGGAAAATATTGTGTATATATACTCAATGTTAAGATGCCACACTTAATTAAATTCTTAAACTAGTTATTTTACACGAATAATATTTTTCTTATTTTGATTGAATTTTCAAAGCAAAATAAATACGAAAAATCAAACTATAAATCCTGCTGAGGTTTTATTAAACAATTAAATGTATAGAAAAGCATTAGGCACTCTGTACTTTTGTGAGTTAAGTATATCATATCTCATTATTTTGTTTTATTTGCAGCACTTTGATTATTAAATAAAATTCTCTCATATGTCACTAGTAAAAAAAGCTTTAAGAAACTCAGAGTTCATATTTTTGTGAAATATTATTTTGGAAAGAAAAATCAGGATTGCTTTTTGAATCATCAGTTCATTACATAACAATAAAACTTTTTACGTATAGTTACTACGTGAAATGATGTATACGCTGTCTGTATAAAATAATAGCAGTATTTTTGTAACTATCTGCTCACTCTCAACTCGTAGTACACACACACTACTTTCATGGAAAGGGTAACAATTAAAAAAAAACGTAGGCGAAACCACCGAGACATAGACCTTATGCCAAAAATCAAAACTCTTCTGCTGTATGGGAAGGGCCACTAAAAAAGTAGTAAAATATTGAAGTAAAAAACTAATGAGTTATTTCCTTGTAAATAAATGACTGGTCAAACCAAAGACTTAATGAACAACAACTTTTTTTTGGACGTTTGATGAATTTTTTTTGTTTGAAACTTATAGACGATTTATAATGTCAGGTATTCTTGCTTCATAGTCAGATTGAATTATAAAACATAATAGTATGAACAATAAACGACTTTTACATCAAAGAAATTATCAATTGAAGCGAATACAATTTAGGGAACATTTAGATGGATGTTTACAACGATTGCAAGATCTTTGAATTAGATCATTATCGCGAAGATAACTAAAGGACACCTAAAGGGCATGATGTCTCATGCTATATAACGAAACCCACCTTCAATATGTAAAATAAATAAATCTTTTTATCTGCCTATATTTTATTGTGTGCATTCTTCACATCGTTTATCTCAAGCAAACGATCGAGAGAGAGAGAGAATAAAGCATTTTTTCAAATAAAAAAAAAAGCTTGTTATTCTCTTAAAATAAAATTTCAACAATTTTCTTAAAGCTCGGATTTTTCTAATTTAGTTTAGTTTGACTTTGAAATTCAAAACAAATAGAAATTATAGGTAAAGACAAATTCCGTATAATTAAAAAAAAAAAGTAAAAGTTTAAATCAATTTCTATTTCATACAATTTCTTTTCAATGAGAAGGTGTGGAATCAAACATTTCATTGTAAACGTTATGCACTAGAAAATCTTTAAGTATTTTGGGATGTGTTACCGATTTCAAAAACAAAACATGGTACTTTAAGCCAATTGACATACTTATGGTTTTCTAAGGTCTTCATGTTCTACAATTCTACATACAGAAACAATTTTAAAAAACTCAGCGAGATTTTCTAAGATACGCAAATACATCTGTATCCATTTTTACAAATTAAATCCCTATTACATTAGAATCAATACTGTTTAAAAATCTCAAACTAAATTAAATTTTTTTAGCTTAACTAAGGATCTTAAAATGTGGTAAATTAATCATAAAGTGGCAAAAAAGACAATAACGGTAAAATCAACTATATAAAAATATTTTTATTACTAAGTAAACCAACATCTCTCTTTTCAAATTACTACGACTCAATACTTTTAGTTAGTAAAAACCCAAGTTGCTAAAAAAAGCTTAAAATAAATGATAATGCTTACTCATACACAGAAGCCCAGTGGCCGAGTGGTTGGTGCATCATGCTTCCACACCACAGATCTGAGGTTCAAACCTTAGCCTAGATAAGCTCAGCCTTCAATCCCTTCACCCTTCAATGGGTCGATAAATGAGTAACAAGCTTGATTGTGAACTTTACATTGGGTGGTTCACCTCAGACTGACTACCTGACTGGAACATCAGCTCATGCACTTCAGGGAGCATTGGTCACGTATACTGAATTTGGCACAGTAGGCCTTGGCCCTCATGGGCTGTTGAGCCATTGAGTTAAGTTAAGTTACTCATACACTTCAAATTACAGTCTAGCGAGCGGCAGCTCCCGTTGGTGTGAGAATCAATTGAAAAGAGGTATCTCTAAAAATCAACAAGCCTTTTATACTGATCACATTCAATTAATTTCAATATTTGCAATGCTAATGGGTGCGAGTCAGTCTTATTCTATAATATTGAATGTTATTAAAAAAGCTTATCTATAATGAGAGAGAGACATAGACATAACAGCTCAATTCCTTGGACTCGAACCACAAGCTCTTAAATTTGTTTCTAGTCACACGAATAATTCAAATATAAATTCTACTGCTATAATTTCAACGAACATCAACACATCTAACTGCCATCTTCCACAATGAACTCAATTCACTTCACTTTAAAGAGTAGTTTTATTATGCATATGCCACGGTTCCTTTACAGAAAGAGGATCTCAAATCATAAACTTACTGAAAAGATCTTCCCATACAGGATTGGTGGAAGAACCGAAGAAAACTCGTTACAAAAGTTGATATATTTTAATTAGTTTACGATTAGTAATTAAATTAAAAAAATTTAGTCATGTAAATAACTGTTCGAGAATATTGATTAAATTCTATGAATTCAAATACGATTTATAGGTATATCATATAGGGATATGTTAACCAATAAAGTTTTATTCAAAAAATTTTAATAAATTTCAATTTTTTTTAAAACAAAATTTGCATTGAGTGGCAGTAAGATCAACTATTTTTCATGGTCTAGAAGCAAGGAATATCATTTTAAGCTATGAAACTACAGTAGGTTATTTTAAAAATAAAAAAACACGTTCTCTGATGTTCGAAATTAAGAGAATTTACATCTTTAGTTGATTATTTTCAGAAGTACTCGACAAAATATAGTGAAATTATATACATACATAAGTTGATGCTATGCAAAAAATTACTGTACAACAGTTATTGTACACATACATGATCGTGTTATCAGGACAGGAAATTTTTGAAAAGAGGTTACAAGATGGATAAAAAAATGGGCTAATAAATAGTACCGTTCCCTCTTACTCTTGTGCAGCTATTAGCATGAATTTATGCTTGAAAAAAGTTACGATTTATGAATCCCTATAGCAGTTGGTTCAATTCCACCAACAATGCTGCTTTTAGATCATGCAGAATTCTGACGGGAAGAAGGTGAATTGCAATTCCCCTTTATCAGTCTGATTCTCAAATGACAATGCATCGAGAACCAATATTCAGACTGCTTCTGGGCTCATCCGCGAATAAAATTATCTTCCATTGATCTTTGTTGTGATTTTCACAATCTCTGAACAATACTGAACGGATTCCTTAAAGCGTGGAAATGAACGGTATACAAACAGAAGCCCTACGTGCAAATTGACTTGTTGTGTGTGTTGTTGTGGCTAATGCCACCTGTCTGACGTAGTCAAAACGAGGCCCACGAAATTCATCGTGGCAAGGGCTAGAAGTACGCCTGTCATTGGCCTAGGCCTTGAGCACCATACAGGTGACAGTACGAATTAGCTCGGCGAAATTCCCCGAAGGGACAACAGATGGCGACACAACCTATCTCCACCTCCACAATTTTGCCATGGGACTGGAGGGGAAATATTCTCAGTCCCCTGCACTCGTGATTCAGCCTACAAGACTTTCGGACCCACTGATTTAACGTACTCCGCGTGTACTCGGAGGGTATTTGGTGACATCGGGCATCGACCCCAGGTCTTCCGGTCTGGAGTCCGATGCTCTAACCACCAGTCTACGCAAATTGACTTATTTCATGCAGCCTTCTGGAAAAAGTAACTTTTAAAATTTTGGTTTCTGTAGCCGTCGTCATGTCAATGCCTTCTCTCTACAAATCTGGTCTACTTGAACTGTCTGTATAAGTCGCATTCAAAACTGGACTTTACACTTAAGTCTCTAGTAACCCGCACGCACTTGAGACTACTTAACCTCAAATTCCGTAAAATCACCTCATTCCTTTGTACGAATCTTCGTAGTTTTTAATTTTAACTGTTTGGTTTAGAATTTTACCTAATGTTGCCAAAGGTACGTCAAAAGTCATTAATGTATGCGTATAAACGTGTGTGACGCACCTGTACGTGGGTGCTACTGTTCTCCATTATCTACGCGACCTGTTTCTGTAGGAAATAACGACGAACCAGACATATCAGTCATCTTAATATCTGTTTATTAAGATCTTAACTTAATCACGATACACAACAATAATAATAATCAAAGTAAGCAGATTTGGAATGAGAAGACACAACTCGTATTACCAAATAATCGCGTAGACCGCTATATTTAACTTTACTGCTTAATTCTAATCTCACTAATACACGCATGTTCCTTATAGTTTAATCAAAGGTGCTTACCGCTGTATCCTAAATAAACAGCTACCTTGTTTGTTCTAACTGACGTGGCTTCAATCTGTCTCTAATCCTTGTGGTTACGGATCCACCTCTAACTTGATTATACAGGTACCTGTAGGTTAAATCTTTGACTTGGTATTTCCTCTAACTTTTACTGAATCACTTCTAAGCATAGACATAGACCTCGCATCGCCACCTCGCGATTGCTAAACTTCTACTATGTATAAGTTTCCTAATTTGCATACACACGTTCTTCTTCTCGAGTTGGTTGGAAATAATTGACAATTTCGGCTCCAAAGAAACCCAAGAGGACTGTTAAAAGAAAACGCGATGGAAACCCCGTCACACGAGTGCCTATAAAGCATTTTACCTTAAGTATACAACCCTCACACACATGTGCATTTTTCGTCATCGACACTAAAAATTTGCATATTTGTTTGGAAGCATTAGTAATACCTTTCGTTCAATATTTTGCGCGAGATTCAGTTAAAAATAAAAATTCTCTTAATTTTGGACATCGCTGTAGCTAAATTAGTCCATATTGGAATACAGTTTACTATAAGCAATTAACACTATTTTTTTTAAAAAAAAAGTGTTTTGTGTAAGTTATTTTTTTAAATAATTCAACTTTTGTCTTGCCGAATACTAATCAGGAATATTATGTTCACTTTCATTGCTTAAAATTGCTAACAAACTTTTGTGAAAAGGTGTTTCTATAGTCCTTATATCAAGGTATCAATGGCTCAAAAGTTTCAGATATTCCCACTTAAAAATTGGTTTACATGTTCAAACACATTGAATATTTCACTCTATCAGCAACTGAAAAAAAGTAAAAAATCTATCTTATATCCATTGAAAAATTCTTCATTAGTACTACTTTAATTGTAAATACTATACTAAAATGTTAATAGTAAATAACAATCAGGTAATATTATTTAATTGATGAATTAAAAGAATATAAACGAAATTCAAACAGTTTTTCAAAGAATTTTGGAGTTTGGAGGATTCATTCTCTTAAGTTTATCTATCAATTACTACTTTATAAAAGAACTTTCTCCACTTTCGAAGTGTATAAATAATGAAACTTGAAATAATTAAAAAATAAATTTTTCTACACAAAAATGTTTTCATAATCTTTGTTTATCATACATATCGAATGATGTAAATTTCCGTGGGTGCCATACAATTGAATTAAATAAAATACATTGTTGCAATCTTGAAGAAGTTTAAAAGAAAAATATCATCAGAGATACAGATATAAAATTCAGATATATTCCAATTTTCAAAGAATGTGGTTTGATATATTCTAATAAGTACATGCCTGTGCAAACATATAACTACTTTTTTCTGTCTTTTTCAGGTTTTAACATCTCCTAGAAATATAGAAAATCTTTTTTAAATATGGCTTAAAATAAGCTTAAAATAGATTTTTTAAATGTATTTGAGGGAATGTAATTTTTTTTATACAAATCAAGAATAGGTTATGAAAATACAATTAGTGGTTAAGGAAATGAACTATTTCGTATTTAAATCTTTGCTCTAAAAATTTTAATTTAAATTTCTACCATTTTTTAATAATGCTTTATGCAATAATTTTCTGCTTTTAATGTTCTCCTAGTGAATGTTGTATCTATAAAACGGTGAAGAATCAGTCCGATTTCGCCTCTGGCTTTAAAAAGATTTTAACTGATACAAATCTAAAAATATTTCGACGCAAATATTCAAATAACTTTATGATTCTTAGTAATCTCACTTCATTATATTCATAAGTCTAAAATACTGAAATCAATGCCAAAATGCATGCACTATAATATCATCAATAATTCATGAAGTTCTTAATGGGTAATTTATACATTATTTGTACTGAAAAGGAATTCTTTGTTTTCTTGATAACACCTTATACAAAAG
The DNA here is from genome assembly GCA_019973935.1 of Trichonephila clavipes. Taxonomy (NCBI): domain Eukaryota; kingdom Metazoa; phylum Arthropoda; class Arachnida; order Araneae; family Nephilidae; genus Trichonephila; species Trichonephila clavipes. The sequence goes on from BMAU01005287.1 coordinate 77,460, forward strand.
TTGAAAAGAAAAAATCAAAAAGTTAATGGACATTTTTCCCCTTCTCATTCTGAATATATTTTAAGCATCTACTTTTATTGAGAAGCACTTAGTGCAGAAGATTTGTTCCAGTTATAAATATCAAAATCTTTTTAAAAGCTTCATTATTTTCGTTTCTAGAAATGCTTTAAATATATCCACTCTTACTTCTTAAATTATGTACTTCAGATGTTATAAATCCTATATTCTAAGATACAAATGGTTTTGAAATATTATTCACACTTTTAAAATGCACTACACTGCACTATTTAAATCGCTTAAATAATACGGTTATTAGCTAACAAAACTTTTCTTAAAGATCAATATGATTACATCCGATAATAAATGTAAAAAATCGAGCCTTGATTATCTTCTATTAAATTACTTGCTTGTATGATCTATTTCATATAAAGTATTTTCCATAATGTAACGTTCTTTAAATAAAAATCTTTAAACAAAATATGTCATCTGACGTAGAATCGAAGAATAGATATTTAATCTCAATGTAAGAATTGTTTTACTCATTTATAGTTATCTTTTTTCGGCTTATAACATGAGGAAATCATTATTTTTTGTGTCATAAATAAATTCATCATTAAGCTAATGATTTCTTTACCAATTATCAGTGATCATTTACAATGAGGTATATAAACAACTTTTTTCATTGTATATTGACTTTTGACAAGCTAAACATTTGTTTAGGTATCCAAAACATCTATCTTCTGATGGCTCGTCTTAAGATAATTTTATATTCATAATAATCCCTTGATTCTCTCTCTCTCTCTCTCTCTCTCTCTCTCTCTCTCTCTCTCTCTCTCTCTCTCTCTCTCTCTCTCTCTCTGTGAATCGCAAAGAAGATTTCTGTTGAGAGAAAGTATCAAAAACATCACGTACTTCTCAATATTCTTTTTTTATCCAATGAATCATCGTAATATGAAGAAAAGAGCTAAATTTAAGTTAAATGGGAGTAAGCAAATTTTTTATCTCTAATGGGCTGCGGATCTACGTTTTACCATTGCATACGTAGTACATTCCCCGGAAGCTGGTATCTCTTTTTAGTGTGGCACCATATAGGTGGATACCAATCGCCACAGGTAATTTTGACGCCCAGTTTCCTCCCTAGAGGAAGGCTCCTGAGCTCTGACGATGTGAACCTGCACTGTGATTTAATTTTACCGAGAGCACCCAAATCAAACAGACACTCTATGGATCTTTTACATGTCGTATAATGATGCGACATCGCCGCTATCGATTTTCTGCATCATGAAAATCCACCAACTTGGACCCGCAACAAAATGAACTACCACGTCACCCAGCCGGCTTTTAACAAGCAAAAATAGAAAAGGAGCTAAACTAAGAAAGCAGATTAAAATATGTTTGGATTTTAGAAGATTAAAATTTCTTCTGTACTATGTAACTCTAAAAAACATAAATGTATTTTATTTCACTGAAAGAATAAAATCTCATTTTTTTCCTCGGAACAGTTTCTTAACCCCTACCAAAAGCCCTCCTGTAGCTGAACAGTGCGACGTTAATATTCATTCACTCACTCACTCACTCACTGTTAACCCCTTTTGTAATAAAATGTGTTTCCAGTTCTTTACTTGTGTAGCTACTTGACACACCGAGGATATGTTTAATCATATTCTGAGTAGTTTTATATTTATATTTATTAGTGAAATATTATATTGTCTTGCATTCTTTTCGATTATTTAGTTTAGAGATTTGGCAATCAGAATACAAAAATCTATATCTATCGTAACATTATACCTCACTCCATTAAAATCAATCATGAATCCATTTATAAATGTTTTTGTGATTGATCATCTTTAGCTGATAACCGTAAAAAGATCATAAGTTATGACCAATGAGTGTAAGTTCATGACACACACACAGCTTTAACTAATTCATCATAATAAAAACTAAGTGACAATTCATCAGAAATTAACGTTGAATGTTTGCAGATCATTGGTCAAAAATTAACAATTATTCTCTGCATCTTTTGATTTACCCTTCAAATTTATTACTGAAAATTTATTTCGAAAAATTGCTTTGGTTGCCAACAATTACAAACTTTAAAAATACATTATGGGCTCTTTAGAAACCGAGTGCTCTAGTAATGAGAAAGAAACAGAAAAGATAGTTGACAAAAAGCAAAAAAATATGTTGGCAAATTTTCAATAAAAAAATCGTTTGGTGACGTGATATTTTTTAACGTTTTCAAATTAAAATAACAGAAATAAATCCTTATTCTTTTAAGCCAAAAGGAAATATAAATTACAGTTATACCCCGAACTTGCACGATAGGTAGGACTGAGTGATAACAGCCTAAGTCGAGATATAATTTCGTATGTAAATACATATAAACTATTTTAGTTAGCGCCAGAGACGGAAGAAATTAATAATTTAGGAAAGAAATGATTAATAAAATCTTACATAACACAAATACAAAATCGCAAATCGGAATTATTTTGATGCAGAACTTTTCATAAAATGCAAAAAAAGTAGTGTGCGCCGGACAAAGACTTTTTCCCCTGCAAAATTCCATCGTTGCATGCTAATAATTCTGTCATTCCTTGTTTTGTTGAAAAAATACAATCTTCGCTGGAGCCTCTCTCTACTTTCTAAAATCTCTCTAACCCTTTTCAATTAAACTGAGGCCTTCTGTCAAATTCCCAACCTTTATTCTATCTTTTGACTGAACTCAAATTCTTCAATGCCTTGCTCTTCTCATGCATTTCTATAAACTCATCAACTGTCAGCTCTTGATTGTGGAGATCTAGCAATTCTTGAACCACTATCCTCTTCTAAATTTATTTCCCTGGCAAGGTCGACAACTTCTTCAATAACGTTACAAATCTGAATAGATATAATGCATATATCAAATCCGAAATAACAATTATAACATGGAATAACAAACGCAAACTCGGTAGGTAAGAAATAAATAACACAAAATAAATTAATAAGGCTAAGCGTCGATTCCGCACGATACGCCCCAGCATATACATTAGCTAAACAGGAAGCGGGACCTGAGTAATCAAGTTGTGTAGCTCTCAAGCAAAATACGAATCGATATTTGAAAATCGCGTAAATCCGGATCCACGTAAGTCGGGTAGCGTAAGTCGAGGAATTATAGTCTTCTAAATATTTAAACAAGAAAATGCAAAACAAATGAATCAAATTCAGTGAACCTAATGTGTACTTTTTATGTTAATTTCCCAAATTGAATTGTGGCTTCGGTAGCCTAATGGTTATGGCCATGAGCTTGTGACCGATGTGTCACGACCTCGAGTAATGGGGCAATGAAGACCCACCGAGTAGAAAGCTGATATAAGATAAATTCCTCATAGTTCTCTCATTGGCATGGTGTGATAGCTTGAAAAAGGGGGTCATTTCAGGTGGCGTCCTCATCACTTGATCCAGTTTCAGAATTACACGTCTATAACCAATAGCCTTCACGTTGCTTCACAGTGCAATTTAAATTAATATCAGTTTAATCCAGTTTTCATTATTTTTAAAAATGATTGTTCTAAGCGGAAATTCACTTTCTCCCCTGTTTCATAAGAAACATTATATTAATACAAATCTAATATTTAAATTCTCCAAGAGAATTACATAAAATATAATTCGTAATATCGCTATTTATATATAAAAGTAATAAGTATTTACTTCTTATAAAATAAACTGAATTGTAATTTCTATAGAATGATAAACAAAACTTCTTTTATTGTATAATAAATTCATGGGACTCTTAAAGTAAAAATAAAACTTTCTTGAAAGAAATAACCTAAAAAGATATCATCTATTGGTTAGTTTAGAGAAGCATTTTATTAAATTGAAGAAATATTACTTCCAATTTTAAAAGATCGCATTATGATGTAGAAAAATGCTAACCTTTTCACTTATAAAACTCAAATAATCCAAAAACACATAAAAAAAAGGTCATATCGACTCAGAAAATTCCTAACTTATAAAATTACATTTAGACGTGTTTCGAGACTTTCAAATGTACGTGACTTAAAGCAAGCAATTTTATGTTACAATTTCGTAACCAAAAGAATAAAACTTTATTGTATCCTTTCATTTTGCCTTTTGCAGTTTGAAAACTCAGACAGTGCCTTTTTTTTTCATTCGTCGATGAAAAAAAAAAAGTTTTATCACATAAACCATGCGAATTATATCTGGCAATGGTTAAATTTAATCAGTCGAATATTTCTTTCTTTACAAAGTAGTTTATGTATATTTTTTTTTATTTCGTTATCTTTAATATTGCATTTTTTAACGTTAACGTATTAAATATAAGGAATGACTTGATGAGAAGAAAAACCAGTCACAATATACATTATAAAATATTTTGAATATACATTCATGTCTAAAATTATATTTACCAGCACAAAAAGAATGATGCAGCATGAAACACCCAATCCATGTAAGCATAATTAGAATTTTCGAAGCAAAAGTAATAAAACGATTTCTGATATGCAAGTCAAAGTGCTATATCATCAAAAGCTATGCATAAAGTGAATATCTGAATGAATTTCTTTAATATAGTGCTTGATTTCAGAGTGAAAGGACTCAAAACTGATTTTGTTGTTGTTGTTGCTAATCCTCCAGGGTCTGACGGAGTCAGACAAGATCAATTAAATGGTTGACTCTCAAAAAGTAGAGCACTAGAAGGGGACCAGTGTAGATATCTTTGCTTGTGAGATCCATGAAACGCGTTACGTGTTCGGGGGAAGCTTCGGGGTCATTATCTTGACACCTTGCACAGATGGAGAAGATCTTTTTGTTTGCTGAGAATAGTAGACACTTGATGTGACCACTAGCAAGACGAGAGAGTGTAGTCTTGGAGCATCTGTCACACTTGAAGGCTAGGGCCAGACCAGGTCTTTTATCAATGATGAGTGGGAGGCATCCGCATCTCTACCAAATTGTGAGATTTTTTTTAAGGAATATAATTCCAGATAGGTAAGGGCGGATGTGGAGGAATTGTAAGATTACAGCTCTCCTTCGTTAATTTGTCCGTCATTTCACTGCTGTAAAGATCGACATGAGATAAGATCCACTAAAAATGGATATTACGATGCAGAGATATATGTTTCAGTTTGTGTAAGATGGAGACACTGGTTTTGTCGCCAACAATAAACCATTTATATAGGTGTTGAAGTGAACTACGGTTATCGGAGAGTATCCAAAGATTGCCATAATTCTTTTTAGATAGAATGGTCTCAAGTCCCCCTTCAATGGATATTAGTTCAATTTTGAAAACAGCAGAAATCTAGATTTCGTTTTTTCAGAGACCATTTTTTCCTGGGGTGTATTAATATAGATAACGCTACCGGCTTGATCAGATATTTTTCTACCATAAGTATAAATCTTGATTGCATCATTGGGGATGTAAATTGATTTTTATGGCTCCGAAGTAATATTTAAAACAGGAGTGTGCAATGGCTTTTTGGTAAGAGGGCAACATTGTGGTAGCGTAGGATTCCGCAGGACCACATCTTTTTAAAATTTTTGCATTCATCAGTTACGTTTGCCTTTCAGAAAAGGTATAAAGTGTACCATATTAAAATCAATAAATATAAGTTTAAAAAAATAGTGGCAATTTATTTATTGGGATAATTTCATATCAATGCAAGTATATTTAATTCTAGAATAAGTTTAATGAGACAAATTAACCCTATCACACTTTTCTACTTTTCTTTCTGAAACTCGAAGTGAGATTACTTGTTGAAATTCTCTTCACAACCTGCAAGCTAATATCCACCTACTTGCATCTATATTTACTAGCATTGTTCTTCGTGCAAGAAAAATGTTGCTCACAAATGTATGTTGATCCAAATAAAGAGAACATTTTCTGTCTATTTGGTTTTCTAAACAGTCTTGTCGGGCCGAAAGAACTCTTTAGAAGCCACTATTTTCCCACACCTTGATTTAGAAGGATCTGTAACGTAACAAATAATTGGTATTCTTAAAGTAAGACAGAAAATCATGGAAGCAGTGAGTAGTATGAATAGTATAAGACACATTTCAGTCTCGCCGTAATGGAATTTTTTTCAAATTTCTGGAACTGTTGTTAAAAAGCCTACGCAAGGACATAAGCGTATATCAGTTGCTTCTCAACATCTATATATAATAATATTTTCCATCATAAAATTAATAATTTTCGACATGCATGCATACGATTTTCTCATCCAGAAAATCTATCGACTCCAGCCGGGATCGAGCCTGCAACTTGAAGCGTATGAAGTGGGCCCGCTACCTCAAAGCTCCCGATCCGACACCAATTTTATGTAGCATATACGTATAGTATTATTTGTTTTAATCCTTGTGCATTAAATGCCATTTCAATTCATATTCAGAGAAAGTGTATGATGTTTATTATTTTAATAATGAACTAAACTCAGTAGCGCAACAGCCCATGAGGGCCTACTGTTGCCATCTCAATAACCGAGAGCATTGGGCGCTGAGGTGCATGAGCAGATTTTACAGTCAGAGTCAGTTTGAAACGAAACCCCAGTCTTTAGTTCCCAAGTAAGTTGGTACTCATTTATCGACCCACTGAAGAGATAAAAGACTGAGTCGATCTTGCCCTGCCCGAGGATAGAACGCCGGACTTGTGGTGTGGAAGCGTGATACACTACCACTCGGCAACTGAGGCTCTATTTTATTAATAAACAAACTCAAAATATCAAAAACAAATTTTGCAATTTTTGATCTCGTAAAATAATTTTTATATTGATATTAAAGTTAATTTTTTAAAACATTGAGATAATCTGCAGGACTGAAAAATGCTTAAAGTATCCAAACCTGGACAAAAGTTAAATAATTGTGTGATAAGTTTTTCAGCTGTATGGATATCGACAACGGACAAAAGTATTGAAATAAATGATGACTTTCAGTACAATTCTCTCTAAAATACCTGAAAGGTCACACTAGTTCACTTTGAGGTCTTATTGGACCTATAGTCCTCTCTCAGAGCGTTATGAGTGGAAGAAATCGGTCATCTGAAAATTAGAATATTTTGTTAATGATTACGCATAATGTCATTTAAAGATTATAATCACAGTGTTTAAAAATTACCATTGCTAGAATAAAAAGATTCATTTAAAAATATTGACAAACCTAAATTACACTTAAATCAGCCCAGTCTATAAATCGTTGGTATTAAGACTTTATAATTTAATTTGCAATAGGAATATAGTCAAAGAAAATTTTGAAGTCGAATTTCCGACATTCTGTCTCGAAAGTACTCGCTAATTGTCGATAGTCACGATAACACACAGTCTCAGAAATTGAATTAATATAAATTATAAATGAAAGTCCTTATCGTGTGTGATTGCTACTTTCGCGTAATATTCTTAGATCATTTCAAGTAAGGGATAATTCTTAGTAGAATAACTGATTGCATTCGGTCTCAATAACAGATGGTCTAATTTCTGAGATTTGTTATTGGTTTCATAGTTTTTACGAAAACAAGCTTTAAATTCTCGACTTAAGACTTCTATATGCTGAAATTTTACTTCAATAAGTTCCATCTATTTTAAAGTACAAAAATATACTTTCAAAGTGATGTCAGGAATGTTTTTAGTGTAACAGAACAATATTTCATTTGTGTTTTTTTAAATATGTATAACTAATGTTTAACATAATACTTCAAATGTTAAGTTTATAAATTTGCAGATGTTTCTAACATGCAGCTTTTGAGTTCTCGTATAACATAGTTTCTTAGTTAAGTATTTTAATAGCTTCTGCTGAAGGCCCTAAATATATTTTAAGGAGAATACTCTCTCGAATCAAGTAATAAATTCGCTGCTGAATGTTATCTTTGATATATATTGCGACAAATAACTAATGAACTACGGTAGTATATATATTTTTCTCTAAATATTCACAGAAAAAACAATCAAATGTTTCAAAAGAATTAAATATATACTAAATATCATTCATTGCCTTAGAAAAAAAACAAAATAAAAACACACCTTGTTATAAAAAAAAGTCGTCACAATGCAGCAATAATTTCTCTATTCATGCTTTCAAGAATAAGCGTGTAGTAAATTTTTGCAAACAATAAAACTTTATTCTGAAACTGAAAGTAGACGGTAAAAAACATAAAATGTTTGTAGTTTTATTATAACCAAACAATAGGATACGGAACTTACTTTCTAGCAGTGACCTTCGAATCTACACTTTTGCTTTGAGAACTATGAATACAAAAGATCATATAAACTGAACGCGTATTGTAGAAATACATGGACACGTTAAGAATTATTTTTTGATAAAAAAAAATAGTCGTTACGATAGCCTTCTTTATTCTAAAAATCATATCAAAATATATTGAACGAAAATTAAATAAAACGACCAACTAGAAAATGCCAGATGAAAATGTAGCTATATTGCTGAATTATAAATTTTAAATCAATTAGCTCAAAAGTAAGATAGCTCAAAAGTAAGATATCTAAATCATTCCTTATCAAAAAATTTTATAAAGAACATTTAATTCTCTTGAAAATAATTGTATGATTTGTTAATATTATTTAAAAGATCCCATATTCGTCTTTATATTATATGTATTCTCTTTAAAAAAGTTTGATTTTATATATATATATTAAAAGTTTGATTCTATTTATAAATATTATGTTGAATGAAATGTTTTAAAAGATTTTAGCACTCACAAAATAATATAAAAATGTGTTAAAGTTCAACTTTCCCTAAAGTCCAAGACTAGTTAAATTAAATTTTTAATATTCATTTTATACTATTTTAAGTTATAAACTAAATATTTAGAACATCGGCACTTGTTGAAATCGCTGAAACACCAATATACATAGTAGTATATCAAGCCCAGCTCAAATTTAATTTCTCATTTTTCGCGAATAAAAGCGTAAACTACTTTCAGCCGCAGATATGAGTTTGGATTTTAAGAAAAATGTATCAGTTTATTAAATGTGTGCTTGAATAGAAATGGTAAATACCTTATGAAGAGAGAGTTTAGAATAACTATATTTCATCTACTGGAAACCCGACGCTTCAAAATCCTAGAGGAGGCATAAAGTTTCAATCTCATTACGAAACTGAGATGTTAGCGCGACATTTTTATATCCGTCATCCATCACTGGAATCCATTGTCTGTTGCTCTGAAAAGAAGTGACTCATCGATTTATACATCGGTTGGTACTGCAGAGGCGGACTCTCATAAGAATTTAACATTCATAAGAATACTTGTCCCTGTCTCTGCCACTTGCTGAGAATGCATTAATCTTTTGCAACTTGATGGATATTGGTTTAGATACCGCATATCTTTTATCGCTGTCTACTGGATATTGCTGAGTGAAATCATTTGAAAGCTTTTCAGTGAGTTAATATATCTTAATGACTGTTTGGAAAACACATGACTTGCAGTTGCTTCGTACTACTTTTACAAACGCGTCTCTTTGACGTTATTGGAGATCATTTGCATTAGTCCTCACGGAAGGAATTTATTATTTTGACATTTTCTAAGCATAACTTTAATGTAAAAGTATATAAATCTTAAAAAGGTTATAATTTCTGCTACTTTTACATATTTATCTATTTCATGTTATTTTAAGAATTGTAAAGTTACGTATTTATCATTTCATAAAATCTTCATTTTAACTTAAAAATGTTTAAAATTTTACCAGTTCGTGTTTGCAGTAGATCGTTGATAAATGCATTATTTCATGAACTGTAAGATTCAAACCCAGGAACAATTGAACAATTGAATTTACCTTGAATTTATACCAATATTTAACTCTGATTTTATACCAATGTATGCAACTAGTGTGTTCAGTTTTTATGTAGAAAACATATGTTCAGTTTTTCTTAAATATCACATAGATGGGATCTCGTGTGTTTTATCTTAAAACTTTGATAAAGTACTCTTTATTAATTAATAGCTAAATTCAAAAGATCAGAACAATTTTTATTTCTATTCAATTCTTAAGTCCAAAACATTCCTTGCTTTGATTAACTCTGCTCTACAGTAGAGTCGGCAGACCTGGGCTCTTTACATAGACATTAGTAGCTCTTCAAAATCCTGCCTCTATGTACTATTAAAAAATTATTATACCTACAAAAGATTTTGGCTTAAGAGGTATATTTCTGTATTAAATTGTTTTTTTAATAATTTTCTAAGCTGGGAAAAGTCGACACGGGAAGACACTTTTTAAAGTTTATTTCCTGCAACGTTTACTTACTTGCATTCATGGGCTTGAGAGCACTCATGAATGAACAAGGGATACATTAGATCGTCAACAGGAACAACAATAACATATTCTTTGTGCATATATGCTTTAAAGCTAATAAAATGATTATTGAAATGACTCTATAGGAAATCACATTTTTTTTTCAAAGAAAGTGACTTACTACAGTTTCAAATCCTCAAATCCTTCCTTATCTTCTGCTGTTACATTCCTTTTAAGCAACAAAAAATAATTATGCCTGTTTTCGAGTGGGGATGGTTGTATTTCCGTGTGATTTAAAATAAATTACGATTTTTTTTCCATACTAAAATAAATTGAAAGAATATCTAGTGTTAGCTTTTTTTTTTACAAAGCAAGCTAATAATATTTCGTTTAACGATTCTCTTTTTTTGTAATTTTATTCTCCGAATAATACAAACTAATAATATTGTATCATTATCATTATAATACGTACGTGTGTGTGTATTATTATTACTATATGTATAAGTGCGTGTTTCCTTAACTTGAATGTACCATGATCTTTCAAAAACATTTACAATTAATACCGTAATTCGGAGATAAAGTTTTGTGTCATTATTGCTTATAATACGGAAAACCTCGTTTTACTCGTTCATTACTTCGAATTACTTTTTATTCAAAACTTTTTTATGGATTATTTGCTAGATATAGACAGGTACGAAATATTATCGAAATTTATAATATAGGAAAACACCATATAAAAAAGTTAATTTTAGAAGAACGAACATATATTATTAAAGATTCGAAAAAAAATGTAGAAAAACCCTCCGACACCCACTCACTAGAGCACGGTTTCACTAAAACATGGTTTGAAGATGAAATAAAGCTCCATGTAATACTTTTATTTGTAAATGTAAAAGTCTAAATTAGAGAAATAAACGTCCACAAAATACAAGTTTTTGAATATACAAGACATATCTTTGGGAATTTTTTTTGTGCATGTATACTGTATAATGATATAAAAAATATCGATTTGAACTTCACGGTTTTGATTGCAACCACTACTGGAGGGGGTGGGTGCCTCCTCTCTTGGGGGTACACAAGTATACAGATAAACTCTTAAAATACTGCTTACTCCTTCTCTAGGACAATACAAATGCTCTATAGATTAATCTTACAATTTTGAATCTTCCTAAAATGACAAAACACCTGAGCTGGAATACTTTCCTTTCCTGGTTTTCCCCTTTTGAAATAGTATTATATTTATTCGTGGCTTTCTGTATCCTTAGTCTTTAGGGGAACAAGAATTTAAACCCATGGCTTGACTTGATAACCTAACAGCAAGTTTGCAATTATAACTATTCGATTAATACTGTAATTCAAATGGCATGACTGCATGTTACTTAGTACGAAGGTTTGAAAAGGAAATTACTTTATGAGAAATATTTCTTCTTTAAATCTACTTTTTAACGTATCGAAAAGTAAAAGTATGAAAAGTATAATTATCAAAACTAAAGTTAATTTCAGCTACTCTCTAAAGAGCATTTCAGAGGACCCCCCTGTCTATCTTTCAATATTTAAAATTTTCCGCATTTTCGTATAAAAATACACAATTGTGGGTAATGTCTCCTTTGTAAACTTCGCCAAAACAAAAAAAAAATGATATTTTCTTTTTCAAAACCTGATTCTGAACTATAACTCTTCAACTAAATGAGAGAAAGTGCATCGATATTATAATATTAATAAAATCGGGTTTCTCTAAATGGTTATGTAAATCAAATTTTATTTAAATATTTTATAAATGGCATAAATTTAAGTAGTGATATATCGAAGTGTCTTATTTTATAAGAATTCTCTGAATTGGATGTGACTTGCATTAACTTAATTAAATTGCGAAGTGACATTTTGTATATTTTTATAATGTATTTGAAACAATTCAATCTAAAATTATTAATGTTAAACACAATTTCATGTTGCATTATAATTTCATTAGGTTTATTTTAAACATTTGATTGAACCAACTGTCAAAACTGATACAAGTTTATTTACAATAAAATATTAGCGTATAAATCATATAAGTACTTGTAAATACTGTATGCCTTAAAATTTTAATTTGTGCATAAAAAATAATGCACACGTTACAAAACTTCAAACCACGTAGAATTGAGAAATACAGAAAATAATCAGATCTTCGAAACATTGAATTTTATGAACTTACCCACAGAAATAAACCACAAAGAACTGTAGAATTTAATTCACATGTTCAGAACAAATGTTCTTTTTTTATTTCCCTCGAATAAAATTGTTGACCCTTTTTTTCTCACTCTCTTCCCCCTTTTTCAAGAAAGGACTTAATAAATAAAATAAATAAGATGGAATGAAAACATGTCTAGTCTTTCTCAGTTCAGTAGTTTAATAGCAGCAAAGTTTTAAAACGAAAGAACAAAAAACCATTTCCCTTCCGAACACCGAGACGGTTGATTGACCTTCAGACAACAAATCAAGGTTGTTCCGGACCATGTATTTTGACAGAAAAACTCTCCGAGTGAGAGTTCTTAGTTGCAACTAAAATTCTCCTTTTCATTTACGATTGTGATGAAAATATCATCCTGAAATCTAAAAACGTAGTTTCTGTGCGGATATTCTTGAAATTTTTAAATTTTTCTTTCTCCTAGTAATTTATTTGTCATTAATTACTGTTTACTGACGTCAATTCTAAAACGCCGTAAACTTTTAAATTCATTTAATTATGAAAACATACTCTCTACCGTCGCAAGGATGCCTCATTTATTAATTGGATAATTTTAGGTTTATTTAAAAATAAATGACTTCATAATGCTCACGTTTTTACATTCAACGCAAAATAGAAACTGAATTTTTTCTTATTCTTTCTTTCCTTATTTTTTTTCCACTTCTTTATTCTTTTTTCTATTCGATAAACCGTTTAAAGTCGAATTGAAAGGATGAAGTTGCAAATGAGTTACAAACTTTAATATATAAAATTTATTGTTTACATTATCATGAGGAATTGTATTAGTATTTTCTAAAGAATACTATAACATGTTTAAAATTTATGTTTTATAGTTGGCAAAATAATTAATGATTGCATCTCATTAAATAATTTTTTTGCTGTCAGTGTTTAAAATCATATTTAAACGTGTACTGTGTAAATCTACCTTAATAATAATAACATGCAACGAAAAGAATTTGTGTTAGTTTTTCAGTTTTAGCCTAGTGTTATAATATAAAGACTATTTTAATTGCGATAGAAAAATATGAGCATATTATTTCATATTTATTATGTTATATAATGAAGAAAGAAAAATACTTCTGTGGGAGAGAGAAAAATTAAAACATCTTCTAATTCCTTGAAAATTTTCTGAGAGTGACATTTATAAAATTGTTCATTTATATCTAACTGCAAAGTAAAAAAATACCATAAAAAATACGTTTTATTTCTATTTAGAGCAGGGGTGGCCAACCCAAATGACATCGCGGGCCACTTCGGAAAAACTTTACAATCTCGCGGGCCGCATATAAAAATATATATCTTTATATTAGATTTGGACCTATTACAAACATTTGTTGGAGAGAAAATTTAAAACTGACTGATATATTATTATTGTCTTCATTGTTTTTCATGTATACAAACATAGATGGTATAATAATAATAATGCAATGATCAAATAATGTTTAATTTATTTAATTAGTGAGATATCTGTTTCTCAACACTTTCACTTAGTTTTTGCAAGTCGATCTCAATGCATGTGTATTTGTGTATCGTAATTCATGTTGCAATTTTCGTGCGTTAAGTTTGAGCATGATTTATGTTTGATAAATTTCAATTTAGAAAAAAAAGAAAAAGAGGTTCGCAGTAACAGAAGCAACGTGATAAAATAATAACTGTTATGGAATTTATTTTTTACAATATATATATATATATATATATATATATATATATATATATATATATATATATATATATATATATATATATATATATATATATATATATATTGTACAAAATATTCGAATTTTGTAAAAGTTGTAAAGAATCTCGCGGGTCGCAAAATTATTCAAGGCGGGCCACATGCTGCCCCCGGGCCTGCTGGTTGGACACCCCTGATTTAGAGCCTATTGATTGTCATTAAAATCATTTCATTTTATAGTAAATAATCGATGAATGTACTCTAAAGCTAGATAACATCCTGTATATACATTTGCCACCGAAAGTCTGAGTCCAGGCAATCATCTTTTTATGCTATAATTACTATTAAAATCTCGCTTTAGAAAACCAAAATACTTTTCAGCAATTCTTCAAAATTTCCTTATTCAAACAACAGCAACAAAATTCACCTTAACGAGAAAAAACAAAAATGACCCCCAACTAATCACCAACCATCCACACCAAAAGTCTGCGTACACTTACAAAAAAGAACTTCTAAAGACATTTTATTGTAAAACAATTGCACTAAATCACGTTTTTAAGTAATTATAAGCTTTTTTTACGATTTATTTAGGATTTGAGATTTGAAAGCTTTGTTGGTTCCATGACAGGCCACAGAATAGAGATTGATATATTATTGAAAGAAAAATCATCATAGATCTTCATAAAAGGGAGAAATTTTTAAAACAATTGTTGAAATTGTTAATAGGAGACATTCGTTGATTCAAAAAGTGTTCATAAGCTACAAATCAACTAAAATTTTAATGCCCAAGCCAAGATCCGTCCGTCCGTCTGCAGTGTCACCTCGAGAATCTTACTTTGTAACACGCTCTATAAAAATAAATCCAAGACAATTAGCTTCACAAATATCTAAAAGGGAAGCTCAGATATTGCAAAAAAGTTAGACTTTAATTAGAATTCAAAGAAAACTGAAAAGGTAGGACTATCATGCCTGAGTTGCACTCAAGAAGCCATTCATCTTTCCAATGAACAGAGCTAAGAGAATGACCTTTATCAAAAACATCTAAATAGGATACATACATTTTAGAAAAATGTACTACATTCAATTGAAATTAATTTTTGCATTTTACCATCAAAAAGCACAAAAATATGCCAGCAGAAATTCCTGACAGATCTTAAGAAAGATAATCCTTTTTTGACCATCAAACATAGAGGAGGAGACATAATGTTTGGGGGTGCATTGGAAGCCTTTCGGCTGGTAATTTGGAATTTATTGAATCAACAATGTACAAAATTGTTTACTTGAACTTATTGAAGTAAAATAGCAGGGCATATGTAGAGAAATTTGTGGTGAGTAATGATTTTTATTTTCAGCGGCAAAAAGGTACCAAGCAAATGGCTCACATTGTGAAGTCATTGTGAAGCCATGGCTGCTCTGAAATGTCACAAACCAATTCCGAAAGTTAACCTAGTCCCCAGACCTAAGCACAATACAGCATTTGTGAGATTTACTCGAGTGAATAATCAGGGAGAACGTAATAACGTCCAAGGAAATGCTCAAGTCTGTCAGAGTAAAAGAATGGAACAAAATATACACAGGTGAAACAATTAAGCTTTTTAAATCATTGCCAAATATGTTGAGAGAGTTATAGAAAGAAAGGAATAACTTAAAAAATATTAACTTTTAGTTACAATCCATTACTGTAAAGGTTTTTTCCAGTGTACGCAGACTTTTGACACACGCGATTTGTGTCGTTCTCAAGTTATAAATATTTGTATTATTTTATGTAATATTTAGGTGATTGTTACTTATACTGTTGGAATTTACGACGTTAGAGAAATCAATAAAAAATAGAATTGATTCAGAAAGACTTCATTTAATTAGCGATCTTTGCACAAATATGAAAGATGATCACCTGTACGCAGACTTTCAGAGGCAAGTGTATGTATAGTCAGCAAATATTTTTATATAAATTTCGTTATAATTAAGAAAATTTAAGTAAACTGCTATTGGAATTTGTAATCAATAAAAGTAATATTTTCAACGTGAGAAGAAAATAAAAAATTGTGTTTGGATTATAATGCTAATCGCGAAAACGTTTTTGAAGATTATGGTGCGTTCAAGCTAAGAAAAAATACACACTTCTGTATATTAATTAACAAAAAAAAGCATCCTCAAAAACCCATCTTCTTCCTTCAAGGAAGGATCATTTCTTCAGGACGATACTATCCCCTCCTTTTCATTTACCTTTAGACATGACATAAAAGAAGAACGTGCTTCTTGTTACTTGAATGAAATTACATTCAGTTGGTAGGTCTATCTGCACCACCGCTCCATCATTTTTTATTTATCTATTTGCTTAATAGAAACCTTATGTTCCTATTCTTTCAGGTTTTTTACTCATTTCCTTTTTAATTCGTCACAGTATTTTGCATACATTTCAGGAATACTGCTAGTGGACTGGTACCTGTACGTAGACCAAATAGTACCGGGTAACACTAAGAACATCAAATCATTTCCATGTTATTTACTATGGTGTATTTCTCTCGTATTTGGGCAACTTTTTTTGGAAATAACTTTACATTCCATGTTAAACCACTTTATAGTCATTTTCGGTGTAACTGTGCTTAATTCTGAAAGCATCTTTAAATACAAGTAAAAAATAATTAAATCAAAACAATATAAAATATGAACAATCAACTCCCCTTCCGTCAGCGGGCCGTGATAAAATTATCAAAAGTTGATCGGTCCACGGCGATAAAAAGGTTGAAGGGCACTGATCGAATGTACTGTATTGTCTCCTGAATGCTCACGAACTTATGTACGCAAGGAAACGTTACCATAATGACTGTTCATTACCGCATTTTTATGTCAATACGACTGACCTTTTGGATAAGGGCACTGATAGAATGTACTGTATTGTCTCCTGAATGCTCACGAACTTATGTACGCAAGGAAACGTTACCATAATGACTGTTCATTACGGCATTTGTATGTCAATACGACTGACCTTTTGGATAAGGGCACTGATAGAATGTACTGTATTGTCTCCTGAATGCTCACGAACTTATGTACGCAAGGAAACGTTACCATAATGACTGTTCATTACCGCATTTGTATGTCAATACGACTGACCTTTTGGATAAGGGCACTGATAGAATGTACTGTATTGTCTCCTGAATGCTCACGAACTTATGTACGCAAGGAAACGTTACCATAATGACTGTTCATTACCGCATTTGTATGTCAATACGACTGAACTTTTGGATAAGGGCACTGATAGAATGTACTGTATTGTCTCCCTGAATGCTCACGAACTTATGTACGCAAGGAAACGTTACCATAATGACTGTTCATTACCGCATTTGTATGTCAATACGACTGACCTTTTGGATAAGGGCACTGATAGAATGTACTGTATTGTCTCCTGAATGCTCACGAACTTATGTACGCAAGGAAACGTTACCATAATGACTGTTCATTACCGCATTTGTATGTCAATACGACTGACCTTTTGGATAAGGGCACTGATAGAATGTACTGTATTGTCTCCTGAATGCTCACGAACTTATGTACACAAGGAAACGTTACCATAATGACTGTTCATTACCGCATTTGTATGTCAATACGACTGACCTTTTGGATAAGGGCACTGATAGAATGTACTGTATTGTCTCCTGAATGCTCACGAACTTATGTACGCAAGGAAACGTTACCATAATGACTGTTCATTACCGCATTTGTATGTCAATACGACTGAACTTTTGGATAAGGGCACTGATAGAATGTACTGTATTGTCTCCTGAATGCTCACGAACTTATGTACGCAAGGAAACGTTACCATAATGACTGTTCATTACCGCATTTGTATGTCAATACGACTGACCTTTTGGAGTATTGCACCATATAGACCAGTGGTTCCAAAACTTACTGTGCTCATGGATTCCATTTCATACCCAAATATACGACCATGAACCCTCCAGGTCTACTTCAGTGTATAAGGAAAAAAAATACAAATTTAACTTTGATATTCTGAAAATGGTATAAATAAAAACTATATTGATAAATATTATATATGATAATAATAATTTATAAATGACTTTTGGTTAGCAAATGATATTAATAAATTAATAATCAATCATATTCAAAAATACCTTCGTATCGTACTTTATCTTCTTACTAATAAAAGATTAATACTGTTCAAAATTAAGGAAAATTTGTTGCATTTACTTCATATTTCTCTGTGCTCTTTTATACAGATTCCTATTTAAATCTCATAAACGTTCGGACGTGTGCTCAGTCCGACTTCTACCATGCTTTTACTGATAATTTTTATGTATCTATTTAAAATATATTTTTTTCTACGATATTAATTTTTACTCTAAAATTGAACAAGTAAGAAAATTATGACTAATTTAGTTTAACTTTCGTAATAATGGAAATAGATCTCAATATTTTAGTTCATATTTAACCTTTTGCGTACCTCCTAATGTTGTTCACGTACCTCCAAGTAGTATTTTAATTTGCCACATACACCCTCAGAAGTCATAAGGACCCCCAGAGGTCCGTAGAAACCACTTTGGGAACTTATGATATAGCCTATTTTAAATTTGGTAACATGCAAAATTGTATAATGCCACCTTATCCTTGATGCCCTAAGCACAAGCTTATCTTGCTTAATGGTTAATCCACCACTGTATTCACGAAAAATTCTTACTCTTAATAGGAAATTTAAATTATTCTATAAATAGAGTATTTGGTCGGGGAAAAAGAAATGTATATTTAAATTGAATTCAAAGGAAACTACACCTGTGATTACAAACTTGAAAAAACCACGTCGTTTCTTACTTCTATCTAAATACACCAGACGATGTTTTCTTGATGTAGTTAAAATTTAAGCAGTGAAATTTTTTCTTTGTAAACGACTAACATAATGTTAGCTCAGGCACCGAACCGAATCAACTGACTGTAACCAAAGTATATTAAACTAATTGGGCTGTGTTAAGCAGACTTTTACAAGAAGTAAAATTAGGCAACCGAAAACATTAACGAGCAATGCATAACGTATTACGTTAAAAAATCCAAACAACTTTTCTAAAAACATATGCAATATTAAAACGAAAAGATTCTCAACAATTTAAATTTTCCACTTGACTTCCGCAATTCAACTCCATAAAGAATATGTGATGCCTATCGATTTACAAAAGCATAAAATTCACTCTATCACTTATCCTTCCAACTATGAGAGACTTTCCAAAAGCTGGATGAATCGAGTTGGATATCAGAATGTGACGAATCTACTTCCAAGTATCAAATCCCTCGAAATCGTTCAATCGGGAATCTTGTCACGGAAGTTTGAAATGGAGAGAATCCAGACAGATGATGAGATCTATAACTCGCTCCGTGAATGAATCATGTATGATATGAATTTTCTGTGTAAGAATTGTTTCATATAAAACTACTGGAGCTATATCTATTGATATCTTCAAACGACACATATTTCAAAAAAAAGTACATGTTAATTTTGCATTTTATTATTATAATAATTTATTTCTAAATATTTTTAAGAGAATATATTAAAACTTTAACGAGTCGTAAGGCATTAGTGGATTAACCATCTTTTCTTAAGGCGTTAGTGGAGCCTTAGTAGAATTTATTCCTAATGAGTGTGTGTGTGTGTTTTTCTATTTGATAAAATTATTATACAGCAATTGAAAATATTTTCAAATATTATTAAACAAACAAACTTAATTAGGTTTTTAAAAATTTCTTTAAATTGAAAAAAAAACGAAATATCCCTTAGAGGGTATTCCGTTTTTTTTTAACAAGTGTATGTTATTTTTAATCAAAAATTAACTTCCAATAAATATATAAAAATAAAGGAATCCAAAATAACTGTCAGAAAAGCACGGCTCTAGATATCACATCATTTCAAAATGTTAATTTCTTTATATTTTAAAAGTATTCCAAAGTATTTATGTATTTAATAATGTTTTGTAGTGATTTTAGACAGTTATTAAAATATGAGATACTCTAAAAATATTTCACAGTATAATATTTGAGGAAAATGTTTTTACAAGTTTAAAAATTAATACAAGCGCTAGAAGAAGTAAAAAAAACCCGTAGTTATAAGAATCTAATCCGGTATTCTGCTTAAAAATCTTGCAATAACGTATCTAATTACGCAAAAACTGCAATATAATTTTGTAACTCGGACGCATTTTAATTTTTTAACCATATATATATATATATATGTGTGTGTGTGTGTGTGTGTGTGTGTACATCCTTTAGGATTTTGGTCGAGAAATAGATTTAAAAAAAAGAGTATTAACGACACACCATTGTTTGTAAGCATTCTTTTGAAATATAACTCATATTGTACTCAAATGATTGTAGTAAAATACAAAATATTTAAAAGATAACAACATGTAAAAAAAGTTTCTCTCTCTTCCTCTCCCCTTTGTTTACTTTTTTCATCCAACTTAAGAGTAATTTTTTTCTTCTAAATTTAATACTTGAAAAACATGACACTAAATCCTTAAAAATTATCATCATAATTATTATCTTCAGGTATATGACAAACAAAGGCTATCAGAACTTTACATTGTCTTTTACTCTCTTACCTGTATTGCCAAATCAAATTTGCAATGAAATAAATGCAATAGTCAACCCATCCGAGCGCACTTTTTTCTTTTATTTATTTATTTGAGCATCCATTTCACCAGAGGAAAACAATTGAACTTATGGGAACCTTTTGCAGGTGCAATAAATATCTATGAGGGATGTGAATTGTATCCGTAGATTCAAGGGGGAAATTAAAAAATATGTAAGAAAGAAATTATGCTTAAGAATTCAAGATATTTGGAGAGGGCAATCAAAAAAGCAAACTACTCCTTCAAAGAATTTTTTAATTCTTTTTGGGGGTGTAAAACACCACAAAATATCTCATATTCGAAAGAAAAAAAAGTATGCAATTTCAAAGTTTTTTTTTAATTCGAAAATTCATGCCTATTTTCTGGATCAAATATTTTTTCAGTGTTCCCTCTCCGTTTATTGTACATTATTTTATTGCATTATGACACGTGGATATAAAACGTAGACATTTAAATTTTTCATATTTCAGAAACCAATATAAATTCGCTTTCATAAAATTTAAATTCATAACTTCGACAATCCATATTTATCAAAGTATTAAAACGTGTAAAAATTTAGTTTAAAAAGTTTCCTTAAAGACTATATTTTTAACATCTGTCAAGCATATAAAACTTTAAAAAAAATATTCTTTTTAAACGTAATCGGAAGAATTTTATACCCTGTGTCATCTTTCTTTCCTAACCAGATTATGTAAATTACTGCTCCAGACGGAAATAGAACTTTTTTTATCCGAAAACTCTAAAAATGGCAATAAAGCAGAAGATACTTAGGTTGCGTAGAAGCGCTCAACAGCATATATCATACCTTAATCACAAAATCAATAAAACTTCCTAAGTAGATATATATTTTTTTTTGCTTGAAAATCGTTACAGCGGTTAAAAAGTGATGCATATCTCAATACCATATCGTATCTCCTGAAAAACCATCCAAGATACGATGAACATTGAATGCATGGATCAATGCTTAAAGTAATGGTTCTAGCGAAACCTTTTTTTAAAAAAAAAGCGTTCTGTATTTTATTTGTTCTCTTGACTAAACTATTTTTAATATTAAAAATAAAATGGGTGATGCGTAAAATAAAATGTTAACAATTAAAATATTAATCTTTCTGAATTAAAATTTTTGACATAAAAGTAAGGAGAAAAAAATGTTTTTTCACTACCAGTTTATTTTAACCATATTTTTTTCCTTTTTCTTTTCTCTTTTTTGCTTTGTAATATCCATTTCACTTTGAACTTAATATTAGATAATGTGCAATTTTAAGAAGCTTTTTGCAATTTGATAAATGATAAAATTAAAGCAATTTTTTTTCTATTTCAACTAATTGTTTGTTTTTTAAAATCAGAATGAAATTACCAAGCAAAATGTGCTTTAAACGAAACAAAATTTACAATATGTTTGAATAAATAATTTGCTATAGAACATTAAACACATTCTCAGATTTTAACATTATTAAATTGTAATTATAAACTGCAGTTATCCTCTTTAAAAAATTGATTGAAGGAATTATAATTATTAATTGTAAAATAATATGTATAATACTCTTCATCAATACTTAAGAATTAAAACTTTGAAATAGAATTTTTGTAAACATTTAATAAATTACATTTTTTTTTCAGAAAAGAACTCTCTCTCAGCAACAAAATAATTATCAATTAACTTTTTTTCTTTGTTTATAAGCAAAACCATCAATTTTTACTGATTTCGGATACAAATTCGTATGCATATCTTTTTCGAAATAATATAATATGCATATATATATATATATACACGCAAATATAAATGTTTCCAAACAAGCTGATGTTAAAATTAATTTGTCCTGTTTTTCTTCAAGTAGTTTCCAAAAATATATTCATTTCATGCAACTTATTGATCTTACAAATAATCAATAATTCAATTCGAAATAATTTGTTTCGGCCATAGTAGCTGCATGATTACGGTTGTGAGTTTCGTGTTCAGTGTGTGCGAGTAATACTCCGGCCATGTGATTTATTTGTAGATCCCTCGTGAAGAGTTATTGAGGATACTATAGGTAATCTCTAGAAGAGTCCAAATTTTCCCACGGTGTAATGTAAATATTAGAGGAGTCACATACCACACACAGCTCGAGTATCGTCATCATTATTTGATAATTATTCAAAATTATTAGATCCCAAACACAAGTATCTGGTAATGATATATCAGTAATATAATAAAAATTAATTCTTGATAAATTTCCAGAATTAATATAGTAACTCTTTCTCGAAAATAAATTAAAACAAATCAAATTTGTATGAATGTGATTTGATAAAACAAAGGAATATGATTAAATTTGTACGATATTGTTTATAAAATTTTCAAAAAAATGTGTATAATCTCTACGGTTATATTTGTGAAGATCAGAGTTTTTTGTAGTCAGATTTATTTCTAAAATGTACAATAGTATTTAGTACTTAACTCGCATTATAGCAACTAATCATGAAGTTTTCGGTTGAAATATTGTTGATTATTCATTGCAAATGTGTTAGGTACTTATTTGTCATAAATTTAAAAAAAAACTCTCTGCAGTTTTATATAAAACAAAAAAATTTAACTTTTTTTTTTTTATCAAGACATTTTTTAATTAAATAATTCTTATATTTTACACTCTGGATAGAATTTTTCTGATTATACGAGTATGTGAACTAGCCTTTACCCACCATCTTCGCTGGGTATTTTATGATAATGCAGACCTATGTATTATTTTTAAATAGTTTATATTCAAATCCTAGCACCAAGCATTCGATGTTCTCCCTTGACAGTCTAGTTCAGCAAAACCCATCCTTAGTGGATATTTACTCAACAAGCGAAACATGTCTGTAGAATTAATACTTCACAAATGGGATTTCTTTTACCTATAATGTCCCCATAACTAACCCCCTTGGGAGTAAAACTTCACAAAACCCGTTTTTGGTGGATCTCTACTTGTCAAAAGATTTATGCTTATTAAATTTCAAGTCGTCAAGTCTAATAGTTCTGAAGATCTTGTGATGAGTGAATGAGCGAATATATAGATAGATAATATATATAGTGAGAGAGAGTATATAGATAGATAATACATATAGTGAGTATATAGATAGATAATACATATAGTAAGTATTTAGATCAGTGCTTTTCAAAGTTTGAATGTTTGCGACCCAATATTCAATCATAATTTTCATCGCGCCCCCTCCATACAATAACATAGTATTTAATTCAATAATACTATACTTTGACGCTAAAGCTACAATACGAATTAAACCTCTTAAGTGCCATCGGCGTATATAAACGTCTGGCTCAGCCAAAGTGTGAATTGCCAAGGACGTATATATACGTCTTTCCGAAGTCCGATCTTGTCTGTGCACTGCTATCCATAAAATTATTCCGAAGGCTTTGGAATGCAAAAAAGGAGACCTTTATAGTGTTTGCGAAGTATTTACTTATTTCTCAGAGGATTTGCTTATTTATTCGTTTCTGGTAGCATTGGGGAGCGAATCGTGTAACTTTCAATCGGCAGTTAAGGAATTAATCATCAAGATAAGTGTTACAAATAATCAAGATAAGGGTTAATTTTAGTGACAAGGCTCATCGATAGTTATTTTGTTCTTAACTTAGTATTATTAAATTACTTCTAAAATACATTATGCAGTACTGATACACTTATAAGTGTATTATATCAATGTAAAGGAATATTTTATTTTTTAATATGTCAGAATGTATTTTGTTTGTTTATTTCAATGAATTAATAATTTTTTTAAATAATCTTCGGTTTTCGACTTTTCAATATGATCGCGCCCCCCTCGTAGAGTTATCACGCCTCCTAGATTGACGCGCCCCACAGTTTGAGAAACACTGATTTAGATAGATAATATATATAGTGAGTATATAGATAGATAATTTTTATATAGATAAATAATACTAATGTTTTGCACCCAATTTTCAATTTTAATTATATTCTATTTCAATTTTAAAATAATAACATACACATATAATAAAAAAATTAACAATTTACTTGATGAATTTTAAATTTAAATTGTTATAGCACTACTTTAATGAAACAGTACTTGAAGAAATCTCATAAATATATTTTCAAGACAACACGCCACAGGAAATTACAAATAAATAAATAAAACAAAATATCCTTGTAACTTTCAAAAGAATATTCTTAACAATGGAAGTTTTTAAATGCTCATCTTCTTAATTTAGAATTTTAAAAGTAAAAAGTTCCTTCACATTTGGCTCATCGCAACTATTTTTAAGGTTTCCAGCTTGACTTCGCGCTGAACACAGGTAATTAATCTTTCAAATTATTTTAAATACCGCAATCTACTTTTAAAATATTCCATTGATATCACAATATGGATCTCCTCCCATTAATTTCAAATTCCGTTTATCGAATGGCTTATTCAGGCGTAAATTATCAACCGCGTTTGTCATTGAAAAACTGGAGGGAGACGGAGGAATCGGGTGGATATATAGTTTATGAAATTGATTTTTAATATTTTAAAGTTTAACTATTTGCTACAAATTTCCCTAAATAACTCTGTAGTTTTATTTTTAATTCACAGTTTTATATTTTTAATCTGTCTTTCTTCGTAAAATGAATGACAGTAAAAATTAGGTACTTCGATAAACCTTGAAAAATGAATCATACTTTTTGTATCGATTTTGAAAAACGATTGAATATTTGGAGGAATATACTTTCTTTTTTACCTCTGAGTCACAATAAAAGCATGAATCTTTACAATCTTTTATCCTAAGAACTCAAAATATGTATAATGAAGTAAATATCTTTTACTAAAAATATCAAAGAAAATCATACAATTGTTTGAAGTATGAATCATTGTGAAAATGTTGATTAAAAACCTAGATGTGCTTTTGAAATAGAATGTTGTTTTAATTAATTTTCGTACTTTCTTAACCCCCATTTAAAGTGGTATGATTTGTTCAATTACCACAGAGTAATTCCTGATAATAAGTCTAGTTATTTATAAAAGTTTCTATTTATTTTTTTAGGCAGTGTACTTCTAGACCGGTTCTTTTTCAAAATCCCCAAGATATAATATCCAGTTCTCTTGTCTCAATGTCATCTCTTCTGATTTAACAATTAATCCTTATAAAAACATGTTATTTTAAAAATAAAGAAACGTAACTAGTAATCAAATAAAATGATGGTATTAAAGTAAAACAGCTTAAGGAAACATTATTTAAATTTAAAAATTTCAATTTACATATATTATACAAAATAAGGTCTGTAAATGAGACCAATCAATGCGCAGCAATGAAATGACAGTATTATTTAAATGATGTTTATCGTTACATATAAATTCCAATTAATTTCAATCTGGAGTTATATTTTATTCTCCCGATTTAGATACTTTATCCCTTAGAAACTTTATTTTTCTTCTTTTTTTATTATTTTTTCCTTATTTGCTTAAGAATCCTACGTACTTCCAAAAGTTGTTTAAATGAGCCATGGATTTGTTAAATATACTTCAACATAATCAATTCCTTCATTATAATCAATCAGTTCAAATGGAGACGAATATTCAAATTTTAATGGGCTCAATTCATAACGTCACATGATTAAGACAAACACGTGTTCTCCATTGAATTCAAAACAAACATTAAACTAATATTGTACTTGTTGTTCTATTTGTAAAACTTCAAATTGATTGATTGTATAAAATTTTAAATTTCATCTTTTTGGGTAAAGATGTTTAAATGTTAGAAAAAAAATTTCTTCAAAAATATTTTTTTTAAATTAAAAAAAAATCTTATTGTATGCTTGTACTTTTAAATAAATGCATTTTGTATACATGTGTATTTTTTAAGAGAAAATTTCTGCAAAGAGCAAAACTTGGCAACACCGAAGCGCGTGATCTGATTAGCTAGAAACACAAGATAGTTTTTATCGTGTGACTATGACGCCACATGAGTTTTTGAATTGATTGGCTAGAATCACGGGGCTTTCACTATCCTATGACTATGACGTCACATGAATTGAGCCCATTGCATTAAAGATTTATTGTTTAAATTAATGGAGGGTGTTGCATATATTAAAATGAACTGAGCTATAAACTCTTCACTTGCTGTGGAAGATAGAAAACGGAAATGCTAATCCAGATGCCGCCTGTTGACCATAGCTACGTCCACTTTCAAAAGACCTCGTGATGTTTTGATACGATGTACATTCAAAAATAATTTTTGCCCCTATTTTTTTATTCGAATAGTCTAAGTCAGGGGTGGCGAAACTTTATGGAGAAAGAAGAAGTGTCTAATAATATGTAGATGTGCCGTCAATAATTTTGGCTTGGGATTATTGGAAAAATAATAAAACTAAATACTAAGAACACAAACCTCTTTATTCTCATAAAAAATATATATTTTGCACCGTATAGTTGTGAATGTTTTAGTTACGCCTGTAATTCAAATTAAAGTAACATTAGTGTGAGTTCTGTTGTAGCAGATTGTGAGTGGATGACAAATAATTTATATTAGGATTCTAAGATGTTATTTTTAATAGAATGCATGCTCAATTAGAGTCATCTGCCAATTTGTATTTAAGCAATAAGTTATTTTTGCTGTGGTTCACTTTTTTCACAAGAGAATTTGCGATTTCTTTCAAAATGCCTTTTTACAGACGTTTTTTTTTTTTTTTTTTTTTTGTTCAACATACCACTATTACAGAACATAAAACATACGTCACCTTACTAATAATGCCTCCTTTCTAGATTCACCAAATTTGACGTTATTTGTTACTTGCAATTTTTTAATGTTTTACTGAAGTAGCCATGTTAAATAACACTTACAAATCGTAAATATAACACAAATAAATTTCAAAATACATTTGTGTCAATGAAATTGACTGTGGTATGCGTAGACAAACTTTGCATCAAAAGCAATTGTAGTCCACGACGTAACTAAGAAAAGACATTAACAAACGAGTGTACGCGATGGATCACTCGCGTTTGTTCATAATACTTCATAGTGAACTTTGTTATTTTGAAGTAAAATGCAAACCATTTTGTCGCTGGCGTGCCCAGAATATAGTGTCGTGTGCCATAAATGGCACGCGTGCCAATGGTTCGCCATCCCTGGTCTAAGTTATCTTTATATTTATAACAAATAGAAAAATAATGAATAATTTGGCTAAAGATTTCCTGGCTCGTGTGTTATATTTATCCTCATATCACGGCTCGAAATTACAAAAAACGTCCTCAACAGCCCTCAAGGGATACGTTTTAATTCAAACCAACCTCAGAATCAGGGTTTAAATTTTGATCCACTTATGCAATTAGCTTTAAGTTTTGTTATTCATCGGTTTTGAAAAGATTCATAAAATAAAACATTTTTTTAAGATATTGTAAAAAACAAATTAAGTTAAAATGAAACAAAAAGATGTACATTTGCACGAAGCACATTATTTTTTGCAGTTTACATTTATAGTTAGGTATAGTTCTTCAGATAAAATATGTGTAACGAATTTTGATTTGCATAGATTCAATGGGATTGCATTATCTTGCAACCAGTTATTAATATTTAATAGATCCCTATGAGTAAAATTCGCACGGGTAAAGTTTTTAAGGGGTCAAAAATTTTTATGTTTAATCTAATGATATGAGAAATAAAACCTATGAATGGTATTCTTCAAGCTAATATTTACATGGGTTTTGACATATTTTTAGCGTAGATATCTGAGAATTTTTAACTGTAGATGTTCTTAACATTTTTATTGGTTGTTACATTTTGAGCAAAGCAGTGCTATTCTTAGTGCATCAAACTCAATTTATTTGAAATAATTATGGTTTCTTAATAGTGATAATTTTATTTAAAATAATTAAATGTGATGTGTGTATACAACACTGTTGCAAAATTTAAAAGAAAAATGTTCTAGCTTATTCAATTTTAACGAAATATCTATCATTTGTAGAATAAAAGGAATTGTAATTATCCAAGTATTTTTAAAGATGTTTTCTTATTTAAGTGAACAACACCCTTAAAATAATTACGGCAGTTGCTTTACTCAAATGAGAAAGAAGAAAATAAATTAATTGTATTAATCTAATGTCTTAATAAATGGATAATTAATTAACAATTCTTTTTAACTCCTCCTTAATTGGAAAGGATGGTTAAATTATTCTTAATCTTTAAGCAAACCAGGAGTAAAATCTCTTTCCATTTTAATTATTTTAATCAATAATACACCACAGGCAAAAAGACCTATAATTTCAAAGCCAACTTGATACATTTTTAACCAGTTTTGGCATCGATTCAAAAGTCCGGATGATAAGAAATAAAATTCCGTCTCTGTTTGGGCCAACGTTCTGCAGTGGGTCAGTAAGACTGCGCCAGTGGCGGAACTTCAGGACACGCCTCTGCAGTAACGCCCCTGTTTCCCCTTGCAACGGAAAACCATGTAAATTTTTTCTTTCATATCTATGAAAGCCCTGGAAAAACTGTGCCAAAAAATAAGTTTGATTTACACAAACGTCCCTGGAACTGCAGACGTCGTTTTGACGTTTCCAAGGGAAATTTATTTAACACTGCAAACATATTTTGTGTAAAGGACTTTATCAAAACTTCAAAAGAACTGTCATAACAAAAGCACTTTTGTATCTAGATACTGTCAAATGCTCTCATTACAGGAGGATACGATTTATTTATAAAAACTTTTATGTGTGTATATAAGTACTATTTTAGGTAATAGGATTTTTTTTGTTAAGTTTTTTTTGTCACTTGATGTTTTTTCTTTTCTTTTGTAACTACTTCAAAATTTCAAAAGGAGGAATGTATCTCAAGCATTTTAAGACGTTGTTAGCTCCTGTTGAATTTAATTTCTGTTTATATCAGCATTTCTCAAACTGTGCGGCTCATCCCCCTAGGGGGCGTGATAACCTTACAAGGGGGGCGAGAGCACGTCGAAAATAAAGGATTTAAAAAATTACAAATTTACTGAAAGAAAGTAAAATAAAATACATTCTGACATAATAAAAGGAAAAATACACATTTACGCTGATATAATATAAATGCAACAGTACTGCACAATGATTTGATAATTAATTTATCAATACTAAATTAAGAACAAGTTAATATGTACAAGTTACTGTAAAAAAAATCCGGCGTATAACACGCACTTTTAAAATAAAAAATAAGATCGTGCACGTTATACGCCGGGTGTAAAAATGATAGCTTTAGAAATAAAAAATATGAGCATGCACAAGAAAATTAGGTTTCTACTTACATCGAAATAATGTTTATTTAAAAGAAATGACATTCCTTATGAAATTAATGGGTTGTAGTTCTAGAAGTATAATATTTTTTCCCTAAAACTTGGAATAGTACCTCGAAAAAATGACTGCATAACATAAGAAAAATGCATTCATACATTTCTAAGTAAAAAAAACGGGGTGCGCTAAAAATTAAATATAGCTAAAAATTAAAAGTTGCAGCTTGAAAGTATGGGAAAGTAATATACGCTGGATTTTACGGTATATTTCTAAAGACTCCCATGTCTTGTCAACACAAAATTTATGTACAAAAATTTAATACTGATTTTGATCATTTGAATGGTTTGTAATTAAAATCGTATTGTATCTTTAACGTGAAATACATTATAATTGAATTCAATACATTGTTATTGTTTGAAAGGGGGGACGCGATGAAAATTATAATTGAAAATTGGGTCGCAAGTATTGAAAGTTTGAGAAGTACTGGTTTATATTGGGTTGTTCGGAAAGTAATTTCGTTTTTTGTGTGCAAATGAAAGACAGTTTTCGTATAATAAACAAATACTTTATTAAATTATATATTGGCCGTTCTGGTCCAACACCTTTTGCCATCTTTCTGGTAGTAGCATAATTCCACGCTTATAAAATTTTTGGTCTTTGCTGGAAAAAACTGATCCAAGTGGTTTTTTGACCTCCTCATTTGAGATGAAGGTTTTACCGTCTAAAAAATTTTGGAGTGACCGGAACAAATAATAATCCGATGGTGCCAGGTCTGGAGAATATGGTGGGTGTGGCATTGTATCCCATTCAAGCTGTAAATTGACCAAACTTGTGTGAAGTCTCGCGTTGTCTTGGTGAAATACTACACCTTTCCTGTTGATTAGTTCTCACCTTTTCTGTTGAAGTGCATCATTCAGTTTGTCCAGCTGATAACAGTAGACTTCCGAATTAATCGTTGTGTTATCCGGTAAAAGCTAAAAAAAACGATTCCCTTAAAATCCCACCAAACAGTGAATATCGGCTTTGGAAATGATTTGAGCCGGTTCATCTTTTTTGCTCCATGACTTTTTTCGTCCCCAGTGATGATGCACTTTAAAAACGGATCATTTTCGTGACGTTTGAGAAGCGAATCGCAGACGTCAGTGCGGCAACTCAGATTTCTCTCTGTAAGAACATGGGGAACCCATACATCGAGCTTCGGGGAAAACCCCAGGCCTTTCAAGTGGTCATAAACTGTTGAATTTGATAAATTTAACCTCAATCCGATCTCACGTGTTGTTATTCGCCGGTTCGCCTCAATTAATGCTTTTATCGCGTCTTTATCAGCTTCAACCGGCCTTCCCGAACGTGGTGCATCTTCGACATCACAATTGCCGGATCGAAATTTAGCGAACCAGTTCTGGCACTGGCGTATTGTCAACACACCTTCTCCATACACATCGGGCAATTTCTTTCTGGCTTGAACAGCATTTTTACCCTTTCTGTAGTAAAACAGTAAGATATGTCGAAAATGCTGCTTATCGCTTTCCATATTTAAAAGGGCACTAACCAAAAACTACTGCGTAGAATTAATTGGAATTTTTCACACACAAGCCTTGCTATATGAGCTCTCAAAGCATATAAAAATTATACGGCTTAAATGTGAAGTTGGATGCAAAAAAAATACAATTAAATCCTCTGTCGGGAAAAAACGAAATTACTTTCCGAACAACCCAATATAATTTTTAAGCTATTTAATAGTAAATTAAAAAAGCATTTGCGCGTATCCCAACATTTATTTAAAAAAAAACTGTTCAAGAAATTCTGTACAAAATAAACCAAATCTATCCCCCCCGCCAATCAAATACATTTTTGAGACAAAATACTGTAATAGTACATTTTTATTTATATGGGCACTTTTAATTCTTAAGATATTGCTTTAGTCTATTAATATTTTGTAGTGATTGCAGACAAAAAAAATCAAATAGCATATAAACATACAAGTTATATATATACACTTTAATTATTAATTCTATACACAATATACATATACATACTTAAAAACACACACATATACATATACATATATATAATTCTTTATTATTACTCTGTTTGTTACTTTACCAGGAGTTTGCTATTGTACTACTGTGGCTAATATATATTTCCAACTATATATCTTGACTAGTTATACTTAGGTTTTATAGCTATTTGTATATATTTTCGGATTATATATATATATATATGCACACACACAATGAAAATTCGTAAATTTTTCTCAAATAGTAAGTTTTTAATAAAGAAATCCATTCTCTTAAATTTTAACTTTTTCATGTTTTGTTACATTTATATGGGTAATGTAAAATTTTGATTAATTTAAAGTTTTGTTTCTTCTTTTTAAAACTACCCAAAAAGAGAGGAAGTGTTACTTAAATTTGTTATCTTTTAACTTAAAAATCTGCTTCATTTTGTAAGCCCACAATAGCCTAGTGGTCACTGTCACGGACTTATGGCCGACGTGTCATGAGTTCATAGTACCACTGAAGCCCCACTGCGTAAAGGAGCAGATGCACATTAAATCTGTCAATCCTCCCATTGGAGTGTGGAAGTTCGGAGAGGATAAGGGAGTGCCAGCTTAGGTGTCGTCCTCGCCTGTTGACCATAGCTCAAAATTACGAGGTCCGTCGCCTGTAGCCCACGCGTACCTATATAGTGCGGCGGGAATAAAACACTCGCCTACTGGCTACTTTAATTGTTTGCTGTATTTAAGTTCAATACTTATACTTCTTGTTCGTCTTCTGTGTCTAATCCCATATTCTATCGATTAAAAATGAAGCGGTTCGTTTCACACAGAGACACGTTTCTGCAGTGTATTGGAAGGGAAAGGATAGACATTTTTTCTCTGGAATTAAATCCTTTTTAAAGACTATGAGTGTATCAAGGTCATTTTATTGCATTCCAAAATCTTCTGAGTAGTTTTACTGATAGCAGCGCAAAGAAAAGAATCGTATTTTGGAAAAACGTGTATATATACGTCCGGGCGTTTAACGCAACGGTTAAGAGAGGCGTATTTGTACGCCGGACTCAGTTAATGTATTCTTTTTAGTGATGCATTGATATAAAGACGATTATTTATGATCTTGCCTTGTTTATTCCTTAATTATTTTTCAAAATTTAAAGAATGATGAATTTCTCTCAATAATTTCAAATGATTTCATTATATTACTGAGCAATAAATACTTTTTTGCTAATATAAATAATTTTTTTCCTTAATGCAGCAACAATATAGAAAATGTGTTTGTAATCGTCAGAATATTTTCAAGATCCATATATGACGTTGCTAATTAGTTTGATTCCCAATGTATTACAACAACGATTAAATAAAAAAACAGAGACACTTTATTTCATTTCATACTTTTTTCTTTACTTTTCAAAATCAGAAAACGAAAGCTAAACTTTTGAAATCGGCATAGTCTATTATTCAAAATAAGAAACAAAAAGTTCTTAATTAAATTTCACAGCATGTCTCCTATTCGACCCCTGATAGTGAAAGCGATCAATAAACTATAGCTACGCAAGAGTGCAGGCCACTGTCAATCGATACCTTTCCTATCACTAGTGATAATTAACTGTTCTGGTAACGGTTCTGAAGTTCTATTTTGAAACATTTGATGGACACCCTCTGCTTCTGACTTCGCTCACGTAGAGACGGAGCCGCAGATTACGTTTTCATTAGAGCCGCCGGCCGTTTGTGGTAATTACCTGACACTTAATGGAACTTTCTGAGCCAGCCAGAAAACTTCTTTTTACTTCTCACATAATCTAATATCCTGGATTTCCACACTTTGTGAGGGATTGTTCGTTAGTTGTTAGGAAAACATTTAATAAGACATTTACGACAAATGTATCTCTCTGCAAAAAGATTAGTGTTGTCTTTGATAAGTGTGCTCGTATCTCGGATTATTGGAATAACGTTATCGAAAGTGAGAGACATAACCTTATTCTATACCGTGACAAATATAAAATAACAGGGTAACTAATAAAATTCGTTTAAGATATTAAATATATGGTAACATGACAGGTAAAAAAAAAACTCTGTTGAACGTCGCCTTAATTTTGCAATGTTGTTACCTTTAAAACGATTTAAAACAATTGAATTATTTCTATAAAACAGTACTATTTCTCTCTCTCTCTCTCTCTCTCTCTCTCTTATAATGATACAATTGCCGCAACATTGAATAAAAAATTGGATAGCGAGCCAGTCTTTATTCGCTTTTAAAAAAAAACAAGGTTTTACTTAAGTATTCTAGCTTTTAAACTCTAGTACTCACTCATTTTAGAAATATCCATATTCGAAAATAACACAGAATTAAACAGTAGAAAAATGACACTGATAATGGTTAAATTTTTACAGAAATCATTAAAATCGTCCGAAATTAATAGGGTTACAGCGGGGGAAAACGAATAAAAGTTATTTCTAATATACGCTATCCCCATAGCAACCACATCGACAGACGATAAAAATATTAAGGTAACCATATTGTAACGTTATCGCCCATCTTGGCGAACATAAACAACAACTTGGCGCTATTACCCCCGATATCAAACTAGCACCATAGAAAGTATATAAACACGGACTCATGTGGCCGGCGTGTCACAGTTTCGTGTCTTGGTGCAATTGAAGACCCTTCTTGTAGAAGAGGTTGACGTACAATAAATCTGTCGTGGCTCTAAATCTCCCGTTGGCGTGTTGTGGTAGTTTGGAGAGCGTCGTGCCAGCTCAGATGTCTTCCTTGTCACTTGACCGGACGATTTACGGCTCAAAATTACGAGTTCCGTCTCCAAAACTCCTTTGCTTCGGATGTGTGAGTGGTTGTTTTCCTCAGGGTCCGGATTGTAGCTTTAAACCCTTTCGGGAGACCTCGGTCCTTTTGAGTATTCCGCCAATAGCACTTTTTTTGCTAGTCGTTAATAAAACGCAATCACTTAAGTAATTCATTTTTATACAACCAGCACTATTTTTTACGATGAAATTTTTTATATTCATAAATTGATCAACTAACATTAATAAAAACAAGATAACAAGCCAGTATCTTCAGTCGCTTTTTTTTTAAAAAAAAAAAAGGTTATATAGGTTTTCTCTAGTGTTCTAACTTCTAAACCTGTTAAAATTTCTTAGTAATTCTTTACATGTACAGTATAAGAGCCTATTATTTCACTATCAAGATCTATAATCTCTTTATTGCAACAGTTTAAACTCAAGCATAGAATTTTATTCATAACTGAATAGATATTATCTGACACACCTTTTATAGAGGAACTTCAGATATATACATTGAAATACAGTAATGTATCATTTAAATGTTTAAAAGTGACGGAAGGTACATTTTGATATTTAAACAAGTGTTCCCAGACAACAATCGGATGAAAAATGATAGTAACCCGTTTACTAACCAGATGTCTGATGTCTTCGGGAGCAGTTCACACAGTAATAAAAAGGACAAATAACTTTAACTATTCGCTTCGCGATCCCCGTCAATTACGTCACATCTACTTGCGCATTTTTTTATTGTTATTCTAAGATTTGTTTCTTAAGATTCTTTCAAAATGTTTAATATACAACAATGGAAGAGCATCTTAAAATAATTTTTCTTTTCTGGAATAATTTCACGAAGTACTCAGTTTTTTTCTAAGAAAATGTAAACTTTTAAATTTATTGTTTCAGCTAAAGGAAATGAATATTTTGATTTTGTAATAGCTGTAAGAAGAAGAAATTTTATGAATCCGTTTGAAACGCTGTTTTTTTTTTTTTTTTTTGTTTGTTTGTTTTTTTGTCGTAGAGTTTGTAAATATTTTTTCCCCTCTATACAGTATATGCTATAAAAAAAGACCAGTACTGTGTGTTTACATAAAAGCAGAAATTTATATCAAGAGATTAAAAATTTTTTTAAAAAGTCATCACTTTGCAGACCTTTTTATTATCTTGTTTTTCTGTAAAACTATCCAAATTATACGTTCTGATACAAAAGACAATGATCATAAAATTTATAGAAATCAGCTAAAAAAAATTTAGTTTTAATTTATTATATTCTAGATCAGCGGTTGGTAAACCGCACGATACCGTGGTTCCTCTTTATATATCAGTCTCACATTGCGGACGACCAAGATTTTCGACCCCGACTCCCAACCGTATGGAATTTGAATGCTTTTAAAAGTGTACTTGTCAATAAAAAATTTTTAAATATAATAAAAACTTCTTAAGAGTTGAAGATAAAAATAGTATGCATATATTTCTTAAAAGTAAATATGGTAAAATTTAAAAAGCTATGAAATAGCTTGGATGATTGGATCACCAAATTTTATAACATTGAAGAAGACCGGAATTCGGTAAATAAATTCAGAAAAACGCTGTCCTTTTTCTCTTCCGAATTCTTTTCTTTTAACTGAAATGTCTTGAGGGCAAGAAATATTTTTTTGTGAATAAAAGAAAAATGAGCTCGTGTGAGTCAAAGTAAAAAACTCCCAGTATTATTGTTACATTGACGTTTTTTTTTAAATTCGGAGAAAAATGTATTTATAGGATCTGTAACAAAGTTATTCGTTTTATATCACTTTTTCCTATATCATTTTCATATGGAAGTAAATGATATTGTAAACAAAATGAGAGTTTTATTCCATGGACCTTCGGTGTAATCTAGTTTAAATATTTTCTTTGTTAAAATTATACATCGCAAACTTCATACATATATCACGTGACACATATAAGATTATACTCTATTAATAAAATTATGTTTATTTATCTTTTATGCTAATTTTCGTTAATTTCCTCATTCTGTGTCCCTTTATATGTGTTTTAAAGTGTGTATTAATTTAGATTTTCCAGTATGGTAAGCATTTTGATGAAAATTGATAACATACATATAGAATTATTTAACAATCCTTATGTATTTAATTCATATTTTGTGGTATACCCAGGTACTAAAAATTTATAATACCGATTAGTCAGTTGTTAGAATAAATATGCCATATGTAAAAATGACTTTCAGACTCAAACTCAGTGACGCAAAAGCCCATGAGGGCCAAGGCTTACTGTGCCCATTCCAATATACGTGACCATTGGGCGCTGAGATGCTTGAGAAGATGTCCCGATCAGGTGGTCAGTCTGAAGCGAGACCCCCCAATGTTTAAGTCCCCAAGCAAGCTTGGTACTCATTTATCGACCCACTGCAGTAGGGATGAAAGGCTGAGTCGACCTTGCCCAGTCCGGATATAAAACCCGGACCTGTGGTGTGGAAGCGCGATACGCTACCACACGACCACTGGACCTAAAAATGACTTTTATTCTGTTATAATTCTGAGCAATAAATCTTGATTATTAATATTTAAAATTGCGCTCGCTTTTCATAGATATACATATACGCACAGAGAGAGATAATTTCTTATATTATTGGCGTAAGTTCAATCATTGCTTCTAGGGATTTAAGAGTGTATAAGATATATGTGGTGCAGTGCATTATTAAGAAAAAAAGGCTTTTTTTTTTTCTTTTTACTTTTAAATAGTATTTTTTTCTGTTTTATTGCTACGAAAACATGTTATACACTGTTCATCAATTTAGAACTAAGAAATTCGTTTCTTAAGGAGGATGTGTTTGAACCGGACACATTGACGCTAAAAAACTATGTTTAGTTATGCAAAATGCCACGAATGTAAATGCTGCTCATTTATTTACTTATTTATTTATTTGAATTTGAGAGGGTGAATAATTGCCTCATTTATTTATTGTACAGTTATGACAAAAGTATTTGCCATATTCTAATATTCGATAGTATAATTAAATTCCATAATTTATCTTCTTCATTTATTGAATAATTTATTTGAAAGGTAATTTGTGTAAAAACATGAACAAATATTGTATCATCTTTAACCAAATCTTTCCAAATAATTTAAGACATTGTTAAATACACTTAATAGAGCTGTTAGCATATACAGTCGGACCTCTATTTAATGAAGTCGCTACATCCCGAAAAAAGTTCGTTATATGGAAAATTCGCTATACAGTGGTTCATCTTTCAATTTTCTTTATAAACCACTTAAAATTATTTTAAAGTCATAACCACGATATACTGAAAAAAGTAATTACTCACACTTTTTTGTAAAAATTAATATATATTTATTTTATATATCTTACATATAAAAAAGAAAGAAAGAAATTTTAAGAAAAGTTTCTTGACGCCTTTATCCATTCATTTCCTGAAGAATTAATTTTTTTTCTTTGATGCTCAAGCACCTACGTTTTGACATTTTCGAGCTACAAAAAACGAAGTTATCAGTACGATTGATCAATACTACAAATGAACGGAAACTAGTTCTAGGACACGAGACTCCTATGAGGATGAAAAAGACATCGAAGATGCTTCCAGTGAACTGGACAAAGGGGGTTAAATGTTGAACTTCTAGGACGAAATACCGATAATCCTATTGCTCTCGGCGGGTTAGTCGCCTAATAAAACCAGCTCAAGATTTACAACCATCATAAAATGTGCTAAAAGAGAAAATAATTCGAAATGTCCAGAAATACTTTAAAAATAGGGAGAAAAAAAATTTAATCATAAGTGGAAAAGTTCGTTATATAGAAAATGAACTTCGTTACTGGGAGGTTATTTTACGAAGAAAATCGTGAAATGTTCTTAGTTCCAGGTAAAAGTTCGTTATATGGAAAAATTCGTAATATAGAGGTTCGACTGCATATAAACACAGCTTTCCCGATTAATTTTTGTGTCTCTTAACAGCTAATATTCATAACTTTTTGCACGAGATCTGCTACTGGAATACTAGAAAATATTATCAATGATTAAATTAGAAATACAATACAACTCAGCATTTCCCATGAGTTTTTACAAATACCGTAGCCGATTGCTTTTACAGCACTGTAGAAAATTTGTGTTTTACGAATTATCCCAATACTTCAGAATTAGACATTTTCCGCATGGTCGTAACTCAGTAAACAATATTGGGACCTTGAAATTTAAATAGAGGATTTCACGTAATAAACTGAAATGAATATTTTGTGCATAGCCTTCCCATAAAAGATCTTTTTCTCTACAAGAAAGATAATGGATCACTTTAATAATATCAAAGCTATTTTCATTTTATAATCGACTTTTTACTCTCAAAAGATCAGTAAATAATTATTTAATATTAAATTTTGGGGGTCTTTTTTATTAAAGTACTCATAAAATTCTTAACTTTGTCAATGTGTCAATGATTGCTTTTTCCTTACTTATCCAGGACAAAATCCACTAAACATTTTATCATATATATTCTTAAAGATAACTTCAAATTTATAATTTAAAGAAAATATAATACATATAGAGAGAGAGAGTCATTAATTAATAGCACCTTTAAAAATTATCTAACAAAAGAACTTGGAATTTAAACTTGCTTTAATATCTTAATTATCGATAATATTTGGAAAAATATCTTTCGTTTTTGAAATTAAAATATTTTAAAGAAACTTTAATTCAGAATGTTTCATGAATTTATATAATTTATGAACTGGGAGAAAATAGGATTCAAAAATACCTTAGAATCGCATTCTGCAGCTTTATTACAAGGAAATGTTTCTTTTATTAATAATCTTAAGATGGGCAGTATTCAGCGCATAATTAACTTCTCTCAGTATAATTAATTTATTTAAATATTAATTATATTAATTTATTTAATTTATTAGTTCACAGAAAATGTAACCCGTAATTTTGACTTTTTCACGAAGCAGGATTTCAATTAATTTCATCTCAGAAAAAGAATTAGTTCGTGCGAATCAGAAATTAAACATTCCTTGCAATTACTGAACTCAATTAAAATCGAATGACTTTTTTTATCGAATAACCCTAAGACTTTTTTAACGAATGTCTCTAAGCTTTTGGAATTTTTTTTTAAGAAGGTCTGTTCTGTTTTGTACCGACGAATTATAAGTACTTCAGATTTTTAAAAAAATTGATTTCATTTTAGTGAAGTGCTGAGTAGGAAGGAATTAATGTTTTAAAAGTCTATTGTATTTCAGTTTATGAAGTATTTAATATGTAACTAAATATCTGAATTTCTTATTAATAGATGTGGGTATGTTTAAGCGCGTTTCTTTTGAATCAAATATTAAAAGTACCATACTCTCTTTTATTGAATATATCTTATTAATTGGTATTTAAACAACAGTAAATTAAATAAGATTAAAATCGTGACGATGCAGAGGAAGGAGGATCTTAATTTCAGGAGTCTCATAAATAATACGTTTTAACTTATTTGACACAACTAATAACTTTATCAATGCAACTAATAACTCCACCCTTTTTGGAAAATAATATTTCTCTTCCACTTCAATACTTTTCTTACATTATAAGTTTCTTATGTTCTATGAAAAAAAACATATGGTTTTCCCTTTTTGTCACGTACAAGCTTCAAAAAAATAATAAAATCAGCAAAACATTTAACTAGCAAGAAGTATATTCGTAATACATTAACATAATATGTTCAAAACAACATCTTCTTTAAACAAGTATATATATATATATATATATATATATATATATATATATATATATATAATTAATATAAAAAAAATTTAAGTCATTTCCCAATTAGATCAACAAAGAAAAGTTTTATTTTAGCTGCTTTTTTATTAAATAGTTACAATTACTATAAATATGTATATGCATATGACAGAATCATAATATTAAGTGGTAATTAATTTTTACTAATTATCATTAAAGTATCGCATTGTCATCCAAAACAATCGTGTATATAAAATTTCAGTTCAACTGAATGCTTCAAAACGTGAGAAAAAAACCCTTTTCACGTTTTGACACAAGTCACCAAAATGGTCCCTACGTCGCCAAAAATTATGCCAACGTGGCTGTATTTGTAAATCTTTAAATAATTAGTTTTAATCAATTAATTTTATTAATTATAATTAAATTATTGTATTGTCATTCCAAATAATCATATATATAAAATTTCTGTCTAATTGAGCGCTTTAAAATGTATTTTATTAACGATTGAAATTCCACCAAGATAAATAAAAAACCATATAGAGAGTGTAACCTAATAGTAGGAATTGAAAAAGAAATTAGATAAAAATGTTGAATGCAAGATAATTATCATTAAATTTCTTTTGAACGTAAAATAATATTCATTATCATTATCAAAATCTTGCACGGATATTAATAAAAAATTAATATCTTAACGAATAAATCACTCAGAATTACAGCATTTTCTATACCTATTACTTCAGATTTATTAAAGTACATAACAACAGAGGTAATTTAATACCATAATCTAAAATAAATGCAGCTATTTATAATTCTTTCCCCTTAATTTTTCGTAGTCAAAAGTTTTCTTTTACTCTTCTAATTTGCTTTCTTTGGGGAAAGTAAATAGAGTTATAATGTTATTACCACAGCCATTAAACTCTAAATTAAATTTAAAAACTGATGGGGGAATCCTGAATTATATTACAAAAGCGTTGCTTAATTATGCAGATGTATGGCGCCATTAACTTTATATTCCACGTTTTATATTTAACTAATAAAATATATGTTTTTATTCGTAACTAACCTTTATTTATAAACTTCTGGAATGTGCTGCCATTAGTGTGTACCTCAAATTTACTTAGTCTCTGAAACGTGATCTTCGAAGATGGAAATACATTATTCAATTTAGTGCCATTAACTACCGCTATGTGTTGTTTCTTTTGACATCAAATAAAGTGATAACGCAAACGGACTTTTCGAAAGAAGGATTCATAGGTTCTTTTCTTTTACCAAGAAAGATCTTTGTAACGATGCGTATCGATTATTTTACAGTTCACTTCTTTATGTATTGAACAAGTTGTTCGTATTAAGCGAAAAGCTACTTTTGTTTCTCAAATAACACAACAATAATAAGCTTAACATTATATCTAATACTGTTGTATTTAACAAGCTTGAGCACAAGTTTAAAATTGAACTATGTACATCCGGATAGATTACAGAAAAATAATTTCGAGTGAAGATTGCTATAGATTGCAATTAAATAACTTACTTAAATTATAATTAAATAAAATCTTAATCCCCAAAAGGTTACAAAATAAGATTCTGAAATGTCTTAATATAATGCTGAGCTTTTATTACCACAGAAAATATGTAAATAGTTAAAAACTGTAGGCCCAGTGGCCGAGTGGTAGCGTATCGCGCTTCCACACCACAGGTCCGGGTTCTATCCTCAGGCTGGGCAAGGTCGACTCAGACTTTCATCCCTTCAGGGGGTCGATAAATGAATACAAAACTTGCTTGGGGACTAAAACATTAGGGGTTTCGCTTCAGACTAACCACCTAATGCTTATGCACCACCACCTGACCTTATACTTATGCAACTCAGCACCCAATGATCACCTATACTGGGATGGGTTCAGTAGGCCTTGGGCTGTTGCGCCACTGAGTTTCAGCTTGTTTGAGTTAAAAATTACGTGGTGTGAGTGAGTGTTTATTAACATGCACTATAAAGCAATACGAGAGCTATTGGCGACGGACCTCGCAAGTTTGGACCATGGTCATTTCACGACGACGACTTTTCAGCCTGCACGTGGTCCAGCACCAGACCATTTAAAGCACGACGGGTCTTCAGTGGCGATAGGTTCGACTTGACATTCCAGCCACGAGTCCATGACTTTCACCACAAGGCTACCACGATCACAAATATTACGTGGCAGATACGTTGATAATTAAATCTGAATTGACAATGAATTATCTCAGCGAGGAACTTAATATTGGTATAAATTATATGTATTTTTTCAATTCCTACTATTAGCTCACACTCTCTATATATTTATTTATTTATCTTGGTGGAATTTTCAATCGTTAATAAAATACATTTTAAAGCGCGCAATTGAGCTGAAATTTTATATACATGATTATTTTGGATGACAATACAGTAATTTAATTATAATTAATAAAAATTGATTAAAACTAATTATTCAAAGAATTACAAATACAGCCACGTTGGCATCTTTTTGGGCGACTTAGCGACCCTTTTGGCGACTAGTGTCAAAACTTGAAAAGGTTTTTTTTCTCACGTTTTAAAGCATTCAGTTGAACTGAAATTTTATATAAACGATTGTTTTGGATGACAATACGATACTTTATTGATAATTAATAAAAATTCATTACCACTAAATGTTGTGATTCTGTCATATGTATATACATATTTATATTAATTGTAACTATTTAATAAAAAGTAGCTAAAATAAAAAAATTTCTTTGTTAATCTAAATAGGAATTAATTTAAAAAAAAACTTTTTATATTATTTGTTTACAGATGAGAAACTCATACGTAATGAAAAGCGTTCGTTACCCACATTTTCAATACTTTTTC
This sequence comes from Trichonephila clavipes, assembly GCA_019973935.1. Classification (NCBI taxonomy): domain Eukaryota; kingdom Metazoa; phylum Arthropoda; class Arachnida; order Araneae; family Nephilidae; genus Trichonephila; species Trichonephila clavipes. The sequence goes on from BMAU01005287.1 coordinate 120,832, forward strand.
AAAAACTAACAAGACCTTCAATAAATATGCTTCTAAAAGGGGTGTTAATAAGTAATTAAAAATCAAATATAATAAATCAAAAACTACCGCAAATGGGGGTTATAATAATGAAAATATAATTTGTAATTTTTCATTATCGATTTTCCACAGATAATTTTCTTGATTTTTATTATTAACTAAACATTTAATGAAAAATTTTCAATAAAATAAAAATAATTTATTTGTAGAAAAGAATTAAAAAAAACAATAAAGCTAGAATGGGGGTTTCCTTTAAAAATTTCTATCGTCACAGATTAAATTATATTGTTCATTCTGATTCTGTGACTCTCCCAGTATAAGTTTCAACTTATGCAAAATCAACAATCCCGGAATGTTAAATTTCTGTGATTACAGAATGTCTATTCACGTATGCGCGTTTTGTCTTCTTTCACCAATTTCACGCTTCGGACAGACAAAGGTAGAAGTGATTACAAATTTATCTCAGCTCATGCTTGCGGACATTGGTGTTGATAGAATCAAAATATTCTTTTTTTTTGTTATTACCATCCTTTATCGTATGTGTGGCTGAGGTACTCTATCATTCACGCTTAGACGCTGCTTGGCATTTTGGTAAAAGAGCTTCAGAATAAAAAAAGTTATTTCCCACAAGCTGATTCATTTCATAGAATTTATTTATATCTTATTTCTTTTTTCCATGCGTTGTTTAGCTGGTCTTAACTATGCAACACAACATATTATCTTATTGAATTCAAACCAAATAAGGTCTCAATATTTAATTATTTTTTAACTCAAATATTTTAAGGGGACACGGTACGATTTACACTAAAATTTTTAATTTAAGAATTTTCAATTTTTTTGGGGTTGGCTCCTATGTGCGTATACTATGTAAAATAGATTTTATGCTCAACATTTCATAAAACACTAACCATTTAATTTTTAAGGAAAAAACTTAAAATTTGGGAAGTGATTTTAAAATGCTACTCCTCCTACAAAAATTTAAGTACACACATAAAATTTGATTTACAAGTACATCAAACCACGTATAACAAAAGATGGTATGGGTTTTGCGATAGCATGATTGGTATTCATACAATACTTCTTTTTATAAATGCTTATTGAAAATTCCTTAAAAAATGTATAAATTCTGAAATCAATTATTTTTTTAAAAAATAAGTATTGCTTTGATTCAGAAATGCATACCAACTTTTGTTACATGTACTATTAGCAATTGGTAAAAAAAATTCAAAGCATTAGGTACAATAGAAAAAAAGCCTTAGCATTTTAAATGAAGACAAACTAGTTATTTTATCGTTCTGAGATAAGTCCGTTTAAAGTTTTGATTTGCCATAGAAATGTGAATAAAAACCAACATATAAAAGCTATCATAATTCTGCGTTTTTTAAGTTTAGAGCTTTTAAATTTTGTGAGATTACAGAAATATATATAAAGAATAATTCAAGTTAAAAAAATTAGATTTGATTTTTTGACCGATTTTTGTCAATTAAATCGTACTGTGTCCCTTTAAACCATGAGTTACTAATTAATGTCACCCTTCCGGTATAGTGGTTAGCGAAGCTGACTGTTGTGCCATTGGGCCTGGATTCGAATCCCGGAGAAGACATGGATGCTTGTAAATGTATAGTGCCTTCGCGTGGCATGGGGGTACTTTAAGCAGCCGTCGAGCCGCAAGTCCTCTCGTGAGGTTGGTGGAAAGTGAAGAGAGGTGGGAGGTCCCTGTCCACCCCCTGGATGTTCTCCCTCAAAATTGGGGTGAAACCGAGCCAAATCGTTTTGTCACCTGTATGGTGCTGAAAGCTACGGCTAACGACAGGCGTCGCTTAGCCCTTTGCAATGATGAATTTCGTGGGCCTTGATCTGGCCTTTGCCGATCCGGTGGCATTAGTAACAACAACAACTAATCAATATTTCATTAGAATGAACTATTTATTTGCTATTTCATTTTTCTTGTTTCTGTTCCATTGATTTCAAATTTATTAAATCTAACGTTTTACTGAGACTTCTTAAGAATCTTTTTGAAAGTCTTTCAATACATTTCACTTTGAATCGAGGATTCTTGAGTATTACTTCCAAAAATAAAAAGAAATCAACTTTTAATATTTATTTCCAGCTACAATTAATTAAGTTTCGCATTTCCTGCTCTTGTAAATTTATGCGATACATTGCAATTGTTGTTGCATGTGTCATCAAGGACATGGCATTGCTGTTTAATGGCTTATTCAAAAAGAAAATAAAAGGTCTCACACATAATTTTTTCCTAAAGAAATGAAAATATACACAGTCGGACCCCGATTTAACGAGCCACTCTTTAACGAATTTTTCTCTTTTCCCGATTAAAATGAAGGTAAACCTCCCTATTTAACGAATAATAAACCCTGTATTAACGAATTATTCCAATGCCTGGAAACAAAAACTGTCTGTATTTTTCGAATGTCATCCTTTTTGGCCGGAACAGAAAAAGACTTTTCTTGAAAGCAATAAATTTTAACGGGAAATGATAAAGACCATTGTTAGACTTTACAGGTCCAGATGAGTCATGCACGTGAGTCTTGAGTAGGCCAGAATTCTTTTCTTATCTCTTCCCAATCAACAACGAGGGGATATTTTAATGAAAATTATACATTCGGTGACGGTCTGCCTATGTGTGCCACTGAAGGTGAGGAAATTGTTGATTTGTCGTAAACAATGAATAAAGATTCTGATGCAGAAATCGACAAAGAAACTCCTATCAAAACTGCTGCAAACTCTATTGCTTTACATCGTTTGGAAACTGTGAAAACATACATCTCTCTTATGCAACAAAATGTAACGGATGCAGTATTTTCTTCTCTGCATAGAGTCGAAAAATAATTGTTTCTCGAGTCAAGAATCAAAAAGATTTTCGAACATCTATTAGTCAGTATTTTGAAATTTCCGATCAACTGGTGCGTAATAATTCCCTAATAGTGTTTTTAGATGTTGAGTAAAAAGTAATTTCCGACTCTGTATATTTTTTGTGTAGTTTCATGCATAATTTCCAGAATGTAAACTCATAAGATATGTATTTCTGTAGACCCTGATGTAACGAATAACCCCAAGTTAACAAACAAAACGTTCGGTACCGATGAATTCGTTAAATCGGGGATCGACTGTACTAGCGTGATGTACAAATAGATATATTTATAAGAAAATTGAAAATAGATAGTTTTATAAGAAAATTTAAAATATAATATGTATGCATATTAATTTTAATATATATATATATATAAATTTTTATATATGTTAAAATTTATGATTTAACATATATATATATATATATATATATATATGTTATATATATGTAACATATATTAATATATATGTTAAAATTTATATATATATATATAAATTTTAACTTATATATATATATTAATTTTAAATATATATATATATATATATATATAAATTTTAATATATATATAAATTTTAACATATATATATAAATTTTAACTTATATATATATTAATTTTAATATATATATATATATATATATATATATATATTATATATTTAATATTTATAATATATATATATATATATATATATATATTTATATATATATATATATATATTAATTTTAATATATAAATATATATATATATATATATATATATATATATATATATATATATATATATATATATATATATATATATAAGTATTTTCATACAAAAATTAAAAATAGATATTTTTATAAGAAATTTATTTACTACACGAGAAAATTTTTCTTTTGTATTGACTTGATTATTAAAACTCATTCACTAAGGTAAATTTAAAGGTATCTATATAATTATAAACAAGAAAGTAATTACTTTGCAAAAAAGATGCTTTTATATAAAAAATACAGTAAAACAATTAAAACTTTAGATTATATTTATTTTAAAAATTATAGTACATATAACGAAGTTACTGATCAAGTTAGTAGAAATCGACTTCAAGACTACAACCAAGCTATAGCCATTGAGTACAAGAATGCTTGTAAAGTTTTGAAGCTTCTTTACTCTTCAAGATTTGAAGTACAATTTATCTACGAACATCTTATAGACATTTAAAAATAAAGTGGCAGAACCAACCTTTTTTTAATGCCAAATGCATTAAATCACCCGAGCAACCCATAATTAAGTACTTATCTTTTTTAAATACATAACAACCTTATTTTCCTCCTTGAAATGCCGCAATTTTATTGCCATAAATAAAAATAAATGTTCGAAGGGGGTATTCCACCCTCTCTTTAAAGGCATCTATAATGAGTTGGCTAATATTTTCTCCAGTGGACTTCCCAATCAGATTTGGAAATTCAAAAAGGTCAATTTAACTAAGACATTTTGAAAAATTAAACAAAGTTGTCACAAAGGGAAATACTTTCTAGTTTGTATCATTACTGCCAACAGATGCTGCTACTAAAGGACTTTATTTCGCGCATTTAATCATACATTTTCCGAGAAACTAGAAGCTATAGTTTACTAATCATAGCAGATATTTTAGTTTTTGTACATCCGTATTGCTTGGCAGTATCAAACTACGGAAATATTTTCCGAAAAGAAGACTCACATGACCGACTGCAGTACAAGGTACACTGTTTTATGTAAGAGAAGATATTAACAGTACTTTTGCCCTTATTACATTTGAATAAACATATTCTTAAGAATCCAATTTTGAGCAACTGCTACATGTTTTTTTATTTGCAACGTGCTTTGGAAGTCGATATAAAGAGCAGTATCATATCGGCTACCTTGAGAAGTGTTTTGCAAAAACGACCTTTGTCATAAAATGCACTCTCTCCCACCCCCTTAGGATGCGATAATACAAAAAAATTGTGAAAAGGTGTAAGAAAATGGAGTTCATGCGTAATAGTGTAATGAAAGGCTGAAAAGCTTAAATGTTACACACAAAATGTTAAAGTTGGTAGGTATTAGTTTCGTAGAAAATTTAGCACAATTGTAATTAATACCATCATACTAAAAGACAAATTAAGTTTTTTATAATATAAATATAAATAGTTTAATATTCAGAACATTTTACTTCGATTATCCGCATAATAATGGTTTTAAGTATACTATTTTAGTCTTTTTATAAGGGAAAATATTTGAGTACAAGCAGTTCAATAAAATAAAAATGGCATCAGTTGCACTGAATCAGTGCAAATTGGCTGAATGTTACCTGCGAATATTACAAAAAGTTCTCCGAAATTCGGAGATAAATAAAAAATATGATTCGCTATAATGTATATTTTCAACATTAAGGTAGTTAATTTAATATAAAATTTTCAAAATAAGCTATCAGCAAATAAAACATGTGTGACATACTCTCTCTCTCTCTCTTCTATACTTAATCTATTTTTAAATTAAAATCTCATTTAGACATTCATAATCTGTATCATAGTAACTAGAATACAAAAGTTAGATCTTGTACGTCTTAATTTTAAACAGGTATGATAAAATAAATGTTTAAAGCTTTATAAAAAGATGTGCGATGCATTTCTGAAAAATCTAGAAATCGATATTTTATCGAAAATGTAAGAAATAAGTGTTTTCCGATTGTCACATCAGTGGACCAAAAATCGCTCGGAGAGATATGAAATAAAATTAATTATTTTATGAATGTATTTTTTCTGTGTAATTAAAAGTATACTTAAGTTAAATTGTGACAAACCTAAACATTCTGTCGAATGATTTCAAATCGCTCAACATTGCTTCTCTTGTAACCGAAAGGAAATGTACCCTACATGATAAGAACTGTTTTTTAAAAACACTAGTAATGACCTATCCTCTCTAATCAGTTATGTCATTCTAAAAAAAAATCTGCGAAGTTAAATCAAACCAGACTTTCAGTTTAGATCAATTCGAATTTATTAAGATAAATGTCGAAAAAAACAGTATTTTCGTGGTTCTTTAAGTTGTGATTTTTGGCAGGGTTTTTTATCTTTCATTCGTTCCCTTCTCTCTTCTCTTTTAAAAGTCTTCATCTATGGTTAAAGTATTTTGAATCTAATAATATTTTTATCTTAAATGGTATAGTTATTAACTGACCACACACAACTTATAAATACAACCAAAGAAACCAACTTATCATCAAGTTAACCAAGACAAAAGTCAAAATCTTTAAGAATACTGTCTGCAAACTCTAAACATATTACTTTCATTATGGATGGCATGTAGAATTTTCATAAATTTAAATAAACCTACAGCCGTTGTTGTGACCATCTTGGGAATATCTCTTGATTCCACTTTTGCTGATAAGTCTTCAATATAAGTCAATCTTGTTGAAACTTTTTCTTCTTAAATCTATGGCAAAATCATGTGTACCAGTAAAAGATATTTATTCGGTACTGTAACTTTATTAAGACCTCCGAAATTTTCACATAAACGTCATGTATATCTTTTTTCCGAAAAAAAGGAATAGAGCTGGCCCAAGAGCTCTTGGAATGCCTCAGAATATAACTCGAATCTAGGTATATGTGACACATTCATTTGCTACATGCAACTTGAATAGACATTGTTTGTTGTTGTTGTTGTTGTGGCTAATGCCACCTGTCTGACGTAGTCAGAACGAGGCCCACGAAATTCATCGTGGCATAGGCAAGAGGTACGCCTGTCGTTGGCCTTGAGCACCATACAGGTGACAGTGCGATTTAAGCTCAGAGAAACTTCCCCGAAGGGACGATAGATGGCGACACGACCTCTATCTCCACCTCCACAATTTCTGCAAGTGAACTGAAGGGGAGGGAAATATTCTCCAGTTCCTGCGCTAGTGAATAAGCCCACAAGACTACGGACCCACTGATTTAACGAGCACGTACTCCGTGTGCACTCGGAGGGTATTTGGTGACATCGAGCATCGAACCCAGGCCTTCCGGTCTGGAGTCCGATGCTCTAACCACTAGGCTACCCACGGCCCTAGACATTGTTTAAAGAAGTCAACCTCTTAGGAAAGCAGCTTAAGGTACCCCGCTATCAGTAAAAAATACGTTCGTCTAGAAATAGTCACCCCCACCACTACAACAGTTTGCAACCGACGATATAGACGTACCAATTACCGTAAAATCCGGCGTATAACGTACACTTTTAACACAAAAAATATGATCGAAACTTAAGGATGCGTATTATACGCCGGGTATAAAAACGATAGCTTTAGAAATAACAAAAGAAATGAGCAAAAAAGTTTTACTTCTATATGAATAGAAATACTGTTTATTTAAAATTAAAAAAAAACTTGCCTTATGAACTAAAAGAATTGTAGTTCTACAAGCAGTGCCGGTTTATCCATTGAGCGCTTGGGGCAAGCGCCAGGGGCCCGGAAAAGCTGGACTTAACCAGGTTTTCTGGTAATAAATTTCGACCCACCAGTGCGAAAGGAACCCGTAAATCTTTTGCCTCCAGGGTCCGAAATGAGCTTAAACCGGCGCTGTCTACAAGTAAATGATTTTTTTAAAAATCTGGGGTAATACCTCAAATAAATGACTTCGAAACATAAGAACAATGCATTGATACATTTCATGTTTCTTCGTAAAACACGGGGTGCGCGTTGGTTCTCGTACTTCCAAAGACCACCACGTAAAGGGAATGAGTGTGATTGTTTATCAACTAACTATAAAAGGTACACACGAGAGCTATTGGTAAAGGACCTCGTACTTTTAAACCTTGGTCAAATGGACTCGGTCTCGGATGACGCTTAAGCTGGCACCCCATCCTCTCTCCAAGCTACCACACCACACCCACGGAGTGATACTGAGCTACGACAGATTTAATGTGTATTAGCCCCTCTGTGAAGGTCCCCTTGGACCTCACTTTGAGAACGAGAATAAATTGGAGTCATATAAGAACCAGTAGCCATTTTTATAAATAACTTTCTTTATTTGATTATCTTTCCCAAATAGAATCAAATACTTTTAATAACAAATAAATAGAATTAGCTATATGAGGTTTAAAAAGGGACTTTCCTTTAAATTAACTTAAATATTTAATGATCCAATTAATTAACAATTAGAATATCGATCACGCAGAGATTACCACGATAAGAGATCCCAGAATTATATTCTATAATGTTCCTATTGAACATTTAACTTTAATCTCACTCCTAATATAAAGCTGTAATGAGACTTTAATTATAAATCAATATTTACCACACTGATTCTCAACTCTTCCTGAGATTAAATTATCCACCAAGAAATCTTCAATTATAAATCTAACTTCACTATTATAACTTTCTGCTTCAATCTCTCTCTCCTACTGCTGTAACTTTACTATTCCGTTTGACTTAAATACTTTATCTAATCTGCATATAACAAGGAATCCAGTCCTCTTTTTGGAGCTGATTGGAAATAGGTAGGGAATTAAATTTCCCTAAAAAAGACGACTCAGAAGGTTAGTGATAAAGTTCCGTATAGATTTGTCACACCTCTATACGGTGAGTCATCAGTGGCACTAGGTCTTAACCTTGTGACCATGACCAGTAGGCTACCGCAGACACATCATACAGTGGGAAAGATGCACATTAAATCTGTTGGGGTTTAAAGTCTTCATGTGGTGTGAATGTCATTCAGGTATCGACGACAGTGGTTCAGATCTGCGAGGCAAGAAATTGCATAAGGTTAACATTTTAATTGAATAGTCTTCAAAAGTAAAAAGTGAAAAAAATTACGAATCAAATTTGATATTTTTATAATGGATGAAAAAATATTTTGATGCTTTCTCTGACATTTTGAGCCTACCATGTTAATAAATTAGTAGCTCGCTTATATTTAACATCATTTTGTTTATCGATTTCATTTAAAGCACATTTTTACGTCATTTTCTAGATTAGTCATCGTCAGTCATTGCTAGCAACCTGTTTTAAAGTATATAATTGAAACAGCCCAATGGTTCAGTGGTAGTGCACTGCTCTTCCACACAATAGGCCCGAAGTTTGAACACCGGGCAGGGCAAGGTTGACTCAGCCTTTCATCCCTTCAGTGGGTCGATAAAAGAACACCAAGCTTGTTTGGGAACTTAACACTGGGGGTTTGTCGTCAGACTGACCACCTGACCGGAACATCTCAGAGCCCAAGGTCACGTACTCTGAGTTGGGCACAGTAAGTCTTGACCCTCATGGGCTGTTGCGCTTCTGAGTTGTTATATAATGGAAAGAGATACTAAAATTTAGTTGTTAATGTTAAAATTCAATGTTTTTATATTTAAAATAAGCGTCGTATTATGATATTGTCCTCCGTATACTCTAAACAACAGTTGAGGTTTGAAGCAAAACCATTCTTTCCAATACATAAATCTTATTCATTTCCTTATAATGTAAGTTTTTAAGCGCTGTTATTTAAAAAGTATCAAATGGTTTTACTTTATTTTGTAGCCTATTATACGTGAACTGATGTTGCTGCTAAGTCTCTGTATATAAAATATTACCTATAAATTTGCACACGATTGAGAAATGAATCAATGAACTAACGATAAATGAAAGTAATAAATATTCATAACTCAAAAATATGAATCAACTTCCTATTCGTTTTTCGTAAAATATATAAACATTTTTTAAAATATTTTTACAAAAATTTTTGTTTTATGTTACAATAAGTTTCAAAAAATTAAATGTATATTACAAACCAATGATCCCCAACTCCCGATCCATGGTTCGAAAAGTACTGGGAACAATGCCACCTAAGGAAAATTAAATTATTTCTATTTTATTTACTGTGGTGCATTTTTCTCAGGTTTGTGCGACTTTTTAAGGAAATGACTTCATATTCCATGTTAAATCTCTTAAATTCATTTTTTGGGTTTAACTGTATTTTATTCTGAGAAGACAAGTTTAAATACAATTAAATTAAAATTATTCAATCAAAACAACATGAAATATAAACAATCAACACCCCCTACTTAGCGGACCGTAAAAAAATTATCAAATGTTGACCGGTCCGTAGCTATAAAATGGTTGGGGAGCATTGTTACAAACCTTCTCAGAAAAATTTCTATTGTAATTTATTCATGTTTGTTTCAGTCAAAATTTTCAATGCAATTTATCTATATACCTAGAAACTATGGGATAATTTTATAAAAATGAAAAAGTGTTATTTGAATTTTTATTGAGTTATTATTCAATTTATGTTATACATCAACATACATATAAATAACTGTTTCTTAAAATTCTGATTTTTCTTTTCAGGACTTCTCTCATGGGATGTGGAAAGCACAAAATGTAATTTAGTAGGCCTAGAAACTGTCTGCTCTAGTATAGATTCTTCAAAAGAAATAGAAAGTGGTAAGTTGATAAAATAAATTGACTAAAATGAAGTTAATGCCATTTTAACAAACTTCTATTCAAATTGCCTTATTATTATTATTTAGATTTTGCTTAGTCGATTAGTGTCGATTAAAAATAAATGAAATGAATATTAATCAGTTGTGGATAAAAAAGTATTTATATTCAGAAAAAATAATCTCCAATGCTGAAACATAGATTGATTTTTATATCAATCAATTATTTAAACAAACTCGGGGTTATATTTTCTCTTATAGAATTTATAAGATTAAATATGATAAATTAAAATATTATTTCTAACAAGTAATATAAAAAAAACTTTAACGTCAAAATTCCTACTTCGTTAGAAAAACATACTGGCACCATCTGTTGCTTCAAATTGTAACTACGACAGAAATAACGTAGATTAAATTTAAAATTAAAAAATAAAATTTAATTGATGAATTAATATTTTTGAAAAAACTGTATTAACATCAAGTGTCATCCACTACAAATTTTACAAATTTATTTGAGCTTGAATGGGGATGAATAGAAAGTATTTTATTAACGTTGAAAATTTCAATGATATATATATATATATATATATATATATATATATATATATATATATATATATATATATATAAGGAGAGAGTGAACTAATAAAAGTAATTGAAAAAGGAATTTACACAAAGTTTTGTTAAAATAGCTATGATTCTTTTTAATGAGTTTTATATGCTTTCAAATATTTATACGTACAAGTTTTTCAAGTCTTGTTGACATTCTTCTCGTATAAAGACTGCATACATTGAATGAAATAAATAAGAGTACACTATGTTAAATTTAAATCTAAAAATATCGCGGAACATCTAACAGATTCCATCATACCGATATCAGCTGTTTTGAAATAGTTAAAAAGTGCATTCACTTTCGATCATTCAGTTGTATGAAAGACAATATTAATTAGAAAGAATAATTTCTTTATAAGTAAAATTAAGTTATTACTTCTATTAAATATTTACTTTTATTAAATAAAATTCATAATAATTTCAATTTAAGATAATTAATTATTTAAATATTATCTAAAATGTGTATAACCTGCACTCAAAAATTATTACGGCGATTAGCTCCGATATATAACTTAAATATCTCTTTTTAAATTCAAAAATAATTCACATTCAAATTGAGGACAGTTACCATTACATCAAAAACAGTTAATATTAATACAAAATAACGAGAGGTTTTCGCGCGTGGATATTGGCATCTGCTTTCTTCTCCGAGCTGGCAGGCTGACTGGTTAAGTGTTCACACGGCCAAAAGAGTGCACACTATTGATCGTCTTTTTGCCATTCGTTATAAATGTTATTTTAATATTTCAAATATCAAATCCCCCCACAGCAACCAACACTACTTACATTTACTTATTGAACAATAATTTACTATTACTTTTCAAATCTCCCTCACGAGCGCATATTTGTCATCTAAAATCCATCAACGCCATATCTGAGAGAAAATTAAATAGATTTTATACAATTTTCCGTCTTTTAGAATCCTTGAAAAAAGCAGAAATAAATTAACATTGATTTAGCCTGGAATTATAGTTATTGGGGAACATATATTATGGCGTTTAATGGGTAAATAATACAATTAAAAGCACTAAACAGGCACGAAGTAATAATCTTAAGTTAAGCGTAAAGTTTAATCAAGGATATCTTCTCTAACATATTGAAATAGCGCGCTTATTCGCGCAGAGAACTCGTGACCTTCGGTTCCGTAAGTACGTAGCATACTGCTAGACAAAATGATCGCTTCAGTCCGGAGGTTGTTACTGGCTAATATAGATGATACCGCTACACACTCCCCACCATTGAGTCGGTGGTAGACGAACGAACAATATTGTTATTATTGCGAGCGGTCAGTTGTTGGTGTGAATTGTAGGAGTTGCGTCAAGTGAGTTAAACGACTTTGTTAGCTGCGCCAAGTGAATTTTGAAGAGTTTTTGACTGCTCTTTTTGCAGATAGATGGCGCCACGACCGTTCAGAAGTTTTCTTAGCTCAGCCAGGGTCACTAATGAAGTGGCGCGCTTATCCGGTGGACGGAACCCGTGACCTTTCAGTTCCGTAAGCACATAATATAGCTAGATCAAAATGATCATTTCAGTCCGGAGGCTGTTACTAGCTTTTTAGATGATACCGTTACATTATATATTTCATTGGTATTGTTATTACTGATATTGTAATTCTGTCATTTGATTTGAACGGGGGGGGGATCAATGGAATTTAAGAAATAGGAATGGAATTTAATTTATCATGAGGTCATTAATTATTTAATTTATTTTTGACGAATGAACAAATTCTTACTGAGAAGCTTTTCATAAATTTTTAGATTTAATTTCAGTAACTGGTAAGATGATGCTATATTTTTAGAGTTTTAGTGCTTCAATTTCGTCACGTTTTCGTGAAGTGTTAGATAGTTTTGCAATTTCGCTGTAGATTTATAAAATCGAAACAAAAAACATTGCATAAAATGTGTGTTTTATTAACTTAGCTAATGTTTTTCTAATTAATTTTTTGTACTTTTGTTGTTCGTTTTTATACTTATTTTGATGTCATTTTTTTTATTACAGAATTACTTATTCAATACTCAACAGAAAATTTAGCTGTTGAAGTGCTTCTCAATCCACACGTCAGTACTCTAAAACAATGCCTAAAAAACCTCCTAGCGGCCAATGTAGGTCACAAACATGTCATTCATGCCGGATATGCCTTCACCGGATCTGGATCCTGGGTCCTACAAGATGGAAGCTTTTCTCATGATGATTTCGTAGACACCTTACAGGATGTTGAGGTGCAAAGAGCTCTAAGACGCCATCATGGATACACAATACACGTACATTGCATTCCAGAAGGACCATGGGCTCAACAAGGTGAAGATGAAGGAGCTTTAACCAAAATTTATGAATCCTTATACATTAATCCTGCCAAACAAGCATCAGTTATACCAGGGTCAGCTATCCTGTTAAATTGCCTCGATTCAGTCTTAAAATTCCAGCCTCTAACTGAAATGATGAAGTCCTCCCCAGTTGTAGGAAATATCCGTTTTAACAGACCTACTCTTTATGTGTTCCCAGGAGGTCAAGGAGATTGTGCTCTCTTTGGTGTCAGTGGATTCACAATGCTCATTGATGGGGGTTTCAACCGCAAGCCGTGCTTCTGGGAATTCATAAGACACTTGGACCGTCTAGATGCTATCATGATCACCCGCCTTAACGAAAATAATGTGTGTGGTATTACAAACGTTGTCCGACGTAAGAGAGAAGGAAAGAGAGTGTATCCTCAGGTTGGCTATGTGTTTTGCAATGTGGCCGAGGGAAAGCAGAGCCCAACAAGTCCTGGGTCTCTGGATCACGACAGAGATCCATTGCTTGTAAGTGTAATCCAAGAAGGTCGTGAATTTAGCGAAAATCTTCAACAACTTGGACTCAAACCTCATCGGTGTCTTCGAGATTGTCAAGTCGAACCATTGACACTCTTCCATAAAGTTGGTCACGGTACATTGGAAATGTATGTTCTAAGTCCTCCTAAAGATAGTAAAGAGATGAAATTATTCTTTCAACAATGGACATCTTACAAGGAACATTTCAGCTCGAGAAGGTACCTCGAAGAACGAGAAGTTCCTATTCCTTTATCTCACGCTATGTCAATATGTGCCCTGCTTGTGTGGAAACCTGCTGATCCAGCAGATACCATCACCAGGGTCCTTCTTCCTGGTAGTGCTCCTCAAAGTAAAATATTTGAAGGTCTTGAACATTTAAGGCATTTAGAAGAACTTAAGCACAGAACATGCAGTCAATTATCTTTAGGTATTAAATATGAAGAACGGGTAAAAGTAAAAACTACTAAAAAACATGTTATCAAAACTTCAGCAACTAAACAAAAAGCTGATATTGTCCGCCCATCTTCTCCAACAAAAGCTGCTAGGGAAGTCGATGAGCAAATGAAATTACAAAGAAAAAGAGCAGAATCACCGATAAAATTGCAAATAAGTTCTCCCGTACGAAAAGTTAAGAGATCTACAAAGAAAGTTGAAGAGAAAAAAATGGCTTCAACTAAAGATGAAATTATCATCAAAAAATCTATAAGTAAAGATGTTAAATTAGTTCCAAAGAAAATTAGAAAACGTACACGAAGCAAAGAGAAACGCCTAATTTCGGAGGACGAGAAACGTAACATTGGAGCCGGAGATGAAGAAATTGCAGAACTTCAAGAAGATGAAATTATTTCTGTAGAAACTGAGTCTCTTCCTAAGATTGAAGATGAAAAGACTGAAGATGTAGAGCCCTTAAAAATAGAAGATGTAGAGCCTGATATGCATGAAGAAAAAATTTTATTAGAAACTAAAGAGCACGAAAAAACCTTGAAAAGCCCTGCATCCCCTGAAGATAAGCATGTACCTTTGGAAAAGCAGAAGGAAGCAGAGGTTGATAAAGAGTTAGAAATTGTAGCAGAGAAAGAACATGTAAGAGAGCCTTTGGAATCTGAAAAAGACAAATCACCCGTTCAAGAAGCTCAGCCAAAAACTGAAAAAGAAATTTCAGAACCTGTTGAAACTATTCAAGAACTGCCTGACACAAAAACCCCAATAGAAGAACAAAAGGAAGTTGAACATATCATATCTGAACCAACCGTCCAAGATGAAGTCAAAAAGATTCCTTTACCAGTTGAAAAAACTAAAACACCTTCACCAGAAAAAGAAAAGAAATTGGAACTAAAAATTACTCAACAAAAGGTTTCTAAGAAAAAATTAGTTTCCAAAACAACACCATCTACTAGGACTGCTTTACCATCTCCTGATATACTTAGATTGCGCAAAGAACCAGAAGCTCGTAAAATTCCTGTAAAGAAAGAAAAAGCTATGGAAAAGGAAAGCAGAGTTAAACCGATTACAAAAACTGCTAAACCTATATCAAAACCAACGGGTGCTCAAAGCCCTATTGAAAGAACACCAACTCCTCCATCAAAATTCATAGCGAAAACCAAAGAACCGACTAAACCTCGAACAATAAAAGCTTCTCCCCCAGTAAGAACAACACCCAAACTCGATATGAAATCTATAAAAATACCAAGTGTATCTGAAATAAAAACTAAGACCGCAAAGGATGTTGTCAATAAACGTGTGGCTGAAAGTAAAGTCCTAGCAAAGCAACTTGAATTGGTTAGGTCCAAATCTCCAGCCACTCCTCCTAAAAGTCCAATGAAGAAACCGAAAGACAAATTACCCATTGCATCTCCAAAGAAAAAACCAAAGATG
Source organism: Trichonephila clavipes (assembly GCA_019973935.1). Classification (NCBI taxonomy): domain Eukaryota; kingdom Metazoa; phylum Arthropoda; class Arachnida; order Araneae; family Nephilidae; genus Trichonephila; species Trichonephila clavipes. Next base: position 136,406 of record BMAU01005287.1, read on the forward strand.
CCCACAACGGCCCCAACAAGGATTTCTAAGCCTTCCAAAGATAAAGTTAAGCCAAAACCAGTTAAGCGACCAGAAAAAATTAAAGAAATTATTCCGTCCGGATCAGAAGAAATCAAGAAAGCTGAACAGGAAGAAAAGGGACCAACTGTGCCAGATGAAGAACATATTCCGTCCCAGTTATCCACACCAGTTGAAAAAACTGTTGAAGAGATGGTTCAAAGTGTTCCATCCAGTCCTAAGGACATACAGCCAGAAACTGCAGACATTACTCAAGATATAATCGATAAAACTCCGTCCGAAGTATTAGAACAAGAATTGGAACGGGTAAAAGAAACGCTTGTCATATCAGAGCCTAAAGAGATTGAAACACCTGAAGAAAAAGCTAAAGAAACTGAAATTTACGATGAACAAATGGTTGTTAAAGAAATAGAGGCTGTTGAAGCAGCTGTTGATGAATTAATAGAAGGAATGAGAACTGAAATTGAAGAAGCAAAAGTTAAAATTCCATCAGATGCAGATGATTTATTACAAATTACTGAACAAGAAAGACAGGACATCGAACCTCAGGAAAAAGAAGAAATAGCTGTTTTAAAAGAGGATATTGGAGCTCCATTAGGAGAAGAAGAGAGTGCAATAGAAGATCTCAGAATATTAGATCTAACACAAAAGATGGACACTACTATTTTCAATAAATTAAAGAAAACTTTAAAGCCTCTTATTCAAGAAGAATTATCATTTATTAATGACTACATAAAGAATGAAGGTGTTAGTGTGAAAGATAACGAAAAAATAATTTTCGAAGTGACTTTTGAAGTTCTACGAAAAATTCAAGATACCTTATCAATCGAAATGGCAACAAAATACATCAATGAAAGAAAAGTTGAAATCGCTTCTATTGTTTGTTCTAAATATAAAACGGAGGAGGATATTTCAAAACCTATTGAAAAAGAATCAGAAACAATTTCAAGTAAAACAACATCACCTGCAGAGGAAATTGTTGAAGAAATTCCTACTCCCAAAGTTCAGATAAATGCTGATCAATATCAAACACCTGAATCTAAAATTGAAATAACCACCCTCGCAAATGAAATAAAAAAAGAAACGAAAGTAGAAGATTTGGAAGATATCATTGCTCAGGTCGTATGTGAATGTCTTCAAAGTAAAGCAATTACACTGACAAAAGAAAGTTTTAAAAATTTCATTGTAGAATACAAAACAGAAATAATTACCATTATACGAAAGAAATATCTACCAAGACTTGAGGTAGAAAAAGACAAGGAACTTAAAGAAAAAGAAGAACTCACCAAAACAGAAGTTCCAATCACAAAGGAAGAGGAAAAGCCTACATACGAATCAATCAAAAAGTGTTTAACAGCAAAAGGCAAGGAAGAAATAAATAAACTTTTAGAAGATATCAAACGGGAAGGTATTGTTCACGATGATCTCCAAAATATCATTTATGAGATTATAAACTCGGATATTCAAAAGAAAAATCTAACGGTAAAAGAAGAGATCATTATTACATATATAATAGAATACAGAACTGAAATCATCAATAAAATAAAATTGAAATATGTACCAGTTCTTAAAGAAGTCGAGGAAAAAGAGGTAACTGAGCCCGAAGTGATTCCTGTAAATGTTGAAAAATATTTATCTCCAGAATCTAAAATTGAGATATCGTCACTTGCGAATGAAGTTAAGAAGGAGATCGATATAGACAACTTAGAACAAACAATTGCTGAAGTTGTCTATGAATGTCTTCAAAATAAGTCAATTATCCCAACGAAAGAAACATTTACTAAATATATTGTAGAGTACAGAGTTGAAATTATCACGATAATTCGAAAAAAATATACCCGTGAACGCATTGAAAAGGAGGTCGAAATGCCTTTCGAAAAAGAGGAAGCTCCTACCGATGAAGAAGAGGTATCTATTAAAGAGAAGGAATTACTTGTCGAAGAAAAGATACCTAAACAAGTACCTAGTGAAATAGAGGAAGTTCCAAGTGAAGAAGAACATATACCTGAAGAAAAAGAAAAGGCACCTAGTGAAAAAGAAGAACCACTTGACGGAGAGAAAAAGATACCTAAAGAAGATGAACATGTGCCTAAGGAAAAGGAAGTTCCAAGAAAAAAAGAGCATATACCTGAAGAAAAAGAAGAAATACCTACTGAAAAAGATGCCTCAATTAAGGAAGAGGAAATACCTTCACCGGAATCCATCAAAAAGTGTTTATCAGCGAAAGGCAAGGAAGAAATAAATATACTTTTAGAGGATATCAAACGGGAGGGTATTGTTCACGATGACCTCGAAAACATTATTTATGAGATTATAAGTTCGGAACTTAAGAATAAAAATCTCACGGTTAAAGAAGATATCATTATTTTATATATAATAGAATACAGAACTGAAATCATTAATAAAATAAAATCAGAATATGTACCAGTTTTTAAAGAAGTGGAAGAAAAAGAGATAACTGAGCCAGAAGTGATTCATGTAAATATTGAACAATATTTATCTCCAGAAACCAAAATTGAAATATCGTCACTTGCAAATGAAGTTAAGAAGGAGATCGATATAGACAACTTAGAACAAACAATTGCCGAAGTTGTCTACGAATTTCTTAAAAATAAGTCAATTATCCCAACGAAAGAAACATTTACTAAATATATTGTAGAATATAGAGTGGAAATTATCACGATAATTCAAAATAAATATACCCGTGAACGTATTGAAAAGGAGGCTGAAATACCTTTCGAAAAAGAGGAAGCTCCTACCCAACAAGAAGCGGTACCATCTGAAAAGAAGGAATTACTTGTCGAAGAAAAGATATCTAAACAAGATGAAAGAGAACCTAGTGAAAAGGAAGAAATTACAAGCGAAGAAGAACATATGCCTGAAGAAAAAGTACCTAGTGAAAAGAAGGAATTACTTGACTTGGAGAAGAAAGTATCTGTGGAATATAAAAAAGTACCTGACGAAAAGGAGGAAATGCCAAGTGAAGAAGTGAAGATACCCGAAGTAAAAGATAAGGTACCTAGTGAAAAGAAGGAATTACTTAAGGAAGAGGAGAAAGTACCTGAAAAAGATGAAAAATTACCTACTGAAAGGGAGGAAATTTCAACTGAAGACATGGAGATACCTGACATAAGAGAAAAGGTACCTATGGAAAAGGCGGAAATACTTGGTGAACAGGAGAAAGCACCTGAAAAAGATGAAAAATTGCCAACTGAAAAGGAGGAAATTTCAATTGAAGACATTGAGATACCTGAAATAAAAGAAAAGGTACCTATTGAAAAGTCGGAAATACTTGATGAAGAGGAGAAGGTACCTGTAGAGGAGGAAAAAGTACGTATTGAAAAGGAGGAAATTACAAGCGAAGAAGTGCAGATACCTAAAGAAAAAGTAGCTAGTAAAAAGAAGGAATTACTTGATGAAGAGGAAAAGGTACTTAAAGAAGATGAACAAGTGCCTAGTGAAAAAGAGGGAATTCCAAGAGCAGAAGTGCATATACCTGAAGAAAAAGAAGAAATACCTACCGAAAAAGATGTCTCAATTCTTGAAGAGGAAAAACCTTCACTAGAATCCATCAAAAAGTGTTTATCAGCGAAAGGCAAGGAAGAAATAAATAAACTTTTAGAAGATATCAAACGGGAAGGTATTGTTCACGATGATCTCGAAAATATCATTTATGAGATCATTAGTTCAGAACTTCAGAATAAAAATCTCACGGTAAAAGAAGATATTATTATTATATATATAATAGAATACAGAACTGAAATTATCAATAAAATAAAATCGAAATACGTACCAGTTCTAACAGAAGTCAAAGAAAAAGAGACAATTGAGCCAGAATTTACTCACGTAAATATTGAACAATATTTATCTCCAGAATCCAAAATTGAGATATCGTCACTTGCGAATGAAGTTAAGAAGGAGATCGATATAGACAACTTAGAACAAACAATTGCCGAAGTTGTCTATGAAAGTCTTCGAAATAAGTTAATTATTCCAACGAAAGAGACATTCACTAAATATATTGTAGAATATCGAGTGGAAATTATTACGATAATTCGAAAAAAATATTCCCGTGAACGTATTGAAAAGGGAGCTGAAATACCTTCCGAAAAAGAGGAAGCTCCAAGCCAACAAGAAGTGGTACCATCTGAAAAGAAGGAATTACTTGTCGAAGAAAAGATACCTAAACAAGAAGAACGAGTACCTAGTGAAAAGGAATTACTTGACTTAGAGAAGGAAATATCTCAGGAATATGAAAAAGTACCTGACGAAAAGGAGGAAATGCCAAGTGAAGAAGTGCAGATACCCGAAGTAAAAGATAAGGTACCTAGTAAAAAGAAGGAATTACTTAAGGAAAAGGAGAAAGTACCTGAAAAAGATAAAGAATTACCTAGTGAAAAGGAGGAAATTTCAACTGAAGATACGGAGATACCTGAAATAAGAGAAAAGGTACCTATGGAAAAGGCGGAAATACTTGGTGAACAGGAGAAAGCACCTGAAAAAGATGAAAAATTGCCAACTGAAAAGGAGGAAATTTCAATTGAATACATTGAGATACCTGAAATAAAAGAAAAGGTACCTTTTGAAAAGACGGAAATACTTGATGAAGAGAAGATACCTATAGAGGAGGGAAAAGTACTTATTGAAAAAGAGGAAATTCCAAGCGAAGAAGAGCAGATAATTGAAGCAAAAGAAAAGTTACCTATTGAAAAGAAAGAACTACTTGATGAAGAAGAAAAGATACCTGAAGATGAAGAGGTACCTAGGGAAAAGGAAGAAGTTCCAAGTGAAGATGTACATATAACACAAGAACAAGAAAAAATGCCTACCGAAAAAGATGTCTCAATCCAAAAAGAGGAGGAAAAACCTTCGCCGGAGACAATAAAAAAATGTTTAGAAGCGAAAGGCAAAGAAGAAATAAATAAACTTTTAGAAGATATCAAACGGGAAGGTATTGTTCACGATGATCTCGAAAATATCATTTATGAGGTTATAAGTTCAGACATTCAAAAGAAAAATCTCACTGTAAAAGAAGATATCATTATTTTATATATAATAGAATACAGAACTGAAATTATTAATAAAATTAAATCAAAATACGTACCAGTTCTTAAAGAAATAGAAGAAAAAGAGATAGATGAGCCAGAAGTGATTCATGTAAATATTGAACAATATTTATCTCCAGAATCTAAAACTGAGATATCATCTCTTGCGAATGAAGTTAAGAAAGAGATTAATATTGATAACTTAGAGCAAACAATTGCTGAAATTGTCTATGAATGTCTTCAAAATAAGTCAATTATCCCAACAAAAGAAACATTTACGAAATACATTATAGAATATAGAGTTGAAATTATCACGATAATTCGAAAAAAATACAGCCATCTGCGTATCGAAAAAGAGGAAACCCCTACCGAAGAAAAAAATGTACCAACTGAAAAGAAGGAATTACTTGTCGAAGAGAAGATGCCTAAGCAAGACGAGCAAGTACCTAGTGAAAAGGAGGAAATTACAAGCGAAGAAGAACAGATACCTGAAGAAAAAGAAATGTTGCCTAGTGAAAAGAAGGAATTACTTGACGAAAAGGAAAAGATACCTAAAGAAGATGAAAAATTACTTATTGAAAAAGAGAAAGTTCCAAGCGAAGAAGTTCGGGTGCCAGAAGAAAAAGAAAGGGTACCTATTTTAAAGGAAAAAGTAGTTGACGAAAAGGAGCAAGAACCTGTAAAAGATGAAAAAGTACCTAGTGAAAAGGGGGAAATTTTAAGTAAAGAAATGGAGATACCTGAAATAAAAGAAAAAGTACCTATTGAAATGAAGGAACTATTGGATGAAGATGAGAAAGTACCTATAGAAGTTGAAAAGATACCTAGTGAAAAGGATGAAGTTCCAAGCGAAGAATTGCAAATACCTGAAGATAAGGAAAAGATGCCTAGTGAAAAGGAGGAAATTCCAAGTGAAACAGTGCCAATAACTGAAGAAGAAGTAAAAATACTTAGCGAAAAAGAAAAGTCATTAACCAAAAAAGAGAAAGAAACACCCTCATTGCTCTTAAACAAAAGATATTTAACTAGCAGGGGGCAAAAAGTAGTAAACGAACTTATAGAAGACATTAAAATTGAAAATGTTTCTTCAGATGCAATTGAAAACTCACTGTATGAAATTCTGACATCAAATCTGGAAGAAAAAGAGGTTTCCATAACTGAAGATGTAATAATTTTATATATAATGGAGTACAGAACAGAAATTATATCTCAAATCCAAGAAAGATGTGTCACTTTTGTACAAGAACCAGTAGAAGACCTCATTATTTCAGAAGAAAGTGTCGAAGAAAAGACACATTTAGCAAATATTATGGAATGCATTACACCTGAAGTTAGAAATGTCATTAATGATTTAGCAAAAGATATACAAGTTCAAGAAGAAATTCTAGAAAATACTATAGAAATTATCTTACAAACTCTGAGTGAAGAAATGCACCGAATGAATGTTTCAGTCGAAAGTAACTCGATAATAAAATACGTTACACTACATAAAAAAGAAATAACTGAAATTGTTCAAAATAAACTTACGATAGGAGAAGAAATAGAAGAGGCTATACCAGTTACTCAAAAAATAACAGAAATAGAAATACAGGAAACCGAAGAAGCGAAAGATATCTCTCCCAAATCAAAAGAAAAAATTCCATCACCAGCTGAAGAAATTGAGGTACCAGAAAAAGAAACGCCAGAAATCATTGATGAACTCACAACTGAAAAAGAAAAAGAGAAAATTCCAGCAGTTCTGAAAGAAGTTCTACAATTCACTGAAAAAATAACAGCAATCGAAATGCAGAAACCTACAGAAAAAGATACAATCTCTAAAGACTTGAAACACGAAACACCATCACCTGTCGATGAAACAAAAGCATTAGAAAAAGAAACACCAGAAAAGATAGATGAGCTCATTAAACAGAAAGAGGAAATTTCATCACCAACTGAAGAAACAGAAAAAATTTCACCAGCTGTTGAAAAATTAACACCAATAGTTACACAGGAACTGGAACATAAAGAAGACATCGTTGAAGACTTGAAAAAGGCAATTCCAACACCTGACGAAGAAGTTAAAGAAATAACATTAGGAATACCAGTTACAGAGAAAGTAAAACAACTGGAAATACAGGAATCCGCTAAAAAAGAAGCAATCGCTGAAGTTCATAAAACGAAAACTCCGTCACCAGTTGATGAGATTGAAGCAGAACTAAAAGAAAAAGAACCATCTACACCGACTGATGAACACATTACAGAAAAAGAAGACAAGAAAACTCCATCTCCAACTGAAGAGACAAAAAGAATTTCACCATTTGAAGAAATTGAAACAAAAATGGGCATACAAGAAACCGCTCAAACAGAAACCCTCACTGAAGGTCAGAAAACGAAAACTCCTTCACCAGTCGATGAGACTAAGATAGTACCCAAGGAAAAAGAAAAACCCCAAGTGACAGAGAGACACATTACAGAGAAAGAGGGGAAAACAATTCCCTCCCCAATTGAAACAACGGAAATAATAGCAACAGTTACAGAAAAAATGGAAATAGAAACCATTACAGGAGACCAAAAAACGAAAACACCGTCACCAGTCGATGAGACTAAGGCAGAACCAAAAGAAAAACAACAATCTCCAGTGATAGACAAAGACAAGAAAATTCCATCCCCAACTGAAAAAGTGGAAAGAATTTCTCCAGTTGCTGAAAAAATAACTGAAATGGAAATAAAGGAACCCACAGAAAAAGACGAAATCACTGAAGATCTAAAATCAAAAACTCCATCACCAGTCGATGAGACAAAGGCAGTAACACCAGAAAAACAACCATCTCTAGTGATAGACGAACACATAACAGAGAAAAAAGATAAGAAGGTTCCCTCTCCAACCAAAGAAATGGAACAAATATCACCAGTTGTAGAAAAAGTAACACAATTGGAAATGCAAGAACCCGCAGAAGAGAAAGCTATCACTGAAAGTCAGAAAATAAAAACTCCGTCACCGGTCGAGGAAACTATAGCAGAACCAAAAGAAAAACAACCATCTCTAGTGATAGACGAACACATCACGGAGAAAGAAGATAAGATTCCATCTCCAACCGAAGAAACGAAACGAATTTCGCCAGTTAAAGAAAAAGTAGCAGAATTGGAAATTCAAGAACAACTAGAGAAAGAACACATCATCGAAGGACAAAAAACGAAAACACCGTCACCAGTCGATGAGACAAAGGCAGCCACAACAGAAAAGAGACCATCTCCAGTAATAGATGAAGACAAAAAAATTCCATCACCTTCTGAAGAAACGGAAAGAATTTCGCCAGTTGCAGAAAAAATAACTGAATTGGAAATACAAGAGCCCGCACAAGAAGAAGACATAACTAAAGATCAAAAATCGAAAACTCCATCACCAGTCGATGAGACTAAGGTAGTACTAAAAGAAAAAGAAACGCCTCAAGGGATAGAGGAACATATTATAGAGAAAGAAGACCACACAATTCCCACCCCAACTGCAGAAACAAAAGAAATATCATCAGTTACAGAAAAAAGAGAAAAAATGGAAATACAAGAGCCCGTAGAAAAAGAAACAATCACAGAAGACCAAAAAACGAAAACGCCCTCACCAGCAGATGAGACAAAGACAAAAGCAAAAGAAAAACAACCGCCTCCAGTGATAGATGAAGACAAAAAAGTTCCATCTCCGATTGAAGAGAAGGAAGGAATTTCGACAGTTGCACAAAAACTATCTGAAACGGAAATACAAGAACCTGCAGCAAAGGAAGAAATCGCTGAAGGTGAAAAACTAAAAACTCCGTCTCCAGTCGAGGAGACAAAGGCAGAACAAAAGGAAAAAGAACTAGCTTTAGTGATAGATGAACACATCACAGAGATAGAAGACAAAAAAATTCCATCTCCAACAGCAGAAAAAGTAATAAAATCCCCACTCACTGAACAAATAACAAAAATAGAAAAACCAGAGCCCGAGGAAAAAGAAACCATCCCAGAAGACCAAAAAATGAAAACACCGTCACCTGTAGAGACTAAAGCAGAACCAAAAGAAAAACAATTATCCCCTGTTATGGCTGAGCCCATCCAAAAGAAAGAAGACAAGAAAATTCCATCTCCAACTGAAGAAACAGAACGCATTTCACCGGTTGTAGAAAAAGTTATAGAATTGGAAATGCAAGAACACGTAGAAAAGGAAACCATCGCTGAAGGTCACAAAACAAAAACACCGTCTCCTGTCGATGAGACTAAGGAAGAACCTAAAGAAAAAGAATCATCTCTTGAGATAGATGAACACATCACAGAGACAGAAGGCAAAAAAGTTTCATCTCCAACCGAAGAAACGAAACGAATTTCGCCAGTTGCAGAAAAAGTAACAAAATTGGAAATTCAAGAACAAGCAGAGAAAGAAGACATCGTTGATAGTCCAAAAACGAAAACACCGTCACCAGTCAATGAGACTAGGACAGAATCAAAAGAAAAACAACCATCTCCAGTTGTAGACAAAGACAAGAAAATTCCATCTCATACTGAAGTAACGGAAAAAATTTCTTCAATTGCTGAAAAAGTAACTGAAATGGAAATAAAAGAACACACAGAAAAAGAAGAAATCACTAAAGATCAGAAATCAAAAACTCCTTCACCAATCGATGAGACAGAGGCAGAGCCAAAAGAAAAAGAACCATCTCCAGTGACTGCAGAACATATCACAAAAAAAGAAGACAAGAAAATTCCATCTCCATCTGAAAAAACGGAACGAATTTCGCCTCTTGCAGAAAAAGTAATAGAACTGGAGATGCAAGAATCCGAAGAAAAAGAGTCCATAGCTGAGGGTCAGAAAACGAAAACACCGTCTCCAACCGAGGAGACCAAGCCAGAACCAAAAGAAAAACCACATTCTCCAATGATAGGTGAAGACAAAGAAATTCCATCTCCCACTGAAGAAATGGAAAAAATTACGTCAGTTGCCGAGAAAATAACAGAATTAGAAATACAAGAACCCGCCGAAATGGAAGCCATTGCTGAAGGTCAAAAAACAAAAACACCGTCACCAGTCGATGAGACTAAGACCGAACCACAAGAAAAACAACCATCTCCAACGATACAGGAAAACATCATACAGAAACAAGATAAGATTCCATCTCCAACCAAAGAATTCGAACAAATTTCGCCTCATGCAGAGAAAGTAACACAATTGGAAATGCAAGAACCCGCAGAAGAGGAAACCGTCCCTGAAGGTCAGAAAACAAAAACTCCGTCACCGGTCGAGGAAACTAAAGCAGAACCAAAAGAAAAGCAACCATCTCCTATAATTGATGAACACATCACGGAGAAAGTAGATAAAATTACATCGCCAACCGAAGAAACAAAACGAATTTCACCTGTTAAAGAAAAAATAACAGAACTCGAAATTCAAGAGCCCGCAGAGAAAGAAGTTATCACTAAAGATCAAAAACTTAAATCACCATCACCAGTTGATGAGACCAACAAATCTTCAGTTGTAGACAAAGACAAGAAAATTGCAACTCCAACTGAAGAAACGGAAAGAATTTCGCCAGTTGCAGAAAAAGTAGCAGAATTGGAAATTCAAGAACAAATAAAGAAAACACCGTCACCAGTCAATGAGACTAAAGAAGAACCAAAAGAAAAACAACCACCTCCAGTGATAGACAAAGACAAGGAAATTCCATCCCCAACTGAAGAAAGAAAAAGAGTTTCTCCAGTTGCTGAAAAAATAACTGAAATGGAAATAAAGGAACCCACACAAAAAGACGAAATCGCTGAAGATCAAAAATCAAAAACTCCGTCACCAGTCGATGAAACAAAGGCAGTACCACAAGAAAAGCAACCATCTCTAGTGATAGACGAACACATCACAGAGAAAGAAGATAAGAAGGTCCCCTCTCCAACCAAAGAAATGAAACAAATATCACCAGTTGGAGAAAAAGTAACACAATTGGAAATGCAAGAACCCACAGAAGAGAAAGCTATCACTGAAATTCAGAAAATAAAAACGCCGTCATCAGTCGAGGAAACTAAAGCAGAACCAAAAGAAAAAGAAATATCTCTAGTGATAGATAAACACATCATAAAGAAAGAAGATAAGAAGATTCCATCTCCAACCGAAGAAACGAAACGAATTTCGCCAGTTAAAGAAAAAGTAGCAGAATTGGAAATTCAAGAACAACTAGAGAAAGAACACATCATCGAAGGTCAAAAAACGAAAACACCGTCACCAGTCGATGAGACAAAGGCAGCCACAACAGAAAAGAGACCATCTCCAGTAATAGATGAAGACAAAAGAATTCCATCTCCAACTGAAGAAACGGAAAGAATTTCGCCAGTTGCAGAAAAAATAACTGAATTGGAAACAGAAGAGCCCGCACAAGAAGAATACATAACTAAAGGTCAAAAATCGAAAACTCCATCACCAGTCGATGAGACTGAAGCAGATACAAAAGAAAAGCAACCATCTCCTATAATTGATGAACAAATCACGGATAAAGAAGGTAAGATTACATCTCCAACCGAAGAAATGGAACGAATTTCGCCGGTTGCAGAAAAAGTGATAGAATTGAAAATGAAAGAACCCGCAGAAAAGGAAGATATCGCTGAAGGTCAAAAACCGAAATCACCATCACCAATCGATGAGACTAAGGCAGAACCAAAAGAAAAACAACCATCTCTAGTGATAGACGAACACATCACAGAGAAAGAAGATAAGAAGGTTCCCTCTCCAACCAAAGAAATGGAACAAATATTACCTGTTGCAGAAAAAGAAACACAATTGGGAATACAAGAACTCGCAGAAGAGAAAGCTATCACTGAAAGTCAGAAAATAAAAATTCCGTCACCGGTCGAGGAAACTATAGCAGAACCAAAAGAAAAACAACCATCTCTAGTAATAGACGAACACATCACGGAGAAAGAAGATAAGATTACATCTCCAACCGAAGAAACGGAACGAATTTCGCCAGTTGAAGAAAAAGTAGTAGAATTGAAAATTCAAGGACAAGTAGAGAAAGAATACATTATCGAAGGTCAAAAAACGAAAACACCGTCACCAGTCGATGAGACCAAGGCGGAACCAAAAGAAAAACAACCATCTTCAGTGATAGACAAAGACAAGAAAATTCCATCACCAACTGAAGAAATGGAAAGAGTTTCTCCAGTTGCTGAAAAAATAACGGAAATGGAAATAAAGAAACCCACAGAAAAAGACGAAATCACTAAAGATCAAAAATCAAAAACACCGTCACCAGTCGATGGGACAAAGGCAGAACCACTAGAAAAACAATCATCTCTAGTGTTAGACGAACACATCACAGAGGAAGAAGATAAGAAGGTTCCCTCTCCAACCAAAGAAATGGAACAAATATCACCAGTTGCAGAAAAAGTAACGCAATTGGAAATGCAAGGACCCGCAGAAGAGAAAGCTATCACTGAAAGTCAGAAAATAAAAACTCCGTCACCGGTCGAGGAAACAATAGCAGAACCAAAAGAAAAAGAAGTATTTCTAGTGATAGATGAACACATCATAGAGAAAGAAGATAAGAAGATTACATCTCCAACCGAAGAAACGAAACGAATTTCGCAAATTGAAGAAAAAGTAACAGAATTGGAAATTCAAGAACAAGTAGAGAAAGAACACATCATCGAAAGTCAAAAAACGAAAACACCGTCACCAGTCGATGAGACTAAGGCAGAACCAAAAGAAAAACAACCATTTTCAGTGATAGACAAAGACAAGAAAATTCCATCCCCAACTGAAGAAAGAGAAAGAGTTTCTCCAGTTGCTGAAAAAATAACGGAAATGGAAATAAAGGAACCCACAGAAAAAGACGAAATCACTGAAGATCAAAAATCAAAAACACCGTCTCCAGTCGATGAGACAAAGGCAGAACCACAAGAAAAACAACCATCTCTAGTGATAGACGAACACATCACAGAGAAGGAAGATAAGAAGGTTCCCTCTCCAACCAAAGAAATGGAACAAATATCACCAGTTGCAGAAAAAGAAACACAATTGGAAATGCAAGAACTCACAGAAAAGCATGCTATCGCTGAAAGTCAAAAACGAAAACACCATCACCAGTCGATGAGACTAAGGAAGAACCAAAAGAAAAACAACCATCTCCTTTGAAGGATGAACATATTACAAAAAAAGAAGATAAGAAAATTCCATCTCCAATTGAAGACACGAAACGAATTTCGCCAATTGCTGAAAAAATAACTGAATTGGATATACAGAAACCCACAGAAATAGACGAAATTACTGAAGATAAAAAATCAAAAGCTCCGTCACCAGTCGATGAGACTAAGGCAGAACCACAAGAAAAACAAGCATCGCCAGTGATAGACGAACACATCACAGAGAAAGAAGATAAGAAGATTCCCTCTCCAACCAAAGAAATGGAACAAATTTCGCCTGTTTCAGGAAAAACGACAGAATTGGAAATTCAAGAAACTGCAGAGAAAGAAGCCATATCTGTAGGTCAAAAAACGAAAACACCGTCTCCAGTTGATGAGATGAAGGAAGAACCAAAAGAAAAACAATCATCTCCGGTGATAGACGATGACAAAAAAATTTCCTCACCAATTTCAGAAACGGAAAAAATATCTCCAGTTACAGAAAAAATAGCAAAAATGGAATTCCAAGAGACCACACAAAAAGACGCCATCACTGAAGATCAAAAAACAAAAACTCCATCACCAGACGATGAGACTAAGGCAGAACCAAAAGAAAAAGAACTATCTCTCGTGATAGATGAGCACATCACAGAGATAGCAAAAGTTCCATCCCCAACCGATGAAACGAAACGAGCTTCGCCAGTTGCTGAAAAAGTAGCAGAATTGGAAATTCAAGAACAAATAAAGAAAGAGCACATCATCGAAGGTCAAAAAACGAAAGCACCGTCACCAGTCGATGAGACTAAAGAAGAACCAAAAGAAAAACAACCACCTCCAGTGATAGACAAAGACAAGAAAATTCCATCCCCAACTGAAGAAAGAAAAACAGTTTCTCCAGTTGCTGAAAAAATAACTGAAATGGAAATAAAGAAACCCACAGAAAAAGACGAAATCACTAAAGATCAAAAATCAAAAACACCGTCACCAGTCGATGGGACAAAGGCAGAACCACTAGAAAAACAATCATCTCTAGTGTTAGACGAACACATCACAGAGGAAGAAGATAAGAAGGTTCCCTCTCCAACCAAAGAAATGGAACAAATATCACCAGTTGCAGAAAAAGTAACGCAATTGGAAATGCAAGGACCCGCAGAAGAGAAAGCTATCACTGAAAGTCAGAAAATAAAAACTCCGTCACCGGTCGAGGAAACAATAGCAGAACCAAAAGAAAAAGAAGTATTTCTAGTGATAGATGAACACATCATAGAGAAAGAAGATAAGAAGATTACATCTCCAACCGAAGAAACGAAACGAATTTCGCAAATTGAAGAAAAAGTAACAGAATTGGAAATTCAAGAACAAGTAGAGAAAGAACACATCATCGAAAGTCAAAAAACGAAAACACCGTCACCAGTCGATGAGACTAAGGCAGAACTAAAAAAGAAAAACAACCATTTTCAGTGATAGACAAAGACAAGAAAATTCCATCCCCAACTGAAGAAAGAGAAAGAGTTTCTCCAGTTGCTGAAAAAATAACGGAAATGGAAATAAAGGAACCCACAGAAAAAGACGAAATCACTGAAGATCAAAAATCAAAAACACCGTCGCCAGTCGATGAGACAAAGGCAGAACCACAAGAAAAACAACCATCTCTAGTGATAGACGAACACATCACAGAGAAGGAAGATAAGAAGGTTCCCTCTCCAACCAAAGAAATGGAACAAATATCACCAGTTGCAGAAAAAGAAACACAATTGGAAATGCAAGAACTCACAGAAAAGCATGCTATCGCTGAAAGTCAAAAAACGAAAACACCATCACCAGTCGATGAGACTAAGGAAGAACCAAAAGAAAAACAACCATCTCCTTTGAAGGATGAACATATTACAAAAAAAGAAGATAAGAAAATTCCATCTCCAATTGAAGACACGAAACGAATTTCGCCAATTGCTGAAAAAATAACTGAATTGGATATACAGAAACCCACAGAAATAGACGAAATTACTGAAGATAAAAAATCAAAAGCTCCGTCACCAGTCGATGAGACTAAGGCAGAACCACAAGAAAAACAAGCATCGCCAGTGATAGACGAACACATCACAGAGAAAGAAGATAAGAAGATTCCCTCTCCAACCAAAGAAATGGAACAAATTTCGCCTGTTTCAGGAAAAACGACAGAATTGGAAATTCAAGAAACCGCAGAGAAAGAAGCCATATCTGTAGGTCAAAAAACGAAAACACCGTCTCCAGTTGATGAGATGAAGGAAGAACCAAAAGAAAAACAATCATCTCCGGTGATAGACGATGACAAAAAAATTTCCTCACCAATTTCAGAAACGGAAAAAATATCTCCAGTTACAGAAAAAATAGCAAAAATGGAATTCCAAGAGACCACACAAAAAGACGCCATCACTGAAGATCAAAAAACAAAAACTCCATCACCAGACGATGAGACTAAGGCAGAACCAAAGAAAAAGAACTATCTCGCGTGATAGATGAGCACATCACAGAGATAGCAAAAGTTCCATCCCCAACCGATGAAACGAAACGAGCTTCGCCAGTTGCTGAAAAAGTAGCAGAATTGGAAATTCAAGAACAAATAAAGAAAGAGCACATCATCGAAGGTCAAAAAACGAAAGCACCGTCACCAGTCGATGAGACTAAAGAAGAACCAAAAGAAAAACAACCACCTCCAGTGATAGACAAAGACAAGAAAATTCCATCCCCAACTGAAGAAAGAAAAACAGTTTCTCCAGTTGCTGAAAAAATAACTGAAATGGAAATAAAGGAACCCACACAAAAAGACGAAATCGCTGAAGATCAAAAATCAAAAACTCCGTCACCAGTCGATGAAACAAAGGCAGTACCACAAGAAAAGCAACCATCTCTAGTGATAGACGAACACATCACAGAGAAAGAAGATAAGAAGATTCCCTCTCCAACCAAAGAAATGGAACAAATTTCGCCACTTGCAGAAAAAGTAGCAGAATATGAAATTCAAGAACTCGCAGAGAAAGTGGCCATATCTGTAGACCAAAAAACGAACATACCGTCTCCAGTTGATGAGACTAAGGCAGAACCAAAAGAAAAGCAACCCTCTCCAGTGATAGATGAAGACAAAAAAATTCCCTCACCAGGTATAGAAACGGAAAAAATATCACCAGTTACAGAAAAAATATTAAAAATGGAAATTCAAGAGCCTACACAAAAAGAGGCCATCACTATAGATCAAAAAACGAAAACTCCGTCACCAGGGGATGATACTAAAGCAGATCCAAAAGAAAAGCAACCATCTCCTATAATTGATGAACACATCACGGAGAAAGAAGATAAGATTACATCTCCAACCGAAGAAACGGAACGAATTTCACCGGTAGCAGAAAAAGTGATAGAATTGGAACTGCAAGAACCCGCAGAAAAGAAAGATATCGCTGAAGGTCAACAAACAAAAATACCATCTCCCGTGCATGAGACTAAGGAAGAACCTAAAGAAAAAGAATCATCTCCCCTGATAGATGAACACATCAGAGAGAAAGAAGGTGAAACAACCGAAGAAACGAAACGAATTTCGCCAGTTGCAGAAAAAGTAGCAGAATTGGAAATTCAAGAACAATCAGAGAAAGAACACATAATTGAAGGTCAAAAAACGAAAACACCGTCACCTGTCGATGAGACTAAGGAAGAACCAAAAGAAAAGCAACCATCTCCAGTGATAGACAAAGACAAAAAAGTTCCATCTCCTTCTGAAGAAACGGAAAGAGTTTCTCCAGTTGCTGAAAAAATAACTGAAATAGAAATAAAGGAACCCAAACAAAAAGACGAAATCACTGAAGATGAAAAATCAAAAACTCCGTCACCAGTCGATGAGACTAAGACAGTGCCAAAAGAAAAAGAAATACATAAAGTAATAGATGAACACATTACAGAGATTGAAGACAAGAAATTTCCATCTCTGACAGAAGAAACGAAGCGGATTTCACCAGTTGCTGAAAAAATAACAAAAATGAAAATAGAAGAACCTGTACAAAAAGAAACCATCACTGAAGATCAAAAAACGAAAACTCCATCGCCAATTGACGAGACTAAAGCAGTACCGAAGGAAGAAGAGCTATCTGAAGTGTTAGCTGAGCACATTACAGAGAAGGAAGACAAGAAAATTCTATCTCCAACTGAAGAAACGGAACGCATTTCACCAGCTTCAGAAAAAATAACTAAAATGGAAATAGAAGAACCTGGAGAAAAAGAAGCCTTATCTGAAGATCAAAAAACGAAAACTCTGTCGCCAATCGACGAGACTAAATCAGTAACAAAGGGAAAAGAACCATCTCCAGTGATAGATGATCATATCTCACCGAAAGAAGACGAGTCAACTCCTGCCGATGCAGCTAAGATAATTTCATCAGAAACTGAAGATAAAGTGAAATCTAAAGAGGAAGGAGAAATTGTTTTTAAAACAGAGGAAGAGGAAACAAAATCTCCAACTGTAGAAGAAATTGAAAAGACACCATTTACAGCAATAAAACTGGATTCAGTTTCTCTCAAAAAAGACGATGTCTCCAAAGGCACTAAGTTAACATCGCCACTTAAAGTACCCATTGAACTTGATGCTGGACAAATACATGAAGATATTTTAAAATATTTAACTCCTGAATCTAGAATTGAAATGTCTTCACTTGCAGATGAAATAAAAACAGAAATTGATATAGATAACTTAGAGGAGATAATAGCTGAAGTTGTGTACAATTGCCTTCAAATTAAATCAATTACAGTAACCAAAGAAAATTTTACAAAATACATCATAGAGAACAGAGTAGAAATAATTACTATCATTCGAAAAAAATATATTTGTGAATATATTGAGGAACAGAAAATTCCTAGAGAAAAAGAAGAGATTGTTTCTTATGAGATAAAAGAGACAGAATCTCTAAAGGAAGAGGATATTGTTATTAAGGATAAACTAGGAAAACATGCTCTTATTAAAGAAGATAAAGATCTAGACATATCTAAAGACGAAACAAAAGATACGAAACTTTCTTCTCCCGATACAGATTCAGATTTAAAGGTAATTCAGGAAGTCTTCTTAAAAGAAGTAAGCCATCGTATAGAGAATTATGACAAGTTGCTAAAAGAACTAGATGACGAATGTTTGTTTCCAAGTGGTACTTCAGCTGATGTTCTATATAACACAGCATGTTCTGAAATGAATAGGAAAGGAGTTATTATTTCAGTGGAAGGTATAATCAAATACATTATAGAATACAAAATCGAAATCGTAACAATTATCAAAACAAAATATTCTAAAAAAACATCAACAGTTTTGGATAAAAAATTTACAGTAGAAACGGAAACTTCAGAATATAAATTAGAAGAAAAAGTCTCTGGGAAAGAAAAGTTTCCAGTTTCTTCTGAATTTGATATGGATCCTAGTGCATTCATTCAAACATACGATGAAGATATACTTTCACCCATGGCCGAAAGCGTAATGGGGGAGGAAATAGAAATCCATGAAGAGCAAACTGTATTTGAATCTGACAGCATCATTAAATACGAAAAAGATTTACATGTTGTAGACGCATCCAAGGTTAGGACAGAAACAATAACGCCTAAAACTGTGTATGAAAAACCGGAAGCTGAACAAGTTTTCAGACACATTTTTGCAGAAACTATTGTGGATGATGAAATTGAAGTTCTGCAAGACAGAGAAGATTCATCCCAAACTTCCCTTAAAGATGAAGAAGAAAAAGAAGTCCCTGATGCTATGAAAAAGAAACTGATGTACGTAGAAATAGAAATTGAAGAGTCTGTAACTTCAACTACAGATGCTTCACCCGATACAGATGCTCCTGAAATACCTTATGATGGAAAATATAAAGAAATAATAGATGATAGTTTAACTACAGAAACGTATACAAAAGAAAGTACTGAAAAGCTTGAAGAAAAAGATATTTCTAAAATAGTACAGGAGGCAAGTGAAAAGGATATAGAAAATAAACCAATAGATGAATCAGTTTCTTCGGCTAGTGGTTTAGTAAGCGAGGAATTAAGTGCCAAGGAACTAAAAATTGCAAAAGATTCTCAAGAAGTAAAAAGGAGTAAGAAGGAGAGTAAAATAAAAACGGAACTTGAAGCTGAAGAAACAAGTACATCAAAAATACAAGAAATTCAACACATTGAAGAACAGCAAACTTTAGAGGAAAAACTAATTTCAACAAAAGACGCTAAAGAAATAAAATTACAGGAAAGTAAACCTGAAGAAACACTTGAAAAATCAACAGTTACAGAACTTAGTGAATCCTCAGTTAAAGACTCTAAAGGTGAAGAAAAAGAAACTATCCCGGAAACAGTTACTACCGATATTAAAAAAGAAGAAACTTCTTTTGTTTTAAGTACATCCGATTCACCAACGTCCTCTGAAGTATCAAAATTATTAATAAAGACCAGCGTTACTGAAGATGATTCTTCGATTAGTAAAACGGTGACTAAAATTAGTAGCAGTAAAATTGTATCTTCCGAAATCGATGAAGATACTTTTACGACTGTCACAAAAACTGAGAAAGATGAGGATGCATTTGAAAGCACAACGACAATAACTACAACTTCATTAATAAAACATGATGATTCAATTAAAGAAGAAAAGTTAACTTCAAAAAAGAGTGAAAAAGATGCAATCTCTCCAACAGAAGTTAAGTCGCCGATTTCAGAAGCATCCCCGTTCTCTACAGAAGAAAGCCAAGATATTGCCTCTTTAAAAATAAAAACTGCAGAAGATGCCACTAAAATTAAAGATTCAGTGATGAAATCAGCAAAATATACAGAACATGAATATAAATCAATTACAACTGAAGTCATGAAAGACATTTCTAAATCAGACGAAAGCAAAGCTCCACAAGGCTCGGAAGATGCATTGGTTGAACCAGCCACTTCTGAATTTGAAAGTACAACAAAAACACCCAGCAAAATAGATGAGTTGAAAAAAGAGACATTTCTCGAAGATAAATCTCCAGAATTAATAAAAATCGAAGATATTTCACAGGTAAAACAAGAAGTGCAAAAACAAACCACAACAGAATATTCATTCGAAATGCAAGATGATAAAGAACTCCGCCTCCCGGAGGAAACTGACGCAACACCCTCAATGGCGAAAACAGTAACAACTATAACTCGCAAAATAGTACTACCATTAGATCAAATGGAAGAAAGATTACTTCATAAAGATGATAAACAAGCGACTACCCCAAAGAGTATAACTCCATCAAAATCCCCTGATGTGGAAGATGCTAAAATAACAGAAGAAATAGATGAAAGTGATGGAACATCAACCATTACCAAAACTGTAACTACTGTGACGCGAAAAATTGTGGTGCCATCTGAAGGTGCACAAGAGGTGGAAACAAGCACAAAGGATGACCAAAAGCCGTCGAGTGAAAAGAGTGAATCTTCTTCAAAGACATCAGAAGTCGATTATCAAAAATCTCTTAGTCCAAAAAGTGTATCACCTTCCCACACACCTGATGGTGACGATATCCATGTAACAGAAGAAACTGAGGAAGGCGATGGAACTTCTACCATCACGAAGACAGTTACTACAATAGTTCGCAAAGTAGTTGTACCTTCAGAGGACACTGAAAGTGAAACAACATTCGAGAAAGATGATAAACAAGCATCTACTCCAAAGAGTATATCTCCATCAAAATCCCCTGATGTGGAAGATACTCAAATAACAGAGGAAATAGATGAAAGTGATGGAACATCAACCATTACCAAAACTGTAACTACTGTGACGCGAAAAATTGTGGTGCCATCTGAAGGTGCAGAAGAGGTGGAAACAATCCCAAAGGATGACCAAAAGCCGTCGAGTGAAAAGAGTGAATCTTCTTCAAAGACATCAGAAGTCGATTATCAAAAATCTCTTAGTCCAAAAAGTGTATCACCTTCCCACACACCTGATGGTGACGATATCCATGTAACAGAAGAAACTGAGGAAGGCGATGGAACTGCTACCATCACGAAGACAGTTACTACAATAGTTCGCAAAGTAGTTGTACCTTCAGAGGACACTGAAAGTGAAACAACATTCGAGAAAGATGATAAACAAGCATCTACTCCAAAGAGTATATCTCCATCAAAATCCCCTGATGTGGAAGATACTCAAATAACAGAGGAAATAGATGTAAGTGATGGAACATCAACCATTACCAAAACTGTAACTACTGTAACGCGAAAAATTGTGGTGCCATCTGAAAGTGCAGAAGAGGTGGAAACAATCACAAAGGATGACCAAAAGCCGTCGAGTCAAAGAGTGAATCTTCTTCAAAGACATCAGAAGTCGATTATCAAAAATCTCTTAGTCCAAAAGTGTATCACCTTCCCACACACCTGATGGTGACGATATCCATGTAACAGAAGAAACTGAGGAAGGCGATGCAACTTCTACCATCACGAAGACAGTTACTACAATAGTTCGCAAAGTAGTTGTACCTTCAGAGGACACTGAAAGTGAAACAACATTCGAGAAAGATGATAAACAAGCATCTACTCCAAAGAGTATATCTCCATCAAAATCCCCTGATGTGGAAGATACTCAAATAACAGAGGAAATAGATGAAAGTGATGGAACATCAACCATTACCAAAACTGTAACTACGGTAACGCGAAAACTTGTGGTGCCATCTGAAGGTGCAGAAGAGGTGGAAACAATCACAAAGGATGACCAAAAGCCGTCGAGTCAAAAGAGTGAATCTTCTTCAAAGACATCAGAAGTCGATTATCAAAAATCTCTTAGTCCAAAAGTGTATCACCTTCCCACACACCTGATGGTGACGATATCCATGTAACAGAAGAAACTGAGGAAGGCGATGCAACTTCTACCATCACGAAGACAGTTACTACAATAGTTCGCAAAGTAGCTGTAACTTCAGAGGACACTGAAAGTGAAACAACATTCGAGAAAGATGATAAACAAGCATCTACTCCAAAGAGTATATCTCCATCAAAATCCTGATGTGGAAGATACTCAAATAACAGAGGAAATAGATGAAAGTGATGGAACATCAACCATTACTAAAACTGTAACTACTGTAACGCGAAAAATTCTGGTGCCATCTGAAGGTGCAGAAGAGGTGGAAACAATCCCAAAAGATGACCAAAAGCCGTCGAGTCAAAAGAGTGAATCTTCTTCAAAGACATCAGAAGTCGATTATCAAAAATCTCTTAGTCCAAAAAGTGTATCACCTTCCCACACACCTGATGGTGACGATATCCATGTAACAGAAGAAACTGAGGAAGGCGATGGAACTTCTACCATCACGAAGACAGTTACTACAATAGTTCGCAAAGTAGTTGTACCTTCAGAGGACACTGAAAGTGAAACAACATTCGAGAAAGATGATAAACAAGCATCTACTCCAAAGAGTATATCTCCATCAAAATCCCCTGATGTGGAAGATACTCAAATAACAGAGGAAATAGATGAAAGTGATGGAACATCAACCATTACCAAAACTGTAACTACTGTGACGCGAAAAATTGTGGTGCCATCTGAAGGTGCAGAAGAGGTGGAAACAATCCCAAAGGATGACCAAAAGCCGTCGAGTGAAAAGAGTGAATCTTCTTCAAAGACATCAGAAGTCGATTATCAAAAATCTCTTAGTCCAAAAAGTGTATCACCTTCCCACACACCTGATGGTGACGATATCCATGTAACAGAAGAAACTGAGGAAGGCGATGGAACTGCTACCATCACGAAGACAGTTACTACAATAGTTCGCAAAGTAGTTGTACCTTCAGAGGACACTGAAAGTGAAACAACATTCGAGAAAGATGATAAACAAGCATCTACTCCAAAGAGTATATCTCCATCAAAATCCCCTGATGTGGAAGATACTCAAATAACAGAGGAAATAGATGTAAGTGATGGAACATCAACCATTACCAAAACTGTAACTACTGTAACGCGAAAAATTGTGGTGCCATCTGAAAGTGCAGAAGAGGTGGAAACAATCACAAAGGATGACCAAAAGCCGTCGAGTCAAAAGAGTGAATCTTCTTCAAAGACATCAGAAGTCGATTATCAAAAATCTCTTAGTCCAAAAAGTGTATCACCTTCCCACACACCTGATGGTGACGATATCCATGTAACAGAAGAAACTGAGGAAGGCGATGCAACTTCTACCATCACGAAGACAGTTACTACAATAGTTCGCAAAGTAGTTGTACCTTCAGAGGACACTGAAAGTGAAACAACATTCGAGAAAGATGATAAACAAGCATCTACTCCAAAGAGTATATCTCCATCAAAATCCCCTGATGTGGAAGATACTCAAATAACAGAGGAAATAGATGAAAGTGATGGAACATCAACCATTACCAAAACTGTAACTACGGTAACGCGAAAACTTGTGGTGCCATCTGAAGGTGCAGAAGAGGTGGAAACAATCACAAAGGATGACCAAAAGCCGTCGAGTCAAAAGAGTGAATCTTCTTCAAAGACATCAGAAGTCGATTATCAAAAATCTCTTAGTCCAAAAAGTGTATCACCTTCCCACACACCTGATGGTGACGATATCCATGTAACAGAAGAAACTGAGGAAGGCGATGCAACTTCTACCATCACGAAGACAGTTACTACAATAGTTCGCAAAGTAGCTGTAACTTCAGAGGACACTGAAAGTGAAACAACATTCGAGAAAGATGATAAACAAGCATCTACTCCAAAGAGTATATCTCCATCAAAATCCCCTGATGTGGAAGATACTCAAATAACAGAGGAAATAGATGAAAGTGATGGAACATCAACCATTACTAAAACTGTAACTACTGTAACGCGAAAAATTCTGGTGCCATCTGAAGGTGCAGAAGAGGTGGAAACAATCCCAAAAGATGACCAAAAGCCGTCGAGTCAAAAGAGTGAATCTTCTTCAAAGACATCAGAAGTCGATTATCAAAAATCTCTTAGTCCAAAAAGTGTATCACCTTCCCACACACCTGATGGTGACGATATCCATGTAACAGAAGAAAATGAGGAAGGCGATGGAACTTCTACCATCACGAAGACAGTTACTACAATAGTTCGCAAAGTAGTTGTACCTTCAGAGGACACTGAAAGTGAAACAACATTCGAGAAAGATGATAAACAAGCATCTACTCCAAAGAGTATATCTCCATCAAAATCCCCTGATGTGGAAGATACTCAAATAACAGAGGAAATAGATGAAAGTGATGGAACATCAACCATTACTAAAACTGTAACTACTGTAACGCGAAAAATTCTGGTTCCATCTGAAGGTGCAGAAGAGGTGGAAACAATCCCAAAAGATGACCAAAAGCTGTCGAGTCAAAAGAGTGAATCTTCTTCAAAGACATCAGAAGTCGATTATCAAAAATCTCTTAGTCCAAAAAGTGTATCACCTTCCCACACACCTGATGGTGACGATATCCATGTAACAGAAGAAACTGAGGAAGGTGATGGAACTTCTACCATCACGAAGACAGTTACTACAATAGTTCGCAAAGTAGTTGTACCTTCAGAGGACACTGAAAGTGAAACAACATTCGAAAAAGATGATAAACAAGCCTCTACTCCAAAGAGTATATCTCCATCAAAATCCCCTGATGTGGAAGATACTCAAGTAACAGAGAAAATAGATGAAAGTGATGAAACATCAACCATTACCAAAACTGTGACTACTGTAACGCGAAAAATTGTGGTGCCATCTGACGGTGCAGAAGAGGTAGAAACAAGCACAAAGGATGATCAAAAGCCGTCGAGTCAAAAGAGTGAATCTTCTTCAAAGTCATCAGAAGTCGATTATCAAAAATCTCTTAGTCCAAAAAGTGCATCTCCTTCCCAGACACCTGATGGTGACGATATTCATGTAACTGAAGAAACTGAGGAAGGTGATGGAACTTCTACCATCACGAAGACAGTTACTACAATAGTTCGCAAAGTAGTTGTACCTTCAGAGGACACTGAAAGTGAAACAACATTCGAAAAAGATGATAAACAAGCATCTACTCCAAAGAGTATATCTCCATCAAAATCCCCTGATGTGGAAGATACTCAAATAACAGAGGAAATAGATGAAAGTGATGGAACATCAACCATTACCAAAACTGTAACTACTGTAACGCGAAAAATTGTGGTGCCATCTGAAGGTGCAGAAGAGGTGGAAACAAGCACAAAGGATGACCAAAAGCCGTCGAGTCAAAAGAGTGAATCTTCTTCAAAGACATCAGAAGTCGATTATCAAAAATCTCTTAGTCCAAAAAGTGCATCTCCTTCCCAGACACCTGATGGTGACGATATTCATGTAACTGAAGAAACTGAGGAAGGTGATGGAACTTCTACCATCACGAAGACAGTTACTACAATAGTTCGCAAAGTAGTTGTACCTTCAGAGGACACTGAAAGTGAAACAACATTCGAAAAAGATGATAAACAAGCATCTACTCCAAAGAGTATATCTCCATCAAAATCCCCTGATGTGGAAGATACTCAAATAACAGAGGAAATAGATGAAAGTGATGGAACATCAACCATTACCAAAACTGTAACTACTGTAACGCGAAAAATTGTGGTGCCATCTGAAGGTGCAGAAGAGGTGGAAACAAGCACAACGGATGACCAAAAGCCGTCGAGTCAAAAGAGTGAATCTTCTTCAAAGACATCAGAAGTCGATTATCAAAAATCTCTTAGTCCAAAAAGTGCATCTCCTTCCCACACACCTGATGGTGACGATATCCATGTAACAGAAGAAACTGAGGAAGGTGATGGAACTTCTACCATCACGAAGACAGTTACTACAATAGTTCGCAAAGTAGTTGTACCTTCAGAGGACACTGAAAGAGAAACATTCGAAAAAGATGATAAACAAGCCTCTACTCCAAAGAGTATATCTCCATCAAAATCCCCTGATGTGGAAGATACTCAAATAACAGAGGAAATAGATGAAAGTGATGGAACATCAACCATTACCAAAACTGTAACTACGGTAACGCGAAAACTTGTGGTGCCATCTGAAGGTGCAGAAGAGGTGGAAACAATCACAAAGGATGACCAAAAGCCGTCGAGTCAAAAGAGTGAATCTTCTTCAAAGACATCAGAAGTCGATTATCAAAAATCTCTTAGTCCAAAAAGTGTATCACCTTCCCAGACACCTGATGGTGACGATATCCATGTAACAGAAGAAACTGAGGAAGGCGATGGAACTTCTACCATCACAAAGACAGTTACTACAATCATTCGCAAAGTAGTTGTACCTTCAGAGGGCATTGAAAGTGAATCAACATTCGAGAAACAAGCATCTACTCTAAAGAGTAAATCTCCATCAAAATCCCCTGATGTGGAAGATACTCAAATAACAGAGGAAATAGATAAAAGTGATGGAACATCAACCATTACCAAAACTGTAACTACTGTAACCCGAAAAATAGTGGTGCCATCTGAAGATGCAGAAGAGGTGGAGACAATCACAAAGGATGAACAAAAGCCGTCGAGTCAAAAGAGTGAATCTTCTTCAAAGACATCAGAAGTCGATTATCAAAAATCTCTTAGTCCAAAAAGTGCATCTCCTTCCCAGACACCTGATGGTGACGATATCCATGAAACAGAAGAAACTGAGGAAAGTGATGGAACTTCTACCATCACAAAAACAGTTACTACAATCACTCGTAAAATAATTGTACCCTCAGAGGACGTTGAATATGAAATAGCTTTCGATAAAGATGATAAACAAGCATCTACTGCAAAAAGTATTTCTCCTTTAAAATCACCTGATGCGGAAAGTGTCCAAATCAGAGAGGAAATGGATGAAGGCGATGGAATATCTACCATTACCAAAACTGTAACGCGCAAAATTGTGGTGCCATCTGATGACGCGGAAGAGGTGGTATCAATCAGAAAAGATGACCAAAAGCTATCGAGTCAAATGAGTGATTCTTTGTCAAAGACACCCGATGGTGACGATATCCATAAAACAGAAGAAATCGATGGAGCATCCAAAACATCGGAAACTGCTACTGCTATAACGCGCAAAATTGTCGCACCTTCTGAAGACGCTGGAGATTTTGCAGCGGTTATTACAGACGATCAAACATGTATTCCAAAAGTTGAAACTATATCTAAAATATCGGATGATGGCGAGGTTCATGTATTAGAAGAATCTGATGAAACTGATGGAGCTTCCACAATTAAAAGAACGATTACTACTGTCACGCGTAAAATAGTGATACCTTCAGATGATGTAGAAGATGTAACAGAACTCATGAAAGACAGGCAAAAAGCAGTTACAACTGGATCTTCAAAAAAAGAAGAAACAGGTGTGTTAACAACGTCAGAGATATCAACTGACATTACTTCAACTACAAAAACATCAGTTCAAGAAGATAGTATTTATGAAAAATCAACTAAATCAGAAAAATCTTCCGTATTTAAAGTTACAGAAGATACAGAATCCAAATCTGAATCGATGACAATAACAAAAAGTGATTCATCTCAGCAAAAAATTGATATTCATTCGAAAGAATCCCAAATCAAATCAGAAGCTGAAAAAATTGATAAAAAGTCTGAAAAGATACTAGAAGATTCGGTCACAGAAAGCTCAATCACGAAAACAACACTAGTAAAAGAATATGAATCATTATCAGATTCCAAAATATCTGAATCAATTAAAACTACATCAAAAGAAATAATAACAGGTAAAAGATTAACTGAACTTAGTATGGCAGATGATGAAAATACAAAAGATTTAAGTCGTACAATAATCACAAGTATATCCGAGGAAACAGCTTATGAAGATTCACGTTTGGAGAAATCTAGTATAGATTCTACTGTTAAAATTATGGAAACTTCCGAAATTATGACAAAATCTTTTGATGACACAAGTGGTACAAGTTCACCAAGAACACGATTGAGTTCTGAGGATGATACAACAGAAGATTCACCTCGCAAGAAAAAGTCTAAGAGAAAAGAACCCAGAACAGTAAGGAAAAAAATAATAGTATATCAAACTGGAGCTGATGATTCTGCTGAAAGTATGTTAACTGAAGATCAAATCAGAGAAGCAATTATTGAAGCTGGGGGGAAAAGATCGAGCAAATCTCACATAATATCATACGGTACTGTTGATGATTTAGAGAGCTTAAGTGGGAAAGAAAACGTGGTTGAACTTAGGAGTAGAACAACAACGCCACAACCTGAAGAAGAATGCACAACACAAAAAACTGAAACAACAACTAGAGAAGAATTAGAAAGTATAGAAGTAGATCCATTTTCCCTGATAACTAAACCAATTGAAGAAACCTTCAGAAAAAAAATGTTAGAACAACAATCCTCTGTTAAAACAACCGAAATTAAACAAGTAACGTCAAAAGAAACAAGTAAGGAAACAATCGAAGAAATTGTAATAGATACAAAAGTAGCCACAGATGCTAAGAAATTGGCCGTGGAAACATTAAGATCGTCTAGGGAACGAACTGAAACAACGCAGTCTGATGTTTCTGAAACTGAAGAAGTGACGTCTAGTACCTCGACAACAGAAAGAACATCCACAACCGAATCAAGAATGTCCGGTCCTAGTCAATCTGACAGAGACGAAGACACAAAATCATTTAATTTAGATGAATGGGGTAAGCCCATGGGATTGCCATCACCACCGGAGCCTTTAGATTTTGATACTGATTTATCGTCGCTCTCCAAACAAACTGCAACTCATACAACGAAACAAGAAAGCAATTATACAGAAAACAAAACAGATGTTGCAACTGAACAGAATAATACATCCGATATGAAATCGGGGACAGAAAAGTCCAATAAAGAAACTGATTCTGTTTCTGAGAAAGAATACAGGCACCACAACAACAAAATGAGTGAAGACTGCACTGAACCTGTATATATAGATTTAACTTATGTACCTCATTTCGGAGACCCTCATTACTGTAATGCAGAGTTCTTTCGACGCATACGGGCTCGCTACTATGTTTTCAGTGGAACGAAACCCAGTAAAGAGGTATTTAATGCTTTGTTGGAGGCGAAACAAGATTGGAAGGACAAAGAAGCGAAAGTGACTATTATTCCGACTTATGAAACTGATACCTTAGGATACTGGATGGCAGTGAACCAAGAAGCACTAATAGCCAATAACATCGATGTCGCCCCATCGGCGAGTAGGTGCACAATTAACTTACAGGACCATGAGACAAGCTGTTCAGCTTATCGCTTAGAGCTGTAATTATGAAAAAGATAATATAATTTTGTACTTTGAAATTCACTCTTCATCTGAGCAAATGCCCAGGAACTAAAACTGCCAATGTTATAGGCTCATTTTGAAAGTGCTTAAACTGGCAACAACTATGTTGAGGACTTGTTCTTAAATGTTACCATTTCGGAACCTTTACCTTAGAGGCTTTATATTAGCGCTTATAAGTAAAACACTAACAAAGAGAAGCCTTGAAAGGAAAAGGAAATAAGTGAGAATAAGAAAAATGTCCTTTAGTGCCTAAAGCTAACGTGATACCAGTGAATGATGTGAGAGATGAGTGAATACAAATGCTTAACTGACATTAGATGGAATATATTTTAAAACATCTGCAGTGAAGCAGAACTGTAAAAAAAAATGGGCTCACACAAGAGTTCAAACTCAGTTTAAAACCATCACATATTATTCCTTCTTTTAACATTGTAATCATCCATCTAAAATATTTCACAGAAATTTCAAAAAAAAAATGATCATTATTGTTTTGATTTTATGATATAACAGTAATAAATTTAAGATGTGTCCTTTTTTACAATTTACCATATAAAAAACATTACTTCCTCACAGAAGGATTTTTATGATGGCTTTAAGCTGAAATATACTCATCCGTTGTTAAATGTAACCAAATTACGAAATAATGTTGATATGAAGATTGTAGGAATTGTCAAGTTTGGAAATTCTAACGAAAACAAACTTTTCCTAGAAATTTATATTTTTGACACTGTAATAATTTTGTTAATGTAGAAATTGGTGAAATATTGCACATTCTCCCCATGATGTTTCTTTTCATTCATTAATATTTTTATTTCTTTAAAAAATACTGAATGAGAAGAATCTATGAGAAAGAAGTTTTACAGTTCTAGAAATTATTTGCACTATGTTTAATCGTGTCCCCTGAAATATTACTGTCTATATAAACAAAACAGAATGTTTTACATTTGCAAGTTAAAGCAACTCAAAGAAAATTAACTTTTTTTCTCGGCTGAATCTAAATATCTCTAAGAAAAACCAATCCTTAGAGAATTTAACCAGCTTTACATTTAAACCATTCATGGCAGCTATTATACACCAATGCGAACTGAACTTAAATATTTTCTTTAATAATAAAAGTGTAATATAACAAGAAACACTTCATACTAAGCAAAAAAAATCAAATAATGGAGATATATAATCTGAATTTCAAATACGAATAATTTTATCAAATTATTTTATACATATCTATATTACAATTTAAAATTTACTCAAATGTTCACTAACTAAGAACAAATTAAAATTCTTCTGGATATAGCAGATCATTGATTCAAAATATCACATTCAGTTCCACAGCTTTAACACGGGGTTTATGAAAACCTACAACAGAAGCAAATCTAGTCTAACAAGAAATTAAGTTCAGTTTCGTTAGTGACCTTTAAAAAATTGACAGTAATATCATATTGTTAATCGTTCCTATTAGAAATTATCGTGTATGAAATGAATGTAAACATTAATGATGAACAATATCTCCAACGTTAACCACAAAGATGTGATTGTTATCGTATAAGTGCACTTAATCCTAATGATATAGAATAGTTTCAATCAAATTACATGATATAAAAAAGTATTTTGCGTGTATAATTTGTGACTTTAAAACTGACTACAAGTAGATATCCTTTTTGTATAAATATTTCGCTCTTGTACATAAATCTATTTAACAAAAAAAAAACTTTATTTGATTTGGGAAATTCAAAATTAGTGTACTGCTTATTTAAAAACAAACCTGAACAACAAACATTTTACCGAACTGTTTAGTAGACATATCTTATATTAAAATGTTTGAATTGTCACTTTATTAATGGGCTTCCTCGGATTCTGCAGTTTCATAAGTCCTCTACCTAGAAATTTATTTTCTGTATGAAATAATTTATTAGACCTCCATGGAGCTATACAATATACCGGTTTTGTCGCGTTCTTTCGTAGTCTTCCACTAAATGCATAAGATCTATTAATTTAAAATAATTACACATAAAAAACTTTTTTCCCTCGGTTATTAAAGCCGGGGGAATGCTTAACTTATAAATATTATGTAAATAGCATTTTTTTTAATACGGAAATAAATCTTAATTGAACTTCTTTTGTCACATTCACAAACTATCAAATAAGTATAAAATCTTATTTGGAATATTTTTTGTTACTACCTAAAGAAAATATTCAGAGTTATACGTTAGTTTTGCATTTTATTTAACAATAAATTCAGCTTGAAATTATCTAAATTTTTTAATTACATTCATGAGGTTAAAAACTAATTTCTAAGCAAAAATATTTACAGTAAAACTATGACGAGAGAGCTTTATATATTTCCACGTCAAGATATTAAAAATTATTCGATAAGTCCTATGTAAAAAGTTATAGATATTTTTAAATTATACCTCAAAACAACACAATCCCATAAAAATTGTGAAATAATTATTCAAAAGAGAAAATTTAACTTTAATTATTCAAATTAAATATTATGTAACAGTTGATATTATTCTCTCATATAAAGTGTTTTCTAAATTTCAAGTAACTATAACTGTGTTAAAAAAAACTGTAATTACAAGGCAATATTTCCCAAAATTCCTTAGAAAAACAAATGTTTGGAGCGTACAGTAGATCAGATAAGAGACTGCCGGACATTTTTCCAGTTGCTTGTAGAAAAAAAAATTTCTTTTGTAAAACTAACAAATGAGGAAAAAAATTCACGTGACAAAAAAAATACAACTAAAATTGCCTCAGAAAATTATGGATTTGAGTAGTTTGAAATCATACTTTTGTACTTAGATATAACGTGATTCTTTTTATCAGAGTAAATGCAAATACTCTTCAATAAGGGCAATACATCTAATGAGATACATAGATATTATAAATATATATAATATATATAAAGGAGAGCGGTGCTTTCAATTTATTATTTTTTGAAGATAGTTACTTACAGACA
Organism: Trichonephila clavipes; assembly: GCA_019973935.1. Taxonomy (NCBI): domain Eukaryota; kingdom Metazoa; phylum Arthropoda; class Arachnida; order Araneae; family Nephilidae; genus Trichonephila; species Trichonephila clavipes. The sequence continues at coordinate 168,781 of BMAU01005287.1, forward strand.
ATCACACTTTAAAGGTGTTAAAACTAAATGCAAGAAAATAACAAATGAATATATAAATCTCCTGCACTTATCTCCACTGGTTATACAGTGATATGATCAAGTGCTGTTTCAGAATGAATGCGAAATGTAGACAAATAACAGAATTGCTCTGCAGAGGTCAGTACATAAAATGATTGGCAATATGAAAAAATATATATATATACAATATTAACATATTACCGATTTACAAAATGTACAGAATTGTGGAAGAAAGTCAACTTTTCATGAGCATTAGAAGTAAAAGTTGGTCAAAGATGAGTAGCAGCACTTCAAACACTGCTACCTAGAAAATTCTTTGAAAGAATCATTTAGTGCATGTATAGCAGCATTGAATTGACGATTTATTACAAGTGTTTAGAAGATCATGGAGGTCAATATATTTTTAGTAAAATATATCTCACAGGGTAACCACGAAGGGTTATTCTATTTAGAATTTATTTCACCACTTTCTTTCCCTTCAAAATATAGGCCGACTGCAGAGCAAGGCATAGCAAACATCCTCTTTCACCTATTTCGAACATAACGACAATTCCCGTTATTCTGCAGAACTTGCATAATATGAAAATTCCAGGGGGAATAAAAGAAAAATCTCCGAGCTGTAAGGGGGGTATTTCCTGGGAATGCTCCTTACACAATTTTACTTTAATCTAATTTAACAATGCTACCTGCTTATTGCTTGTGATAATGTACCGAAATATATCAGAGGTTATTGTTTTCTTCTCTTCTGAATATGCCAGCTTAATTTTAATTGAAGAAGTTAATTTAGTGCCAAATAGTCGAAAACTTCTTTCATGTCCATTTTATTCTATTGTGCTAATTATGTGACATTATGTAAAGCTTGAAATTATGTGATAAACTTGTTTTACGGCCATTGTTACTTGTATATTATTGAAAACTGTTAATAAAGCTTGCTTGTTGCTTCGAAAATAATCTGTGTTTAATCTTTTTTTCCCATTCCTCAATTTTCGATCATTTTGTTTAATGTTTTCTACAAGTTAAGTTTTGGGATCTTCAAATTCACAAAAGCTATTAGCAATCATATTTAAATTAATGTACAAGTTCGTGAAGTGTAACAAAAAATTTACAAATACCAATTCATGCCTTCAAATTTTTGAAAATGACAAAGCCTAAAAGAACGTGTGATCGACATTTCAAGAAAACTTTTAAAATAATGCATGTATGATATTTCAAGCCAATTCTTAAAATAATGTATGAACAATATTTTAAATTTTGTAAAATAACGCATGATGTATAAAAGTTTTTTAAATAATGTAAAGAACATTTCACAATAAAGATATTTTGGTAAGGAAAATACTCAGAGAAAACTCTACTTTTGTATCGATTTGCTTTATAAAAACTCACACATTAAGGTAAATTTAAAGTCATGTACATAGTTACATATTGTAAAGTCATTGCTTTCTCATAAAAATGTTTTTATAAATACACAGTGAAATACAACTTTTATAGATTACATTTATAATATATGTATTACATGTAAAGAAGTTGACAATCTCTCTCTCTCTCAAGTTAGAAGTCAATATCAAACCAATAATTTCAGATAACAAAAGAAGTTCTCTCTTTTCACAGTTCAATTAATAAAACTATTTCCCTAATGACAATGACAAATGTGCGTGCGTGCGTATCTCAGCCTTTCATCCCTTCAGTGGGTCGATAAATTAGTACCAAGCTTGCCTGGGAACTGAATACTGGGGGATTTCGATATATATATAATGATTGTGATTCATCTTCAACATTATTTTTCAATTAATTTTTTTGTTTAATGAGTGATTTCGAAAATATGTTCTCCTTGAAATAAAGTTACAGTCATAACACAGTGTAATTAAAAGGAATAAACATTGGTTAATATATTAAACAGAACAAAAAGCAATAATACAAACAAAATTGAACAAATTTTCAGTCAATAACAAATTCTGATATAATCTAATAGTCTTAAATACTGATATATAAATGTCAAATCTTTAATCATTCCTAAAATTTAGTATTAGATTTTTGTTAATGCTAAAAATATGAATATATATTATTTGAGGAAAGATTATTTTGATGATGAAATAATTTTTTTACAAAATTCTAATTTTCACAAAAAGCCTTGTTTACTTATCCAGGAAGCAACCAGTACATAGCCTGATCATTCATAATTATCCAAAGTAATCTTTATTTTTTTTTAAAGTAATACAGTCGGACCTCTATATAACGAAGTCGTTAAATCCCGAAAAAAAGTTCGTTATGTAGAAGTTCATCTTTCAATTTTCTTTCTAAACCACATAAAACAAATTTTAAACTTAAACATTATATATTAAAAAAATTAATTATGCACACCTTTTTGTAAATTAATATATATTTATTTTACATATCTTACATATAAAAAAAGAAAGAAATTTTAAGAAAAGTTTCTTGACGCCTTTATCCATTTCCTGAAGAATTAATTTTTTTCTTTGATGCTCAAGCACCTACGTTTTGACATTTTCGACCTACAAAAAACGAAGTTGTCAGTACGACTGATCAATACTACAAATGAACGGAAACTAGTTCTAGGACACGAGACTCCTCTGAGGATGAAAGAGACATCAAAGATGCTTCCAGTGAACTGGACAATGGAGGTTAAATGTTGAACTTCTAGGACGAAATGCCGATAATCCTATTGCTCTCGGCGGGTTAGTCACCTAATAAAACCAGCTCAAGATTTACGACAAAATGTGCTAAAAGAGAGAATAATTCGAAATGTCCAGAAATACTTTAAAAATAGGTAGACAAAAATTTAATCACAAGTGGAAAAGTTTGTTATATAGAAAATGAACTTCGCTATTGGGAGGTTATTTTACTAAGAAAATCGTGAAATGTTCTTTGTTCCAGGAAAAAGTTCGCTATATTTAAAAATTCGCAATATAGAGGTTTGTTATATGGAGTTTCGACTACACATGAGAAAAAGTTTACTATGTTTGTTAGGAGATGGCTTTAAATTACGTAATTCTGTCAGGCTCTAATCTCTGATAGAGCAATTTTAGGTAATATTGATAATATTAAAAATGCCCAGTTGCTTAAGAAATACTTTAAAATTTAAGAAATATGGTACTTGAAGTTTAAAATCAAAGAAATTGAGCAAGAAAAATTAAATTAAAACTATCTTAAAAATACGTAGAAAAAAACCTAAAAAACATGACTCAAAGTATATCAGTGAGATTTTGTCTAACCAATTCAGACAAGTGTCAGCCCAGTGGCTGAGTGGTTAGTGCATCACGCTTCTACACCAAAGGTCCGAGGCTTAAACCCTGGGTTGGGCAAGGTTGACTCAGCCTTTCATCCCTTCAATGGGTCGATAAAATGAGTACCAAGCTTGCTTGGGAACTTAACACTGGGGGGTTTCGCGTCAGACTGACCACCTGCTCATGCATCTCAGGGCCCATGGTCGCGTATACTGAGTTGGGCACAGTAGGCCTTGGCCATCATGAGCTGTCGCACCACTGAGTTAAGTTATCTATATTAACATTCAACTATTAAATATATTAATAAAAGGCAAAAGTGCAATAAAAATAATTAAAACAAATAACTCTGAAATCCATTTCAATAAGTTTACAGAAAATAAGAATATTTTGGCATTGGTATACATATATATATTTTAGTTACTATGTATAATATAATCTACTACTCCTTTAAAAAAAAATTTGAAACAAATATTTTCATATTTTACAGTAATTAAATTACAGACGCACACTTTTAAATGTATTACATTTTATTTCTTATTATGTTGGCAAAATTTTAAGGGGTAGTTGCTTATTTTTGAAACCAAATGCCAAAAAAATTTTAATACCTTATTCCTATTTGATTACTTCTTTTACCTACATGACCTTAGTTGGGTTAACCCTTTAACGGGCACACTTTTCTGTGATAAAGTACTTGATAAATGTAATGTTCTCATCCTTTATAAACATTTAGTCACAAAAAAAAATATCTAATCAAGGTTTTTTTTCCTGGATGGTGGTAAGACATTATAGCCACTGCGCACTTAGAACATTTTACTTTTAAAGACAGAAATAATTTATCATATTACAATAAACTTTTTTATGAAAATTGACATTTGTGTAATAACTATTTCAATAACAATTAAATACAAAGTACAAGTGTAATTAAATAATAATACAATTGTATAACATAGAATATACTTACTAAGAATATATATAGAATACTTAGAATATACATTGAAATTTTGGTATATATCCACATTTTATATTTAATTTAATTTCTAGTATAAAAGGATAGAAATAAAGTAATATTTTGGAGAATTTAAATTAGTTATTCCACAAATTTAATGAACTAATTACTGTGGAACTTTATAATATACAAACGTTTTTTCCGAGCAGAAAAGCTGTAATGAAAGATTTTCGAACCCACGAATCTTGTACCACATATTGTGAACAACGTTTGTTTATATTTCTGACCCCCAACATTCTCACATGATTCTAAGTGTGGAAAAAAGAGAAAATTTATAGGTCATTTTTCTGTTCTATGTGGGTAGTGGATAGAGCCTCTAGCCACATATAAATGGTTTTCAAAAACATAAATAAAACTTTTTTTATTGCAAATTTGCTTAATTCATTCAGATGAGAGAAAAGTATACTTAAGACATGTCGAAATTTTTTTCAAAGATCAGAAGTTTTATTTATAGTAATCAAAACACAATTTGTAGATTTACACCGAGAAACACTGTTTTTAACTACCCATCAGGGGACATGAAATGCAAAAAAAGGTATTGTCCTACCATCTGTATTGATTTTTATGCATTTTAGCTACAATTAACTCATATGGATGGATTAAATATCCGTCAACCGCATGGAAAAAAAAAATTTTAATATGTGGCTAGACGTATTAGCCACTGTCTGCTAAAGGGTTAAATGCAATTTTTTTTCTTTTTCCTCTTAAATTTGTAAAATAATTAAATACTATAAACAAGCAAATAAAAATAATACAATTTATTTTACTACAGATTTATCTTAAGTAAAAATTTATTTTTTATCATTTTGAGATAGCTGTTAAGCAATTTAAAAGAAAAAAAGTCTACTCACTGAGTTTAAATGCATTAAAAACACGATGTGACATTTCCAAAATTAAGTTTTGTAAATTGACATTCCACAAATAAAAAAAGATTCCTAAATCAAATATTGAAGTATTTGACTGAGTATGATTTGAATGAACAAATGTAGAAATAAATTTGCAATGGACAAATGCAGAGTATCCACTTGTAATAAAACAATTTTGATGTCAGTTTCCCATATTTAACATTATTTGCAAAGTTTTACCTATTTTTCCCTATGAATCATTATTTTATTGTTATTTTCCAAGTTTTTTTCACATGGACTAGTGTAATTTTTAGTTAATTTTATCTTTCATCACAAAACCATGTTTGGTTCTGTCATCTTTTTCTCTTCCTATTATACAAGATTGCAAATTACAACTTGTTTTTCTTCAGTGTACAAAGCCCTGAATGTTTCATGGAGGACTTTTTCAAGCTTATCAAGCGGTATGACAAATGTTTCAATGTACTACGTCCTTATGAGTAAAAAAAAAAGTTATGTCTTATCTTTAATGTCTCATTCTATGTTTTGACTTTCACTGACAGGGGAAACTTATTTTCCAACTCACCCTTGTGTATATTTTATCCCAATCATGTTGGGAGAAAAAGCCAATTTTCTTAAAAAACAAGATTAACAAGAATATTCAATTTTTCCTTTTTCAATGAATTATATAGTTCATATTTATCATAAATTAACTGTAGAGCCCTATAAATAATCAAATGATCAATATTGATAGAATTAAAAAGATCTTCGAAGTCAAAACCGTCCATGGAAAAATTAGCATGTCCTTCATGACTCTGGCAATCTTTTTAATTATTGCTGTGTGTTGAAAGTTATCAATGGTATTTTGAAGAGATTTTAAAATCTTCCCAGACTTCATGGTACATGTATTGTACTCATTAGTAATACTATGGAATTTTAGAGGACTTTTATGAAATTTTGGTGTTAAAAAATGCACAGATATTTAATATTTTTGAGATGAATACTCAGTCTTTTGTTCAAAGCCAAAAGACGATTATCACCTTCTCTATTACTATGAATTGACTTTTGAAATGTATTATTTAAAATGTGATCCCTTAATATTTTACAATAAAAATATTTACAGATTATGGGATAATTACCAGACTTTATCAACATATGTAATCACAAAGTACTTTTGAATATTCTCTATTGATGCTTTATGGTCTTTATACATTATTTCATATTCAATACTGAAATCTAATTTTCCAATTTCTATTGATACATGAAATCTAAATTGATCGAAAGCCTCAATCAGCATTCCGTATTTAATAGCAATTTTATGGTAGAAATTATCTATATCTCTTGTGATTTGTTTCATAACGATGGATTTAGTTTTTGAGAACATAAGCCTAAAGCCAGTACCTTTTTTCATAAAATTTCTCAATAAATCATCTTTCATAATGCCAAGGTCTCCCACAAAAACATGCTGATGATAATCATTAATATAACAATGATATAAATTGCATTTACATGCCTCCAGACATAGGAGATCTGAGATTTAATTAAAATTGAATATAAATCTGCCAAGTTTCTTGTTGTATTTGAAAGTGTTTTCAATAATATTTTTATAGGAAAAAAGGATTGATATTTTTCAAATATACCTGAAAAATTAATTTTATTAAAGGATTTATTCATAAATAGCAAGCTACAATAGTCTGTAGTGTAATTTTCACTTGCATCTAATTTAATATTCCTTTTTTGTACTAGGTACTTATTAAGATTTCGAATCACGCATACCATAAGAATTCAAAACATTACATCTACTTAATATATATATAAGATTTCTGTATAAACAAGTATGCGTGTAATAACTTTACTTCACAAATAAATCATCATTCTTTTTCATTGAAAAATCAATAAATATCATCAATATAATTACGAGTTGATTGCATTAATACACAAATACAACAAAGAGACCTGGAACACTGAGACACATTTAAATTTAAAATTTAAAATAAAAAATTCCATAAATCATTTTTTTTTATTTAGATTTCCAAAAATTTTGAGAAATAAAGCAATGAAACTTAACTTTAAAAGATAATCAAATAATCATTTAAAATAGCTCCTGTTTATATAATTTGTCAGAAATAAAAAGGATAGTTCCTAATTTAGTTTAACCTTTTCAATGAAAAGATAAATAAATTTTAAACCATAAAGGGAGGCACGAGAAAAAGCAAGATTATATTCTTAAGGAAAAAAGTCATCAATAAAATTTTTTTTAAAAATGTTGAATTTTTTAAAAGTACAGAAAACCTATAGCTAATTACAAAATCATTAGTATTTGAAAGTAAAAATTTTAGAGCATTAGACTTCAGAATGTTTTTAAAAAAGAAAAAAAAACTTATGTTTTATAACATTTTTGTACAAAAATTATTATTCCCAAAAAAATGTTTGCAACTTATCTACTATCAATACCAGGCAAAAAAAATGAACTTTGAAAATTAAAAATTGATGAATTTTATTCATATTAATTTATTCATATATTACACAGAAACATACTGAAAGTCTATCTTTGAAAAATAAAGCACTATCACAAAGTAAAATTTAGTGTTTTTTTTTTTTCTTTTGACTGTTTGCATTCCTATAAAAGAAGATTCTTAAGAAATATGTCATTATAAACATCAGAAAATTATCAACAGACTAATAAAAACTCTTCACTCGTCTTTTAACTGCTTCCCATTCCATTTGTATAAAATAAAATTTAATGCCATTGTTTTTTGAAAGACAAAAAGTTGTGTATTTTTTACTTTAGAAGTCATGGAAATATTTTGTTACACCTATCTGAAAACTCTTTTTGTATATAATAGAAGTATCAAAATCAAACTACCAAACATCTAATATATATATAATCAATTAACAAAAAGAAATGATGCATGACTTGAAAATTTATATAAATTTCAGTAACTGGAAACAAAATTCTCATGAATAAAACTATACTAATTTACATGTTAGAATATAGTGCAATTAAAAATACATGAACATTTCAACAGAGATTATATAAGCAACAAATATTGTATAATATATAGTTAGGCTTATAAAACTTATTAAATCATTCAATACAATATATTAGAAAAACATTGCTAAGAATTCATTATCACTTTAAGCTCAACAATATGAAGAATTCATTTGAAAAAGAGTTCACTGATTCATCAAATATCGAATTTTGGATATCTGATAACACAATATGATTATGAAATTGAATTATGCTAAACCTAAACAATTTCAAAAATTAATATTTATATAAATAAGTAAACACAAAAATATTTTCTCACAAATTTTCTTTTGAAAAATCAATAAACCCTATCATCAAGCTTTTATTAATACTCAGAATTTAACAATGTGTTACATACACACAACTATATTATCATTTCTATCCTTTACATTTTTAAAACCTTCAAAATAAAACAATTTTGATCTTTTCCAGGTTCATTTTGCTCTTCAAAAGAAAATTTCTAATAATAAAATTAGTATCAATACAAACCGTATTTTGTTCATAAATTCATTTACTATATGTTCACACTTTTAATAATCAATTCTTACCTTTGTTAACAAATTTTTAAAAAAACTTTCAAAAAATATAGTTTTATTATTTTTATACCAACAAAAAAAAATGTGTATTTTTAATTCAGTATATTCTTTTTTTTTTCGAATGCATGTATGCAGTAAGTGTATAACTTATATTGTTCAGTATATATATACATATATAATTTTTACAAGTTGTTTTTTCCCCACTAATCCAATTGATACAAAAAACTACAAAACACTGCTAAAATATTGATTCTGCTAATTTTATGCCATTCATTAAAAAAGAAATTAATAAAAAATAAGCCACTTTTTAAACATTTATAAATGGAATATTTTTTCTTTCATTTTAATTTCCTTAAAATTGTACAAAATCTTTAAGTGTTTGACATTAACTCCTACAACAAAATTTGTTTGTAGTTAGATGAAAAATATCCCAAAATATGCAAACTGCAAATGAATTCACACCAATAAAAAATATTAAATACATATATTAGCATTTTAGAAATGATATCATGGCATTAAAAATTCCTTTATAGATGTACAATTCTTCACAATTGGTGAAGATTCATTTTCATTAGCAGAAGCAGAGACTGAAACCCATTCATTAGGTATTGGAACATTGAGTAATCCATACTTTTCACGGACATCATCATGCACCCACCAACATGCCTTCTTAACAGCAGGGTTTGGACTTTTGCCATAGGTGGAAATTTTTTTAATACTCAAAATTAATTGACGTTTTGAAATATTTCTTGAATCTTGAGCAGTTACATCAGGTATTACATCAACATTAGAAGTGATACTTTCAGTAGGTATATTTACACTTTCAAGTTTTTCAGAAGGTTTTTCCTCAGAAACATTCTGACAATGATGCAGCCAAAAAGTTTGGAATTCTTTTATTAAAGTATCTCGTCCATTCACATTACCATGCAGAAGACGAATTAAATGTGGCATAGCTGCAAAACAGATAAATTTTAATGGCCTACCAACAAAGATACAATTTTATTTTAATGTTAATTACAACTAAAAAATATACATAGATTAATTAAATACTTATTTAAGATAAAATTAATGATTTTCAAGTAATAAGTTAATAAAAATCTAATTTCTTTATGAAAACAAAAAATTAAAAAAATATTTCTTTAAAATAAACTTAGCAGGAGGTATGTATTGCAGCATAAAAATATTCAATTATAAAATACAGTCAAATCTCCATTTTATAAACCTCTATTTTTCAAAGTCCTATTTCACAAACTTTTTTCTGGTAACAAGAATACAAACTATATTGAAAGATGAGTCTCTATTGAATGAATTTTCCGCATAACGAACTTTTTTTTCAGGATTTAGTGACTAAATATATATATATTTAAAATTTATCACAATGCAATTTATTTTATCCACTTCATTCCTGTCCAAAGCAAATTAAACCACTGACATAAGGCAATGCAGTTTAAATAAACACTCAACTAACAAAGTTTTAAAGAAAATTAATATATAGATAATTAAAAATCATATCAAAGATTTAATAAATTGCCTTTTAAAAACAATTTTTTAAAAAATCTTACCTTCTTCAGGAACAGCCTTTCCTTTTTTAGAAACATTATTAGCTGATGGACTACTTGTATTTGAATGAACAGCAGAATCAGATTGAGACTTCTTTACTGTGAAATTTGTGAGAATAGGAGTATCAGATATAAGTTCCGCACAATATGTAAGTAAAAATGTATGAAGTCCATTATCTTGCAAAGTTGATCCATTTTCAAAGAAACAACCTAATATTATTGGTTTTAACTCAGTAGTTTTTTTCTTTCTTTCTGACTCAAACTCCTGCTGCTTGAGTTTCAGAATAGCTTTATGCTTCTCGGGATCATTCACCATCTCCTACAATAGTTACAAAATCTAAGTATTTTTATTTAAAAAATTATATTCTCTTTATGTAATTATTTTTTTAAAAAAAAACTTAGATCTTATTATGTAATTTGCTAAAATCACTGCTTATCATCAAATTTAACGTACCTCAGATGTAATGGATTCTATACAAAAACAACTCTTGAACCAGCCTGATATAATTTAATAAAAATAAGTTTATAAACCATTATATAACAAGAAACAGCAAAAAAAAAAATTCTTTAGAATAATTACTAAGGCATGAGTTTACCTCAATATGATGAAAATCTAAAGGAAGTTAAAAGCATAAATTATCAATTTCATCTTATTAATCCTTAGCATTAGTGTGTGTTATGTTGAACTTTTAGACTTATAATCTGACATTGTTAATATTATGTATTAAAGCTTAAAGCCCATTTTGAAATCTCAAATTCAATCTTTAGTTATTGAAACTGATTTTAATTTCCTGTTGCCTTTACTAGCACTTAATCAATTCAGCAGATAACAAGATCTTCTGTTGACACGGCAGCCTTGGGTGTTCCAAGACCTTTCCAAGAACCCTCTTCCATTCCAATCTTCACTTGGTGACAGTTTTCCATTTAGTTACTTTTAAAACTTTAAAATCTTCCTCCGCACAATTAGCCAATTTAAATTTGGGCCTGCCCCTAGTTCTTGTTCAAATAGGTTTGTAATTGAGAATCCTGAACATCAAGGATGAAAGGGCCAAACTGCAGATGTGGCCTGTGAAAATCAAACGACCCATCTTGTTGTATTTAATGACATCAGCCTTTTTCCTTAAATAACTTGTATAATTCAAAATTATGTTGTCTTCACAATTCATTCTCATTCAAAGCACCAAATATACATCTAAGAACTTTACACTCACAGATGGCTTACAGTTCAGTCTGTGACTTAGTCAAAATCCAAATTTCAGATCCATAGGTAAGGACGTCTGAAGATTGTTTTATACTGAATAATTTTTGCATATCTCTTAATTAATTTTGACATTAAGAAAGCTCTAAGACCATGAAGACAGTGATTCATAGCAATATAATACGTCTTTTAATTTCAGAACCAATGTCATTTAGAATATTAATGTTTGAGACCAAATAGGCAAAATTATCAACCGCTTCAAATTTATCAGTCTGCAGATATTTTAAACCAACTAGTTTTTTATAATTTGCATGTGCTTAATTTTGTCTTTGTTAATAATTAAATGCAACTTTTGAGCCACTTTCTTAAGAGCTAGACATGCCTCTGACAAAGCATTTTTTATATGAGCAACAATTACTATATCATCGGCATAAACAAGGAGTAGTAGTCTTTGTGAATATGGTACCCCTAGTGTTAATGTCAAAGTTGCGAATAGCCCATTCTAAATCTAAACAAAAAGGGAGTAAAGCAAGAGCATCACCCCGTCTCACACCATTTCTGACTTTGACAAACTGTGAGGTAACTAGAAAGCTTTACACAGGAAACAGTTTGGGTCAAAGTTGCCCAATGTTTTTTTAAATGCCCAGCTACACAAAGTTCTAAGTAGGGAGTCACGGTCCACACTGTCCACACATAAACTGTCTTTAAATAAATAAAAAAGGCAGCATAGTTCAATGCTGAATTCTCTAGATTTCTGAAGAATTCGGCATAGATTGAAAGTCTGCTCACAAGAGGATTTCCCATTTCTAAATCCAGATTGGTATTCTCCATTTATATCATCAGCCAAAGGAGACAATTGAGAATATTTTATAAATGCTGCTTAAAAGATTAATACCTCAATAATTACAACAATAGGTCGGGTTACCTTTTTTATGAATTGGACAAAAAATGCCCCAATTCCAATCTAAGGGCAGCTGTTCTTCATTCCAAATTGTCAAAGCGATATTGTGACGATATATATACATTTTGTTGTTAAAGACCCTAAAATTTAAGGAATTCAGCTGGAATACGATCAGGACCAGCAGCCTTATTTAATTTTAGGGTCCAAAGCGTAATTCCTCTTCTATGGTGGGTGTCAACTCTTGAACACCTGTCGGACTATGCTGAGTTTCATGAATAGAACAGATAGGATGGTTAGTATAAAGTAGGTCACTAAAATATTCAATCCTGATGTCACTGGGATCACTGACGATTTCACCATGGCTGTCTCTACAGAATGTTACTCTGGATTTAAAATCCTTTTAACTATTATTAATCAGCTTATAGAAAGCTTGGGTTTCATTGCATCTTAGATGCTCAGCATCCTTGAGTAAATTCTCAAGAAATAGTCATTTTTTTAATGGATTATTTTCCCATTTCTTCTTGCAGATCTCCAGTGATCCAATGGTGAATCTCCAATGATGCATTTCAAACTATGCTTTTTTTTATTCAGTTGCACATTTGCATTCCTCATCAAACCAATCTTTCTTCCATGTCTTATCAAGTCCCAAAACTTCATTGGCAGTGAGTAAAATGCTTTTCTTCAAAATAAGTGATTTCTTCGTTACATTAGTGGCAGTTTCAAAATTAATAGCTCCGATTCCATTGCTTAGATTTTTCTTAAAAGCTTTTTTGAATGTTCACATCTTTTAACCTAGGACAGTTAAATTTGCAGAAACATTTTCCTTTAGTGTTTTTGAAGTTAAATATTTTCTCATGAAATGTTTGTGAATGTGTGTAGCCATAACCAGAATCAATATTGGCGCCCTGAAAGGCTCTAACACCCAAAAGATTAGAGAAGCATTTAGCATCATTCAGACCATGGTCTATTTGGTTAAAAAAAAGTGTTATCAGGGGATCTTTAAGTTCTCTAGTGAATATCTTTATGTGGGAACATAGAAACTATATCACATTGTTGAAAGACATGTTTCATGGTGTGGGCCAGTTTGTTTGAAAAGCCACATTAACTAGTATATGTTCAATGGGATAGCGTAACGTTAAAGATAATGAATTATTAAAAATTTTAACAGTATTTTGTAAGATGTGATCATTTTTCCCCTCTTTTTCTTTGTATCATTTTACATCATTAAATATTGTGAAAATGAATTATTACTGTACATTACAAAAATATAAATCGAATTTTTAAAGAAAATTTCTAGCTTTGAAATGTTTATTGTATTGTTTTTGATAATAACGCAATTTTCTCCATGTAGTAAAATCATACATTTTTCATACAAATTAATTCACTAGTAGTAAATTTATATTAGAAAATTATAAATCGATGAAATGAACATTCTTTTAAAATTATAAGTAGTTATATTAACTCCAAACAAGTCTCAAAAATATAGCAAAGATTATTTCATATTACTATTACTCAATGACACAACAGCCCATGAGGATTAAGGTGTACTGTGCCCATCTCAGTAATTCTTAGTTATTTTATATTGCATCAATAATATTAAGGGATGTTAACATTTAATGCTTTTTTAATATACAGATCTTATAAATTAAATTTAAGAAAAAATTTAAAAAAACTGTAAAAAAATTAATTTTAAGTTCATGAGTAAAAAATTAAAACTATTTTGGTAAGTTCTGAAAGGATTACTGTATTGGTCTCATCATCTTCTTTTTCTTCTTCAGGTGAAAGATACCCATGAGGAACAAAAAATTCATTATCCACCTCATAGTCATCTTCACTTTCAAGTTCATTCTTTAAAATAAAAAAATATATGATTGTTAAAAATATCATAAAACTCCAATATTTAAAGCATACATTGATAGTCAAAAGCATAGATTTCAAAACGTAAAACAATTTTAACGATCATTCCCTACACATAATTGGAAATGGTTAGAAATGTAAACAGTAATAAAAAATACATAAATTAAAAGGAATAGTATTACACAGAGAAATTTTTATTAGAATTAATCAAGAAATTTTTTAAATATCAGTTTGTATTTCTAAAACAGTTATTTAATTTTATATTCCTAAATTACATATGTTATGTTAATGTAAATGAGATATTGCACAATACAGTGAAAATCACTTAACACGAAACTGAAGGGACTGAAATATTTTTCGTGTTAAAAGATATTGCAAAAAAAAAAAAAAATTAACAAAATTAAGTTTATAAGAGGACCTTTTATTCATATAGATATGAAAATATGCATGCATTTAATAAAAATTAAACAAAACATTAATTAACAAAAACATTCCCAAGAACTTCAAGAAATTTAATACAAAATTTTCAAATTTTTAAAAAACAAAACATTTAATGAGTTTTTGGAAAATAATGATATTTTTCATTGCATTGTTTTTTTAGAATGAAATCGTTCAATGCTGCTCATTTTGTTATTCATTTCACCATTGGAATGTGCATCTAAATAACTGTGCATACTTTTCATGATGTTCTTCATTTCGGATGTGGGAACAGGAGCTGCATTTTTCATTTACATCATCGGAATCTACATCAATGACATTTTCGAGCTTTGAACAAACTCCATAATGTCTTTGCTTGTCATAATTGGGGCTGTACACACATCATCATCCATTGCAATGAATTCTTATGATAATACGATTGGGCAGTCCAATCCGACTGGTGTTTTTCGTACTTTGTTATTTCCCAGAAGGGAAATCTTTTCGTGTTGTGATTTTCATATCATATTAAGATTTAAAAAATGCAGGAAAATACATAGAAGTTTATCAGCACTGTTGTATTATTTCGTGATAACCAATATTTCGTCTTAAGCATTTACATGTTAAATATTATTTCACTGCATTTTTACTTTTCATAATAAAAATACATATTAAAAAAAACTACATATACAGCTTTTAAAAGATGTAATATTAATAAGAAAACAAAGGATAAACAAAAATTAGCGACTATTTATAGCTGTAAAAATGAGTAAATAACTGATTAATTTTGATTTTGTAGATATCTAACAATCATTTTCATTCAATAAATATCCTTTAATTATTTTCATAATAAATGAGCATACTTCTGTTCCTGAAAGACTTTCTCCAGGTCCTCCTTCATCCCATTCATCATCGCTATCCACTTCATAATCAAATATCTCCTACAAAAAAATCTTTTAATGTATTTAATGAAGATTAATCTTAAAACAAATGAAAAGAAATTAAGGAGAAATTTTGTTTTTAATAAAAATTGTTTATTATGTAAAATTTTGTTGACTGATACATCAACACAAATGTTTTTCATGCATAAAAATAGAAACTGCACAAAATTGAATATTTTATTCAACACATCTACTGGCAAGAGAAAAATGCCCCTTCATGTATGTAACAAAAGTATATAATTGTATAAACAAATGCAAGTTTCAATAATGATAAGATCACCCACAACCAGAGGCTATTTCCAACATCTTCTAGGTATAATATCAATAAAGTTATTAAGGATGAAGAGGGATTTTGTCCCCCACTCCCAACCTAATTTTAAGGTAATGAATTATCTCTACAAATGGCCAACTCTTCATCCTAAAATGTCCTAAATATGTTTTTGTGATCATGACAGGTAAATACTAACCAATCAACTAACTGGAAGGAGTCCAACATGAAGAAAACGAGAATTCAGTATTATTCCTTGTTACATGCAGTTTCCATTTTTATATCATAAACATTTATTGAAAATTGAATTTTCTACAAGATAGAATTCACCCCTATTTGTAACTGCATATAGAAACCCAATAGTTTGCAGATATCAAATGTTGATTGTACAAGGTCAGAGTGGCCGTGGTAGCAGCAAAGGGGTCAAGGTCAGACTCGTAGCTGGCATCTCATAAGTTCGAGCTTAGTGCCATTAAAGACCTACCCTGTAGAGGGGGCCAATGCCTGTTAAATCTGTTGAGGCTCAAAGGTCCTCACGTTCATGTGGTGTGGAAGTTAGGAAAGGGGAGTGGTAGCTCAGGTGCCATCCTTGTCACTTGATTGTTGTTCAAAATTACAAGGTCTGTTACCAATAGCCCTCATGCAGCTTTATAACATGTTAATATAACTCTCACTATGCAAGGTCAGTACAAACAATGATGAGGGTAATATTTGTAGAAATACATTCAATTTACCTCACTTTAAATCAGATTTTCATCTACATATACAGGATTATTGTGAGTATCACCTTTCTCCATATTATAATTACCTATGGTGCTGCTTTAGTACACTCAACAAGAAAGCATAAGAGAATTCCTCTCTTTCCCAAATGAGATGTTTTTATGAATTTATATTCTGTAAATATTGTGGTAGCCCATTGTTATAAGACACACAGCATGGTCTAAAACAGGGGTGTCTAACCTGTGGCACAGCGGAGTTGTAACAACGCATGTGAAGACTGAGAAATTTAAAAAATTGAATTTTTTTAATACAATTTTATTGAAATACAGTTGCCACAGACAAAAAATATCCTCAGAATTTATTTTAAATACACTTAATTGAATTAAGTTAGAGTATTCCTTCATTGTTGCATGTACTGGCTTTCCAAAGGAATTGCACTCCATGAGCTTTTGGAATTTGAGGGAGTGTGTTTTAATAATCCGAAAGAAAACAATGAACTGCCTAGTGAGTGCTTCCTACTCTAGAAGGAAGATTGACAGGAATCGTTTAGGGCTAGGTTTGATGATTTTTGAAGATGATGGGGGGGATCCTTTTCACAAATCCTTTTTCATTTTCTCTGCAAGATATTTATTGTTACTTACTAGATATTCAGATTCAATTTATTTAAAAACCCTTAAAAAGTTTTTTAATAATTAAAAATTAATTATTAAAAATAATTAATTTTTAATAATTACTTTGTTTCTTAACTGTATTATTTTTAAATGTCCTCCACTTAGACTTGCATAAAAATAATATGCTAATTGCATAAAAATCCCATAATAAATCTAAGTAATATTTTTTCGTTTGTTCAAAAAGTTGGAAGTGGCATGCATAATATTTTTTTATCAGGTAGTGGCACTCTTCCCAAAAAGGTTGGCTAACCCTGGTCTAAGATCATACAATTTAAATGATGCAACATGAAGTAGATTTCAGACAATTCAAATTGAAACAAAACAAAAATGATACAATTGCAATGAAACAGCATTAATATTGTGGCGTCTCTTACAAAATGTTGATATACATTTTGTGTTATTGATTGCTTAGAAATTACCTTAATCTTCAGCTAACACTTTCACATATGAATTCCACAACCTACAAATGATACTTCCAAGGATTTTTCAGTAATGGATTATGTTTGATTAAGCTCTAAGCATCCAATGAGTTTGTATGTTACTAATTGCACTACATCGTTCCAAACAATATATAATCGCTGTTTCAATGTATTCAACCAATGTCAATTTATGCTAATCTCTTTCTGTATCACACAAACAAATTGCTTACCACTTTTCCTCTAAAATGCAGCATTTTTTCCCATAACAGTAAGATTAGTTAATTTTCCCAAACTTATAAAAATGATATTCTTCATTTCATATTATCTAAAAGGTAGTTATTTGTATATAATTGTTTCATATTGAACTCACAATATCATTTAACTGCTTTAAAGAGTTTATTAAGATAAATGAAAATATAAAATATTTCATCAAATCAGCTGCATGTAATGCATTATCAAAGTTTTGCAAATAATTTAATTTTAAATATGAACATAATGAGAGAAAAAATTAAACTATTCAAATTAATGGAAGTTGCAAAGTATGAAAATTAGTACTTTTTCAGTATTTTACATCATGTATTACAAAATATACAATTTGATTTAGGTACCATAAAAAAACTCATTTCTTCAAAATGCTTTTTTATTCCTTTTGCCTTCTTTAAAAATTTGATTCATACATTTACATTTAAAAAATAAACAAAGTTTATATACATGTTCTTTTTCTGCAAATAACTAAATTCAGTGGCGCAACAGTCCATGAGGGCCAAGGTCTACTGTGCTCAACTCAGTATATATGACCTAGGGCCCTGAAGTGCATGAGAAGATGTTCCAGTCAGGTGGTCAGTTTGATCCCAAGGAAGCTTGGTACTCATTTATCGACCAGCTGAAGGGATGAAAAGCTGAGTCAACCTTGTCCAGCCCGGGGTTTAAGTCTCGGACTTGTGGTGTAGAAGCACAATGCACTAACAACTCAGCCATTGGGCTTACTTTTCTGCATATCGACACTTTTATTAATAATTAATTTGGGTAATAAATATTACAAGAGACAAGTCGCCAATTTTGGTTCATTTATCAATCATGGTGATAATGCATAATCTTACTAGGTATGAGGTTTATATTAATGTCTACAGGTATTTTAGAGCAGTGTCTTGTTTGACAACATGGAGTATGACTTGGAGATATTTGATAACCTTTAGCTGTTCCTGTATTCGTTATTAATTGTCCTTTTTCTTGATATGAAATATTCCAGATATGTTCATATATATTTATATTTTTAATTCTTGATTAATTTTAGACTATTTATTAACTGTTAATCTTATACTAAATATCAAAAAAGACACAGGGATTGTTGAATAAATTTATGGAATTATGCAATGCACAAATATCTCTAGATAAAATATATACTGCAGTCTACATTAGTCAATTTTTCATAAAAAAATTAAATGTTACATGATTTTCATAATTCTATCACATAATGCAATCAGTTTGTTAAATGTTAATTAACTAAATGAGATAAAATTTTTAAAAATTTTTTATTACAGCATTTCATAAATTCAATAGTATAAAAGAAAACTAATGCATACCAAAGCCTGAAATGTCGTATTATTCCATTTATCAAGAAAATTTTTTTGTTTTATAAATAAGTAACAATGTTCCTTTTCAGTTCATCATCAGATCGCACTAAAAATCACTGCTCAATAAAATAAAAAATATACTCAATTTTCCATGAAAAAATTTTGCATTTGAACATGAAACAATATGGATTTTCTGATACATAAATTTGAATTTCTATTGACATTACGTTTTTACATAATGTTCTTTTAATTACAGACTCCTTAATTCTGAATAAAAGTCATATTAGAAGCACAAGATAAGTTTTTACTTTAATCTTGTAATTTGACTATTTAGGTCATTTTATGACCCATGACAGTCATAATAATGTTCCAACACTTTTCATTGATGAAAGAATTAAAAATTCAAAATATATCAGTTACATCAAGTACATAAAAGAAATAGGAGAACTTGCACCTACTTTTGAGAGTCGTTTCACTAATTTAAACAAATACAAAAAATACTATCCCCCATTATATAAAATATTCATCCCCCTTTCGTGTCGATGTTGAATCAGCCCCAACAAATTTCCAAATGGAAATGATTGACTTACAATGTAATGATGAATATAAACAAATTTTTGAAACATCAGAATAAAAAATAGATCTTTATAACACTTACGTCGAAAAAGAAAAATTTTCCAATTTGAGGGATCTCGAACAAAAAATTACAAATACTTTTGGATCAACTTAAACCTGTAGATCATTTTTATCCAAAATGAAATTCAAATTCATGAAACAAATTGTAATCAAACCTAATGGACAAAAACTTATAACATCAATTATGATATCCAAATACTTGCATTGAGATGACCTCGCAAAAACTGAAAGAATTTAGAAACAAATACTTCACAAATAAAATAAATTATACAGTATTTGATCCTTGCATAAGCATTATATTAATTAAGCTTGTATTCATGAAAACTAATGGAAACAATACTAATAATACACTGTTTTAAAATTTCACTCCAAGAAATATTTGTAATGGGTCTAAATCTAATAAAAAGGTATATATATATATTTGTTATGGGATTTAGTGATATGGGATTATAGTGTTCTTCCAAAGTGGCCCGCAAGGTCATTTGTGTTGGCCACTCCTGATTTAAAAATGTTAAATATTTAAGTTTCATTAGTTTCAAACTGATCAAAGATTAAATTGAAACTTATAGACTCAAAAATATAATAACTGGAAATTATAATCATTCATGTACAATGTATATAGCAGAAATATTCCATCAATTTCAAGTACTTTTAGCACAATTGATGCCAACTCTGACTGCCTAATAATCAACATTTTTGAGTTTGATAAAAAATTCAAAATGCATTTTTTTAACATTTATAACCAAATTCATTTTAAGAAGAATCAATCCACTTTCATAACATCACCAAAGATTAACTGCATGGAAATATACATCATATATTTCACAAGTTAAGGCAGTTTGATACCATCATAAGGACAAATAATTGTCAAAATTCACCAAAGATCACTAATGGCATGGGGTTGAGTTACAAGCATTACCATTTTGTTAAAATAGAAATAAGAGCTTTTCCACTTAAATTAGGAGAACACAGGCACTATTTTTAAAGGTACGTCCTTTTAAAGGGTTACAAATAAAAAAAAACATCTTCTATATAAGCCTTTTTTCAAATAAATTAGCGAAGATTTAGAATAATTAAATTGTATTAAAACATACAATTGAAATAAAAGATTCGATAATAACCAGATTAACCAGATGGTCAAAATGCCATAACAATATTCAAAATTGCAAAAAATGAGCCTTCTTCACGTAGATAATGCCACATAAATTTGCATAAGTACAAATTTAAAAGCTGTCATACAGATTCATGGTGATTGTTTTGTCATTTTGCTAAAATCCTTAGTCTTGTGATATTTATGTATTAGACCACATTTTTGGAAATACTCGATGCTTTTTTTTCTTCCAGAGAAAATAGGTCTCAAAATAAAACAAAAGAGGAAGAATTTTACTAATAATAAACAATGTTATTCTCAAATATGTTCAATCAAGATTATTTTGTCTGAGCACGCACAGAAATAGAACAACCAGTAAAAAATGGTTATTATAATCAAGCATGTATGAACAAGATTATTATGTTTTAAAATGTACATGAATGGTTTTCTACTATTGGCTGCCCATTCTTTGATTTAACATAATTGGTCAACGACATAATATGCCAGTACTCTTTACAAGTTGTATTTAAAAAAAGAGAAAACAGACTTAAAAATTAAGTAAGCAGTTATAAATATGAAATATGCAGATACTAAAAAGAAATTCAGAATAAAATTTGAAACATTCAGAATTAACAGCAAAACAATAATAAAATTTATATTAAATAATTATAAAAAAATATGCTTACATCTGTTCCAAAAGGTCTCCTAGGACCAATTTTTTTGCTCTGTTTCCTCCAAGTACCCCAATATGGAGGGCGGACATTTTCACAAAATTGTAATAATTTTGCAGTCAAAAAGAGCTCAGCAGCGGCTTTTTTATCCAAAACTATAACATCTGCATCACACATTCTCTGTTCCCGTAATCTTTTTCTCAATCTAACATCCTTATAATTTCCAGACTTTAAAATCTGAAGATATAATTTTTTACAATCCTGAAAATTAAACAATTATACATAAGATAAATTAACTTTTGACAAAAAAGAAAATTCGAATTTATTAATATTTTTCATAATAATGAATTTTTAAACATGTAAGCACTATTTCTTAATTTTGTAAAATCATTCAAGTATTGAGAATACTTTTAGGTACTTTACAAGTCTTCGAATAAAACAAGTATCAAACATGCTGATAATTTTTCAATCCCTGTTAATCTGAGTACGTGTTTTTAAGTTTAAAAAATTTAAAAATTAAAAAAATTAAAGGTAGAAAGAAACAAAAAAATTCAGTTATGCTTAAAAAAAGGGGGGGAGAAATTATATACAGTTGGCCATTAAAATTGATACAACAAAACGATACACTACACATGTGAAATTTACACAACAGAAAGATACTGTGATATACAAATGATTAGTTTTTCATCACATTAAAGCAAAACAGATGTTGTTAGCAACACTTATAAAGTGTTCAAATAAAAAAATTGCACAACAGGTTTCTTATACACAAATTGTATTTGAATGTTGATGACACATGAAAAGTTGCTATGGTGCCTAAAGTAGAATATTTTCTGACTTCGATAAAGGTTCGATTATATCCTACAGCAGGGATGTTAAACTCTTGGAGACTAACTTGAGCCAAACAAACAAGGTTTAACTTAAAGTGGGCCAGAAAAAAAAATCAATATTCAAAGAAATAATTTATTTCAAATAATACATTATAATAAACATTCAATGTTTATGCCCTGACACTTGACATCTCTTCTCTACTACTGTCTTTCCAATTTTGGGAGAATTTTTTTTATATTATATCATTGTGTGCTGATATATTGGCTGGGCAACAAAAATGTTCACCGTGGACCACAAGTTTGACAACCCTAGCCTACAAGGATTTTGTTTTATCATATTGCAGTGTATTGCTGCTCAAGTCAGTCAAGATCCCATGACTATTAGCAGAATACAGAACTGACAGGTTCAGGATGGTTATACAGAATGCTGTGCTGAATCTCAATGGCCTACAATCACTAATAGCCAAGAAAACAGACATGTTACCTGCATAGCCTTAATAGATCATACAGCCAAGTCACAAATCCTGAGTCAAGAAGTCTGATTGTTTGCAAGACAACTGTCTGCACCAATAGTTCAACAACGCTTATGGCAACACGGACTGTCAACTTGGCGGCCATGGTTTCGGCTATCCTTGATGGTATATTACAGACAGGAGACAGATTTAATCACTTGTTATATATATATAATATGTCCAATAAATGTAATTTTTTTATTTGCATTTGTTCCTGGTGTAACAATTTTTATGGCCAGAAGCTTGTACATATAAATACTGTATTTACTCGAATCTAAGCCGCACTATTTTTTGAGTGTTAATGCTACTGAAAATTGGATGCTGCTTAGAATTGAAGACAAAACATTAGTTGGATGGGGGAAATTGAGTTTCCACCCCCTTCCAAAAGGAAAATTTTAACAATCCATTCTGGCCACTTGCATCAACGGCTTATACTTTTCCACAGTTTATATCCAGTATTCAGTCCATCCTTAACATTGTTGCATGCTTGTATTTATGAAATTTTTTTGTATACACTTTCTTTTAATCACCTAAGCATCAAAGGTATCGACAATAGCATCAAAACAAGTTCATTATGATGCAAATATGAAAAAAGAAACAATTTTATTTGCAGAAAAAAACAGAAGCAGAGCAGTGCCAACTGCAATTTTGACAAGGATGAAATAAATATAAGTTGATGGCGTATGCTGATATAACTTTTGTTTATAAATATTCAACAATCTTTAATAAATCTTTTAGATACTTACATGATACATTATTTTTTTTAAATGTTGCATAACAAATGCAATGGGCAGCACAAAAACGACACGGTGTTGGAATATGGCGACCCTGGTACCAATTTTGAAGTTAAATGTGACAATGGGATTGACGAATGATTTTCAAAACGTGATACTGATGGTTAGAGTAATTATAGGTCCATGTATGTATTTGAAAGTTTTTAATACTGGTAACATAAATTAAACATTAACATCTTATTATTTCTCATTAATTGTTTTCTTAAATCCCCTAAGTATCGGATATTGATGAACCTTTTTCACATTTTTTCATGGGCCGTGGGTAGCCTAGTGGTTAGAGCATCGGACTCCAGACCGATGCTCTAACCACTAGGCTCTAACCCAGGCCTTCCGGACTCCAGACCGGAAGGCCTGGGTTCGATGCCCGATGCTACCAAACACCCTCCGAGTACACACGGAGTACTTGCTCGTTAAATCAGTGGGTCCGTAGTCTTGTGGGCTTAATCACGAGCGCAGGGACTGGAGAATATTTCCCTCCCCTTCAGTTTACATGCAGAAATTGTGGAGGTGGAGATAGAGGTCATGTCGCCATCTATCGTCCCTTCGGGGAACTTCTCCGAGCTAAAATCGCACTGTCACCTGTATGGTGCTCAAGGCTAACGACAGATGTACCTCTTGTCCATGCCACGATGAATTTTGTGGGCCTCGATCTGACTACGTCAGACAGGTGGCATCAGAAAACAACAACATTTTTTTATTTTTCTCAAAAGCGTGTAGAGTACTGGGGGTGTGCCTTAGAATTGATGCTGGCTTAGATTCCAGTAAATACAGTACATGATTCATTTAACTTTTAAAATACTGCCCTATGATCGAAAGGTGACAAATTATTTATTGATTAAAATTCAATTAAAACAATAAGGATTTTTTCAAACAATTTATAACATGTTCCATATATTAACAGCTAGATTTTTCATATGGATTCAAAAAGTATGATTGATGATACTTAAGTTCACACACATTCAATTTCATTAAAAAAGGTGAAATTAGTAGGAAAACTTACTAACGCACAAACAAAAGCAGCATTAAGGTGAAGGAAACAAAAAATAATCTTCCTATCAAAATTTACAGAGCAATATCATATAGATAAAAAATTTAAAAGTAAGAAAAAATAAAAAATTAAATTTATTTAATACAAAAATTTCTTAAAATACAATCGAAACTCTATATTGCGAACTTTTTCCTGGAACCTTGAACATTTCCCGATTTTCTTCATAAAATAACCTCTCTATAACAAAGTGCATTTTCTACATATCGAACTTTTGCGATTCAATCTTTTTCCTACCCTATTTTTAAAGTATTTCTGAACATTTCAAGTTATTCTCTCTTTTAACACATTTTATGGTGGTCATAAATCTTGAACTGGTTTTATTAGATCCTAACTCACCGAGAGTAACACAGTTCTGGATGTTTCATCCAAGAAGTGCAACCTTTAACCCCTATTGTCCAGTTCACTAGAAACATCTTCGATATTCTCTTTCATACTAAGTGGAGTTGTCCAGTGTCCCCGTGTTCTAGTTATAAAATAATGTGTTTAATATTACTTGTATGCCTTAACTTATAAAATGTCCTTAAAATTCATTAATTTTAACAAAATTATTTTCTTAATAATGAAAATACAGTGTATTCTTCGACATTCTTTTTTCTTGTTTTCCTTGCAGTTTTTCTTTTTCTTTTGATGGGTAAGATATATAAAATAAACATATATTTATTTTTAAAAAGGTGTGAATAGTTTCTTTTTTTTTAATATATAGTGTTTATGAATTTAAAATATTTGTTTTATGTGGTTTATAAAGTATATCAAATGATGAACCTCTATATAACGAACTTTTTTCCGTGATGTAGTGACTTCGTTATATAGAGGTCCAACTGTATAGTTTTGGACTTGAATGTTCAGAGGGATTTTTTTTATTGCCAGTGATAGTCAAGAAAAAATTTTCTAATGTAATTTTTCATTGTACTCTAAACACTTCTTTTAGTGTTCTTCTAACACACAGCATTATGTCCTAGAGTAGAAGGTACAAAATAAGGAGCATCCAACAGTTTAAAAAATTTTAAGATTTTTGCATGAGGGGCAGAAAAAGAATTTTCAGTTTCATGCAAAGTGAAGACAAAGTTACTTCTCTAAAGAAATTGAGAGATGTGATTGATCTGCTTCTGCACCTTTATGTAAATGTAAAATCTATGTATATTTCACTCATAGCTTAACAGAGATTCCAATACTTTTTTTGCTTCTTAACAGAGGTTAATGAAAAGTCCAAGTCTGGGTCAAAAGTCTTGATGGCCCAACAAATCTTTCCAGTAAATCAACTATTCCCTCACTGGATGTTTTTATAACATTTGACTGGAAATTTCAACATTTTTGTGCTTGGCAAAATCTATTAGTGACAGGCTTATGTGTCAAATAATTGAAGTTATCACAGTTTTGTCTTACCAGTGGAAAATGTACACCCGTCTGTTATTTCTTTTTGCCATTTTGAAGCTTCTTTTGGGATTTCAGAGGACATATATTAATCTAAAAGTCCTGAAATGTTCAACTTACTTTTTAAACTTTTTTCAGACAGTCCTTTCAACAGTTTACACGATGAAAAAAAAAGGCATCAAAAAGTAAATTTCATGCTTGTCTGGATTTTCCAAGATTGGATAAAAATTCCCCTCATACCAACATGATATTGCCTATATGAAAAACCTTTCCCGCTTTCTAAATCTATTTCTAGGCATCAAAGGAGAAATAATCAGGACTGATAGAGATCTTGCATGTATACTGCAGTATGAACCCTTATTAAGAACTTAGCGATAAACAGCGGTAATTCAAAAACGGTCATATCATTTTTATCTGCAGTAAAACATTTTCCCTTTCGCATTTCTTATAGTTGTCATATTTGCTATTCTATTAATGTGGAAATTTTTTATGACATTCTTCTTACATTTAAAAGTATATTTTGCCTTTGTTATACAATGTGAGCAAAAGAAAAATCCACGAAAACAAATCATTCAGTCATATGAAACACAAACATATTCATAGCATAAAATGATTCCAAGTTCTAGAAAGTAGCCACAGCAGAGAAGAATAAAAATGCTTTACTTAATGGTAGAACATTATTTATAAATTTTTACATTTCAGAAATTTTTTTAAATAATGTTCCATTTCTGGAACATCAGCATACATTGACTTACATGTAAGTCCAAAAGATTCACAATTAATATAATAGTAAAAACAAACATCACTAAACTTCACATTTATCCCAAATAAAAATCTGTTTAAGTTCATTTAAAATAAATTTCAAACATTTTCCAGCATTTAATACAAAAAATAAAATTTTAAAAATGTATTTGAATCGATATTACTTGAAACTGCAGTGCATGGTCTAATTGCTCCTTGTTGAACCTCTCTTGTGCAGCTGCAGGTACAACAGGAGCCAATGTCATATCATCAGAAACTTGAAATGGTTTAAAAACTCCTTCCGTTCCAGAAACCTATTTAAAAGGAAATATATGTAACTTTAAAATTTTAAAGATTTTTTTGTTATCAAAAGGGTTATTCAAGGTATGAGTTGAATTTTTGAAAAGGAAGGGGAGGAGAAATCTTGACACACACACAAATATGATTTATCTCTATTAAAATTTTCCAGATTATCAAAGCAGAATTTAATTTATAATCAAGTCTATTCTTTAAAGAATAAATTAGAATTAGAATTCTTTTTTCATAAATAGCATTTTGATTTAAAATTATATCAATTACTGTAAAGATCATTTCATAATTTTTAAGTAGCACAAAGAAAAAATGAGAACCATTTCAAAAGAAATAAAGCTGACAAAAACATCTAAATAAATTCATGCTTGAATAATCGGCAACTTATACTTTGATTATTATCCAAAATTATTTAAAACTGTCTTTGCAAAATGGTTATAAAAGAAACAAAATTAAACATTTTTGGATAAAAAATGTACACTAAAACATGTGGGTTACACTGGTGATGGCTCTTGTAATTTTGAACAAATGTTCAAGTGATGAGTTTACACCCTTTCCTCTTTTAACTCCCACAATGCACTAACATGGTGATTTTGAATGACAGATATGAAATGTATATCAACTCTGTTATATGGCCTCTATTTTGTGGATTCAAACAAATAACTTAACAAACATGGACACAAACTTGCAATCATGATCGTTTGAATAAGTGCAGAAGATAAGACACAGCAGATAAACAATGGAGCATACTTTCACGTGTTGTTTGATTAAAACAGAAATGTCTAGCATATTAAAACAAGTTCTACACTAATAAATAAAAACCGAATATTATTATATCAGCAGCTTTATAACTTGAAAAAGTACTAATTCAATTCTCATCTAAAATTAAATGCATATCTGCCTTTTGGAAATGACAATGTGTAAGAAAATTAAGGACTAACATTTTAAGCAAAATCTCAACATAAAGGATAAACATTTTTAATTTTATAAAACAAAGCATGATATATAGATATTTCTTAAAATAATGCGAAATTTCACAATAAAAATACTTAGATGAGAAAAGGAAACCTCTTTTGTATCGATTTTTGTACTCTTGCACACTGGTAAATTTAAAAGCATTGTGGTAAACCCGACCATGGATCCCGAATTGAATATGGCAACCCCTTAGAATGGTTTTGAGAATCTGCCCTGGCAGACAGAACACAAGATATAAATACACTAAGACGATGTGTTTTGAGCACCACAAATAAAGAATATATAAATTGAGAAAAACTTCTTTCACTATAATTATGACCCCGTCTCTTCACGCAAAAAATTTTAACTTGTGAATAGTCTTACTAAATCGATCATCATGAAGAAAACATTCGTCATTTACTTGCATTTAAAATAAGGACTCAATTCCTTTGTTCATGGATCAGAGTATCTACTTTCTTGGTTTCGATTTCGGGTGTGGCACGCATCTTCAGCTGCAAATATTTACAGATAAGTGGATCTTTTTTTCTCTGTTTCATTTTCCTGTGCTTTTAATTTAACTTGAATTGCTTTATCGATTTCATATTTCATTTTATTTTTTCTTCATCTTTAATGTTTAAATTAATTAATTGCATATAATAATTTTTGATGAAATAAAATTCTTATCATACATGCTATAAAAATATCATGCACTATAGATAAAGCCAAATTCTGATTAACTATAATATTACTGATTATTATAGCGCTTTATTGAATGTATATATATTTCATTGTTTATTTAGTAATTATGTTCTAAAACCTTGCACAATGTCAGAAGCAAGTGCTGTACAAATAACATTATATAATATATCCGATCTCACCTTGTAGTTCATTATTTGCGAAAGTACATTTGCCCTAGCAACACCAAAAACCCTTAACTGAATCTGTAACTAAGTACAATTATATAGTAGCTAATCTCCCTCCCAACACCATGTCTTTAGTTCGCGATATCCTCATGCATCCAGATGCAACAGATCCCGAAGTGCAAATAAAAAACTAACTCATAAATCATTCAGGGGAATCGTTTCAGCAGGGGGTTTAGAAACTTCTTTCAGGAGAAGAATTACATTCTCGAAAACCTTCCGAATTGCTGCGTAACATGAAAAGTTGCGCAGAATCTTTGAATGTTGATGATAAACTGATAATGGAGTTATTTCTTCAGCGTTTGCCTTCTTTGGTTCAAACAATTTTAGCTGCTGTTTCTGACCTCACGTTAAACAAAGCCACCGACATTGCAGACAGAATTCTTAAAGTCTTGCCATCTATTGAAACTTTTGCTGTTTCTAATAAAAAGGAGCAAACATTAGAATCTAAACTGTTTCGCTAAATAGAAAAATTAAATGAAAGAATCAATCACCTTTCAATATCTCATGGTCGCTCTCCATACCATCGGAACAAAAATTCCTGTGAAAGGAGTACTTCAAATAAGTGCAATTTTTCGATTTGTTGGTTTCACAGGCGGTTTGGAAAAAAATGTAGAGAAGAAAAATGCGTTCAACCATGCACATGACAGGGAATAGAAGCCCGCAAAGAATAATAGCGACTTATTCTTTGCCCAAAGAATCACGTCGCCTGTTCATTCGAAACCAGACAACAAATATCTCATTTCTGGTCGACACCGGTTCCGACGTTACTTTAATTCCTGCTAACGTCTATCAAAAAAGAAACGCTTCTAAACAAACCCTTTTTGCAGTGAATTCATGTAAAATTAACGTATATGGGCAGAAAACATTAACTTTAAATTTTAATTTAAGAAGTGATTTGTGGACTTTTCTGATTGCCGATGTAAGCTCACCAATTCTTGAAGCAGATTTCCTCCATTATTTTGAATTAGTGCCAGATCTCAGGAATAAATGCCTTAAAGACACAAAAACAAAATTACAATCAGTAGGCTATTTAAAGCATGCTAATCTCTATTCTGTTCAAATTTCTATTTCTACAGATACAATTTATCATAAACTTTTGAAAGAATTTCCCTCTATCACAAAATTGCCTAATCGAAATCAACCAATGAAACATAATGCTGTTCCCCACATAATAACAAGAGGTCCTCCTGTGGTGGCAAAAGAAAATTGCGAAAACAGAATTTCAAAATATGATGCACCTGGGACATTTACGACATTCAAAAAGTAATTATGCTTCCCTACTTAACATGGTTCCTGAGAAAGGTACTTTAGAGTGGAGACCTGTTGGCGATAATAGAGCTTTAAATTCTCAAACATTAAAAGATAAATACCTCATTCCTTGTATTGCTGATTTTACAGCCGAATTACATGGCTCAAAAATTTTCAGTCGAATGGATCTAGTAAAAGCCTATCATCAAATTCCTATTCACCCAGATGATATCCACAAAATGGCAATTTGCACTCCGTTTGGTTTATTTAAGAGTACACAAATGCAATTCGGATTGTGTAACGCATCTGCAAGGTTTTATAGATAAAATCACTCACGGCTTACCTGGTATTTACGCATTTGACGACGACATTTTAATTGCATCTAAAATTCCTCAGGAACATTATCAACATTTAAAAATTAAAACGAATACAGTCTTTGCATTAATGTTTCTAAGTGCATATTTGGTGCATCGACAATACTTTTTAGGCTTTAACCTGCCAGAAAATGGAATTAAACCTCTCACCGATAAAGTTAAATGTATTCTTAATTTTCCTAAACCAAACATGTTACCTCAGTTGCATAGATTTTTGCGCATGTTTAACTTTTACAGATGTTTTATACCAAAAGCCGCACAAATACTTGCCCCCTAGTTCAGTTTTTAGAAGGGCATACTAATCAAAAGAAATCTCATTCTAGTGCTTGCAAATCATCCGAACCATTAAAATGGAATGAAAATGCAGAACAAGCTTTTCTTGCAGTGAAAAATACTATAGCAGAAAGAAGCTACTCTTTTAAAACATCCTATTCCAGGGGCTTAATTGAGCCTATGGGTGGACACTTCAGATATTGCTATTGCAGGCACTTTATCTCAATTATCACAAGGGAAATGGAAACCAATAGTCTTTTTCTCCATGAAACTTAACAAAAGTCAGCAAAAGTGGTCGACATACAATAACGAACTACACTGCTGGCCACCGTAAATGCAACACCAAGAGCGATTTGAGGTGGCGCCACAGGCGCACATGATGTGTGTCTGTGCTGAAATTCTAATCATTTGCATATTGCATGCTTCCTTCAGTGTGTTGCATTTACGGTGGCCAGCAGTGTATTTGTTGTATGTAATGGCTTAATTCTAAGCATAATTTGACAAGTTGTGGATAACTTATATGACATCCCAATGTTGTCAGTAATCCAGGAATATGGTATTACTTGAACGGCAAGCGATGTGGGCATTTCAAAATGTGCCGCCATTAACGAAATGTAAACAAACCCGAAAAACCAGTGGAGTTGAGAAACAGCTTTTGCTGATGGCAGCTGTGCATTAAAGATCCGGTCATTGCTTATGACATCACGGTTCTATCTGGCCACTCAGGAGTTTTCTTAATAGTTTATATCTCTTGTTGTGGAAGTAATACAAATGCTAATTGTATTAGTGTATAAATACTAATCGCTACTGTTGCATAGTCAGTAGCAGATGGGTGTTTCTCAGCAAGTAGCTGACTCCATACTGTACTCAAATGTTTTTGAGCAAGGTGCTCAGTTAGTTTTTGTTTCAATTGTTTTTCACTTTAAAAATGTCACTGTAAATTTCATCTTTTTGCAACATCTTCAATAAACATGTTGTCTAAGAAATTCTCTTTAATGAAAAAGTCCTCCACATCCGTTATTTAATTTTAAGATCTACTGTTCATAGCTCTACTAGTTAGTTAGTTTTTCACACTTTAATGTTAGAAGTGTAGAACTTAAGATAGGAAAACAGTATTTTCAATTTATTCGGCTATAAAAAAAGCCCCTAATTTATGCTTATAAACAAAACCCGAATAAATGTTTTCCTCAACAATTACGCCACTTAGATTTAATTTCCCAATATTCTACCGACATTCTGCATGTGCAAGATTCCGAGAACATAGTTGCTGATGCTCTTTCATGAATCGAAATTGATTCTATTGCTAAATTTCCAGTTTTAAAGTTCAAAAAAATTGCATTAGCACAGAAAAATGATCCAGACCTTCAAAAATTTCTTCAGACTGATGGATCATCTCTTAAATTAGAACCGAAACCATACCAAACCCCAGATTACAATTTGCTTTGCGATATTTTAACAGGAGTTCCACATCCTTTCATCCCTGCATCCTTTCGAAGAACAATATTTAATCACCTTCATAATCTTTCACATCCAGAAATAGCAACTTCAACAAAACTCAACTGCTCTTGCTACCTGTGGCCTGACATGAAATGCCAAATAAAGAAATGAGTCCGGTGTTGTGAATCGTATAAAAAATCAAAAATCCAAAGTCACACTAAAACACCTCTTGGAACATTATCTCTTCCTGATGCCAGATTCAGTCACATTCACATAGATATTGTTGGTCCCTTGCCACCATCTGAAGGTCATCATTATCTATTTATGATAATCGACTGCTTCTCCAGATGGCCAGAAGCAATCCCTATTCCAGACATGCAAGCGAAAACCATTTGCCGAGCAATTTTTGACATGTGGATCTCTTGTTTGGTTGTTGCCCATGTGTAATCACCTCAGATCAATTAACCCAGATGTGTTCATCGATGTACGCTGAATTTACTTGCATGCTGGGAACTGAAAAGATCAAAACTACAACATATCATCCGAAATCAAATGGAATTGTGGAACGTTTCCATTGACTTTATAATCGGCCATTAAAGCCCATGAAAATGACACATGGTATGAAATAGTCCACATCATTCTTCTCAGCATACGAACAGCAGTTAAAGATCTACAATCTCCTTGTGCTGAAATTGTTTATGGCACAAACCACCGTCTGCCTAGTGACATGATTGAAGTATCAAACATTCCTTTTTGTGACATCTTTGTAACAGAATGCAACAACAGAAGATGTGGCAACATCCGCTCACTGCACTGATCGATTCTACATTCATCCTTCACTACAATCATCATCTCATATCTTTTTAAGAATTGATCATGTACAACCCCCTTTAGTTCAACCATATACTGGACTACAATAAGTTCGGTCCAAAACAGACAAAACCATCCTCATTGACGTTAATGGTCAAAAAACTAGTTTCTTTAGATCGCCTCAAACCCGCACATCTTCTCTCAGAAACTGTGCGAATCTCTACCTACAGTGAGCAAAAGCATAAAAGATAAATTATCTACTAATAACAAACCAATTTTTACAACAAAATCAGGAAGACGTGCATATTTTCCAAAAAAACTAGCCATTTATGTGACAGAAATTTTTTTTCTCTTTCTAGAAGAAATTTCAGTAGGAATTTTTTTTATATTATATTTGTATATTTTTCATTTATATGTTTTATTTTTGTGTATATCTCTCATACTTCTCATATTCAAAATTGTTAATGTATTTCTTCCAGTACAGATTTTCAAAATAATAATAGTGTTTATAAACGTTTTTTCATTCCCTTGGGTTGTCACCCTCAGTCACTGGAGGGATACTCTGTGGTAAACCCGACTATGGGTCCTGAATTGAATATGGCAACTCCTTAGAATAGTTTTGAGAATCTGCCCTGGCAGATTGATTGAATATTAACGTCGAACTGTTCAACTACACGAGGGCTTTTGGCGACGAACCACGTAATTTTGAACCATGGTCAAGTGACGTGGACAACACCTGAGCTGGCACCTCCCTCTCCTAACTACCACACCACACCCACGGGAAGACGTTTCAGCTCTCGACAGATTTAACGTGCATCACTGCCCTACACGGCGGGTCTTTAGTGGTACTGGGCTCAAACTTGCGACAAGGCAAGCCACGATCCGATACCTATACCTCTCGGCTACCGCGGCCACATCTGCCCTGGCAGACAGAACACAAGATGTAAACACACTAAGACACTGTTTCGATCACCACAGATAAAGAATATATAAATTGAGAAAAACTTCTTTCACCATAGCATATATATAGTAGCATATAAGTAACTTTGTAAATCTGCTTTTAATAAAAAAAAGTATAGCTAAATTATTACTCAATTTTTAGATTATATTTATAAAAAAAAATAACACACAGAAGTTAACAATCAAGTTTGAAGCTGACATCAAAACTATGACCGAACAATAACCTTCAAGTACATAAATGCTTCAAAACTATTGGGACTTCTTTATTGTCCAAGCTTCGAAGCTTGAGAAACAGTAAAGTATCCCTATGAGCATCTTATCAACTTTTAAAGATAAAGCAGCACCTTTTTCTAATGTCAAATTTATTAAAATGACATCAGCATCCCATACTTAATCTTTTTTTAAAATAAGTAACAACTCTATTCCCCCTCCTTACAGTACTGCAGAATGATCTGCCATAATTGAAACTAAATGTTCAAAAGGTATCACATGTTATATAAATTCAACCAAAAGAACTCATAATCAGATTTGGAACAAAAATGCCACTTTGAATTAAGACATATTGCTGGATCAAAGTGACCACAATGGGTTAAAATATATATTCATTCGTGTCATCAGATGCCGCTGCAAAAAATAAAAAACTTGTTTCATGCATTTAATCATATGCGCTTTTTTACTACAAGCTGTTGATTAAACACAGCAAATGTTTAAGTCACTGCACATCCATTCTGCTTGGTTAATGTCAGACTTCAAAAACATTTTTCAAAAAAGAGGCCTGACATGATTGGCTGCAATCAAATGGAACATTATGTTCGGCTAGAAATAATGCAAACAGCACACTTCAACCCTAATTATACTTGACTGGACATCCTTCAAGAAAAAAGTTTAATTTATCATTTACAGGGAGCTTTGGAGTTTTCATATAATAGGTAGCATCATATGAATCACTACGACAAATGCATATGTGTTAGTATGATTATTTCACAAAATACATATTTTCCCCTTTTGGGATACATTAATACAATCAAAATTCCTATAGAAACCATTCTTTATATGTTTGAAACATATAATTCTGCCTTTGTTAGACATCACAATAACAAGTAATGAAAACAGATCGGTCGGCAGCATAAAGCAAGCAAATACATGTAAAGCTCAAAATGAGTTTGAGTTTCAGAAAGTTACTATAGAAAAAGAAGAAAATAAAAATGTTTCTCTCTCACTTCATGAAACTGCACATACAAATGAGACAGGAGCCAAAAGCTAACAAAATACCATATGCAGGAAGAATGACCAACTTCATGGATTTCTTTAAAACTTAATGTCAATGAGTTATACAGTTTTTGTCAACCTATTGTGAATATAAAACTATTAATAATAACTGTGAGAAAGAAAATAATTGGAAGATGACTGAAGCTTTGCAAAAATGTGTAAAAATAAACTATCTATGCATAAATGTGTAGTAAAAGGCTGAAAAGTATAAATTTTACATATACAAATGCATAAATGAAAACAATCTTTTCAAAATTAAATATAAAAATAATATGCAGTTTTTAAAACTTAAGTTATTTTTTACCTAACTACATTAACTTTACTCTTTAATTAAACAAATATGATAATTGTGTGTGAATTGAATTAATACGATATTTTTTTTATCATCCTTTGCATGAAAATGATAGTGTACACAATTAAAACTTTCAAGTCCTTGGGGAAGGTAGAGATTTCTCATACAACATTAACAAGATTTTCAATATTAAGCAATTACAAAGTAATATTTAATATGTCTAGTTTTTGTCAGAGTGTAGTACATTGGTAAGTTATTTATAAAAAAAATTTATTGAAATCTACCCAGTTTGAAATTTTATTCAATTCATTTTATAAGACATTTGCATCTTTCTCTAATATGTTTGAAATAGAACTTTTAATTATTTTGTCTCAAAAAGATAAAATGCAATGTTAACAAAACATATAGTGCTCAAAAATTACTTTTTCTTTTAAAAAACTCAAATTTTGCTGCAAATCTTATCATTACTTTTAATAAAGTATTTAAATATAAACAGATATGTGTTGCTCAGTATTTATTCAAAACAAAATATTTAGATACAAAAAGAAATCAAAGAATTAAAAGTTTGGGCACAGAAGCAAATAACATTTTACCTGTGCAGTTGGAGTAGTTGTCACACCTTTTGTGAAGAATTTAAAAAAGGCAGCCTTCGCTCGTTCATTTTTTTCTTTTTCTTTTTGTTCCTAAAAAAACCATATAAAAAATTTAAATAAACATGAACTTTAACTGATATTTATTTCTCAAGAAAATATTTATTTTAAAAAATTACTTTTTCTAACTTAGCTTTGCGCTTTTCTTCTTCTGCTTTTTTAATTTCTTCTTCACGCTTCAGTCGCATTTCTTCTTTTCTCTTTTTCTCTTCCAGTTTCATTCTGAAAATTACATTTCAAAAATGTTTGCTTATAAAATATAAATATTCATTAGTTTTACATTATACGCTTTTTACATTTCTTACTTTTTTAGTTTTAATAAAATCAAACAAAATCAGAATAATTCAATAATACATTAAAATCAAAATGAAATGTTGGATTTTAAAATTTCATTTACTAACTTCGCAAAATTTTGTTATAAAAATAATTTGATTTAATTCTTAAATTATACATTATCATATACATTCTAATATACATCTTCTAATCAATCAAATTTAACATTCAAAACAGGTATATCATTGTCAAGGTATGAATTTCTTTTCTCATTAAATTTAATGCTATTCTGCAATTAAACAATAACTAACAATATTTCCCTCATTTTAATTCAGTTTCTTATGGCTGCAAGATAAATATACAATCATACTAAGTATTTGTATTCTATACTAAATTTCCATGACTGTTTTACCACTACAGAAATGATAAAAATATAATTACAAATTTAATTGAATATGAATTGAATCCATATCTGCAGCAATAATGTGAAAGACACAAAAACATGAAAGAGAATTTTTTTTTTCCAGTTACTTAGATCATACCTTCCATAAATCTGAGGTAATAAAAGTTTTTAAAAATACAGGTTTTACAGAAGAAATACCCTGAACACCTTAATACAATATTTGTATATCATCCTTTTTCTTTCTGCTTAATTAATTTTTACGGTTCAAGTCACAATACAACATCACGGCACATTAATTTCAATGAGGTAATAAGTTTGATCTAACTTTCATTTCATGTTACCAAGATTATGCAAGGTAGATATCTTGCTTATAATATCTAATTAAAAATGGTGCATGACTACAAAGGTAGGTTATTGCAGTGTAAAAAAAAAAATTTTATTTCCTTTGATTAATCTCATTTTTTTAAAAAAAATCTAACATGTATAGTTATGTTTATATTTATTTCTTCAGTTTGATCACAGATGCACTATATAAAGGGACAATAGTACTCTTATCTTACTTTACATTCATGGATAAATGATGCTACTTTTACATCTTTTAATACTTTCCCTAACATTGTTTGTTTGCATTTCATCATACACTTGTGAAGGTCCGCTTGGACCTCACTTTGAGAACGAGAATAAATAGGAGTCATATAAGAACCAGTAGCCATTTTTATAAACAACTTTCTTTATTTGGTTATCTTATCCAAATAGAATCAAAGACTTTTTAACAAATATATCTAACTAGTATTATGAGGTTTTAAAGGTAATATCCTTTAAATTAACTTAATTAATTAATGATCCAATTAATTAACAATTAAATAACGATCACGCAGAGACTACCACGATAAGAGATCCCAGAATTATATTCTATGTTCTTATTTTGAACATTTAATTTTAATTTCACTTGCAATAATAAGACTTTAATATTTACCACACTGCAATTCAGCTCAGCTCAGCTTTTCTCTGAGATTAAATCATCTAACAAGAAATCTTCAATTTAACTTCACTATAACTTTCTGCTTCAATCTCTCTCTCCTACTGCTCTAACTTTACTATTCCGTTTGACTTAAATACTTTATCTAATCTGCATAACAAGGAATCCTGTCCGCTTTTTGGAGTTGATTGGAAATAGGTAGGGAATTAAATTTCCCTAAAAAGGACGACTCAGAAGGTTAGTGATAAAGTTCCGTATAGATTTGTCACACACTAGGTGTGCAAAACTTAAAACTTTTCAGATTCATAATTCTAAAAAAATCAATTGAGTGACAAGAAATTTATACTACAGAGACGCAATGTAGAATTTAAAGCTTGATAAAAACATTGTAGTAAATATGTAGGCATACATTATGCAACAGGAAAAGCATTTATAGACAAAATGGCATAAGCAAAAAACTTTGTTTGGCCATAAGGAAAAACAATAAATCAAATTCCTGTAGAAAAGGATATAACCTCCCCTAACTGCCATCTGTTCATATCTGATACCAAATCATACAGCAGTTCTTGAGGTAGGAGTTGCCACTCTTCAAAGACATCTGTTTCAGCTGTCAAGTGTTCTATAGAGGACATGAACTTGCTGCCAAGCATCTCCTTAAAGCACATATCACACATGTTCAATGGGATTTAAATCTGGGGTGCAAAATGACCAATCCATTTTCTCTGCAGATATCCTCACTTTCCAGAAGATTCTAAACAGTGTAGTAGTGCATTGTCACAATAGAAGATTCTCTGTGTGGACATTCATTGATGCCTGCAAAAATACAGTCTGGAACAATGGCATCTGAGAACAGATACATATGCAGGAGGATAATTTCTTTGTGGTAAGAATTTTCGGCAAGTGAGCCACTGTCAAAAATATAGAGTTTCATTTGTCTATTACCACCACCTGAATGGTCTCTTTCCCTGACGTTAATCAAATGAAATCATGTCGCTCCCTCCATATCAACTGGTATCCAAAATTGTTGCTCAAACTGAAATGATTCAACAGTAAACAGAACATGACTCCATTGATAAGATGTCCAGTTTTTGTGTTCTTGATACCACTGTAAACAGTGCCGCTAATTGTCTCTTGTTAATGATATACAGCATTCAAGACAATGGTTCAATAAACCATCTTTATGCAGAAGTCAAGCCACAATAAACTGATACCTGTCCTCATGGGAGCATGGAACTCGAAAAATAAAAATCCTCCATAATGCAAAATTTTCTAATGTATGAAAATATAAATCCACCTCTGCATTTATTTGAAAAATCTGAAAAGTCAAATAATGAAGTTTCCTAGCTTACTATATGTTTAATATTTCAGATTTGATAATTATAAAAAATCTGTTAAAGTAAAATTTGATCTTAAAAAACAATGAGAAATGTTTCTGTACTTACTGAATAAGCTATTAGTACTAAGAATCAAAAATTTAAAAGAAAATGTCTTATATTGTTCTTTTTTAATTGTTTTACTGTTATTAAAAAAATAACTATCTATATTATGAAATAGTAGCCCATGAACCAAAATGAAACATTTTATTAAATAATTAAAATGATTCCCAATTATGCAAATGCAATTTAAGAACTTAAAACATATATGCTCTAAATATTATGATAAATAAAACTTATAACATACTCAAGCAATAACTGACGCTGTTTTTTACTCTCTTCTTTTTCTTTTAATTTTTGAAGCCTTTCCTTTTCTTCTTGTTCTTTCTTTTCCAGTTTCAACCTCTCTTTTTCTTTTCGTTCTTCTTCTTTTTCTCGTTTTTCTTGTTCCTTTTGCAATTTCAGCATTTCTTTTTTATCTTTCTTTTGTTTTCTCAAAGCTTCCAGTTCTTGTTTTTTAAGAAGCTGAAATTTTATTACAAATCATGCTAGTTTATTCAATTATTTGTATAAATCAGTTTAGTATAGTTAAATAAATAATGATTGCTGTAGAAGACTGATCACAAACATTTCTATATGAAAATAATCAAGTACATAACTTTGGAATTTTATCATAAATGAAATTCTATAAAATGTAGCATATAATGCACACTTTTAACACATTGTCAATTTTTTTCATTTGTACTTAAGTGATTCATGTTAAAAGTTTACTGATATGGCTACACAATCAAAATTAACATTTTAAATGTAGAATGCTATCTGAAATTAAGTATACAAGCTTTCAATTTTGGAAGATATAAGAATTCAGCATTCCTTGAAAAGCTGAGAACATTGAGAAGCAGTGGCTGATTGTGTCTACTTAATGACCAAAGTGGGCAATGTCAATGCAGAATAATTAGTGTTATCAAATAAGCAACACTGTCAAATAACAGAAACAATCAATGTAGGAAGTATAACAATGTGTCTGTGAGGACAGTACAGTAGAATTTGGTGTACAATACCTTTACTAATAACAAACAATCGGTTGCAGTGCTTCTCCTAGGCATATAAACATATCAGTTAACTCCTAATACCCAGTTGACAAGAGGGCTCTGTACAAGTTAGTGGTGGCTCCACAATAATGTTGGCTGTTTTTACATGACATGATAAATTGGGTCCTCTGATCACACTGAACTATCATTGGTTTGAAATAGTCATGTTTAGTAGCTTAAAGATGACTTCTAGCTATTCATAGACTTTATATACCCAAACCATGATAGAATTATATTCACAAATTGTAATATAACATGTCAATAGATCAAAATCATTTGTGACTGGTTAGGCTCCCTTCACACCAAACAAATCCCAGCAGTCACAATCAATCCAAATCACAGTGAATCTGACTGACCATGCTTCGACTTCACACCACCAAGCAAGTCAATACGAATCAACCTTTCTCCCATCAATTGCTGTCAAACATGGATGCTGATTTTAATGTTTTAAAACGATTAGGTATCAAGCTATTAATTTCACAACTGTATTCTTATTCAAAATTCAATTTTTAAATTGAAATACTTAAAACAAAAAAAATATAAAAATGGTTTTATTTTTATTTATTTTTTATTATTTTTCCTGTTAGTATCAAGTGTAATTATAGTCTGAAAAGAAACAAATTATAAATATGTAATTGTAATTATATTAAAATTCAACTACTTATACAAATAACATCTAATGTTTTAAAATGACATTTCAAATGAACTGTGGTGCTCGCCTTCTAGCAAGGCGGTGCAGCTCCTAGGCCGCCCTCGGGAGAGCCTGTAACCTCTAGAGGGCGCGTCCCCAGGTGGCAGATAGGGGAACGCCTCCATTGGTTTCCAATGGGTGGTAGAAGGGAAATAAAATACCTTCCGGGGACCAACAGGTAGAAGTCCAACCTCCTGGAGGCTATGGCACCTTTTTTTTCCATAAATAGTGCAATATCGCCTGCTACGCTGACTATATTGCTGTATGGCACTCACACAATGACATTACAGAATCGGAAAAGACCCTAAACACAACATTGAAATGTATTGCTGAATGGGCAGAGAATCTTAAATTAATCATCAACGCAGACAAAACAAACTACTGCATCTTCTCTACCGATAGACGACACAGAAGCAGTTTTAATGCTAATATCAAAATACAGAACTCTCAAATCAAAAAAGTCAACCTACCTACCTATCTTGGAGTAACCTCAGATCCCGAACTCCGCTTTTCAAAGCACACCGAACAAACTGCCAACAAAGCTCTTGGAAAACTGAATATTCTTCAAAAACTAAGCAGAACTTCTTGGGGCTCAAGTCCTCAAACCCTAAAAAGCACTTTCTGCACTGTTATCGGACCGGTTTTAGAATATGCGACCCCAATTTGGACTCCGGCCTCTATTTCTGTTAAGCGGAAACTTGATTCTGTACAACACAGAGCTGCCAAAATTATTATTGGAGCAGTGTCATCAACCAATAATGAAAAGGCCGAACAAGAATGCGGCCTGCCTCCGCTAGAAAGCAGGCGCAAACTTGCCACTATC
The DNA here is from genome assembly GCA_019973935.1 of Trichonephila clavipes. Lineage (NCBI taxonomy): Eukaryota > Metazoa > Arthropoda > Arachnida > Araneae > Nephilidae > Trichonephila > Trichonephila clavipes. The sequence goes on from BMAU01005287.1 coordinate 210,803, forward strand.
AAGTTCACTAATAAACTACGCTCATATAGTTTGGACCATATCTCTAGAAGAGTTTTTGATAAATGGAAGCATTCTACAAGGCTCAAAAGATCTTCGACTCTCCAACTTGATAGTGAAATCAGAAAAGAACTCAATTTGGATCATTCCTCCTTGGAGTTCCTTCAGGAGCCCCCCATTCCAAAAAACCCACCAAAGAACACCTGTTTCGAATTGGAATTGTTGCAGCCATGTTCCAAAAAAGAAGACCCTGTAACTCTAAGACAAAAAGGACTTGAAACGATAGCAATACTCTCTCAAGATAACTTTGCAATCGCCTACACCGATGGTTCCTCAGACAGATCCCTCAGCAATGGAGGTTCCGGAATTATCCTACTCCTCCCAGATGGTAATAACAACAAACACAAAATTAACACAGGCATAATCGCCTCAAACTTCACAAGTGAACTCATGGCAATTAGAGAGGCCCTTATATTATACCAACAAGACCCACATGTTATTGATTCTACAGAAGGATTAGTAATCTTCTCAGATTCTAAATCAGCTATAGAAGCCATAAGAAACGGAGAGACTAACATCTCCTGTGATATTATTACCCTTCTAGAACAGCTGCACAATAAAAGAAAATCCTGTATCCTGCAATGGATACCCGCACATGTCAACATTGAGGGTAATGAATGTGCAGATATATAGCCTTACCAAAGAAGCTAGTGACATCAAACATAAGTGCACCACCATCACACTTGATGATGCTAACGCAGTAGCCAAACATAGAATTATGAATCACACTTTTAAAAAACCCCTAGTTATGGAATTTGACTGTCCCCGAATTATAACATCCACAATTGCCAGATTGAGAACTGAACACCTTAAGGGCATGAAGATTCACCCAGACAAGACAAGATCATATGTTCAATGCAAACACTGCCCAGATCTTCAACTCACGCCCAATCACATCTTGGAATGCCCAACCGTCGCAACAAAGTTACTAAAAATGGGAATGGTCCCTCTGAGGACTCTTTGCGGGAACTCCTGTACAGCCCTGATGCTCCCAGAATAGCAGAGGCAGTGATCAAGACTTTCGATGGAATTTAGTGATATCTACTGCATTTATTCATGGACACGAGAACAACAACAAATGAACTATAACATATAGCAAATTTTTTTTAATTATAAACCTAAAAATGATTTTATATATACTTGGTTTTTTAATGTTTTAGTCAATTAAAAACTTTACTTCTCTTACATATTTTCTAATAACTTTTGTGTTTTTATCTAACATATAACGAAATTTGGGATCTATGTAGTAATAAAATGGAATCTTTTTCAAAAACTAAATTATTGACAGTATTGGTGTTTTATATTATTTTAGCATTCTTATAAAGATTTAATTTTTTTCCTTCTCAAATTAAATAAATTCTTATAAAATTGACCTTTGAAGCTGTTTCAAACACCCTTCAGAATATTGCATTAAAAATATTATTAAATAAACAAAATTTTCAACTAAAATACAACCTGCATGCTCGGTGACAAGAGCTAGAGTTAGTTTACATAATGAAAAAAACATGCTATGAACATTAAAAATAAAAGTGCCATCTATTGGCATATAAACAAAAGCATGTTAACCCTAAATATAAATTCATTATCTTTAACACATCTAAAATCAGTCTCTTGAACAGAAACTTTATATGAAACAACTAATAAAAAATAATATATATATATATATATATATATATATATATATATATATATATATATATATATATATATATATATATATAAATCAACACAATATCAGTTTGAATTCACTTTTTCTAAAAGAAATTGCAACATCCATTGTACCCAACTGTTGATGCATGACTGAAGAACATATAACCTGCTTAATCCCACTGGATTGAGATTCATAACAGATAGAACTAGTTTCAATTGGTGTGAATGCAGGAACTGGTTACAGGCTTATTTGAGGGGGAAATTACAAAGTCAAATCTCGGTCAGTTAGATTCACTGTGGTTCGAGTTGACTGTGACTGGCTGGGAATGGTTTGGTGCAAAGGGAGCCTTATAGGAACATTCTAGGCTATCCCAGTGAAAAACTGGACCACGTAGATCTCCAAACACAAATCACATCAAACATACATGAAACATGATCGAAAGATGAATTCATATACAAGTTTCTGCAATGGCAACACCTTCACAATTATGGTTGTAGAGAAAGCATGGGTGAATATTTCTTCAAGGAGACATTCTATGACTTGTTGAAGCAATGCCACATCAAATTCCTGCGCATCACCAGACAGGCATGAGAGTTAATTAATGTTGCATTCTAAAGCAATGTGAGAGCTATTGGCGATGGGCCTTGTAATTTCGAACTGCAGTCAAGTGATAAGGATGACACCCGCGAGCTGGCACTTCAATCTCTAAATTTCCACACCATGAAAACAAATACAAGGACCTTGAGCCACAACAGCTTTTACGTGCATCAGCCCATCTGCATAACAGGTATTTAGTGGCATCTGGACTCAAATCTATGACCAGATCACTGGATATAAAAAAAAGGTCCAATGTACACAATATTTACTTTTGCCACTTCAGTACATGTCCAAAATCTTTTCAGAAACATTATTGGGGGCATAAAAAAGTGACTTCTACAAGCAATTTAACCGCCATTCATACTTGTCTGAAAAAATAAAGCTTCAAAGAAAATATAATTCAATTTAGCAATTTTACAATTTTTAATTTTTTTGGAAGTCCTCTTGAAAATCTCCCTTTACAAATAAACGGTATAAGAATTTTTGAAATCTAGTAACTGGGATTAGTAAATTAAGAATATTAGGAAGTATCCCATGACTTTTTTGATTCCTTTAAAATATTCAATAACTTCAAAATATTACTGAATCTTTTTTTTTTTTTTTTTTTTTTGTCAATTTTAAAACAAGGCTGCACCACTAGATTTAGAAACCATTTTTCTTAATCCTAATTTGCTTCTCTTTAGAAAAAAAATTTTCATGAACATTTACTAAGATTTTAGAGCACTTCTTACTTTATTACAACAACGTCAAGAAGAAATTATTGTAAAGTTTTATACGTATTTCATGAGCTGAAAAAGCATTAATGATTCATTACATTTATTTTTTAAAAAAACAGAATGGTAAATATCCAACATTCAAAGAATGAACTTACACTTTCTTTACGTTTTTGTTCTCGCTCTTCAGCTCTCAATTTTGCTTCTTCAGGAGTCATTTTCTGTTTAAAAAATTGAATTTTGTCATTTCTAATATAAATTGAAAAACAATTATATCTAAATACAAAGGTGAAACAGAAAAAGAATATTAGATAAATAACTAGTACATGCGCAACAATGCAAAACCAGTGTTTATTCTAGAAAGATAATAATGGGAGATATTCAGTTTTGTTAAAGACTTTTAATTTACAAATACCTCCGTGTCTTTTGAAATGACATATTACACACTGCTAGCTTTTTGAAGCCCAGAACTTTATCTTGTAGACAAAAGAAGCTGCATATAATGCCTCCCAGAATAAATTACAAAGGAAATTTCCCTTTCTGAAATATCTCCAAGAAAATCACCGTTTCTTTACTAGAATGCCTATATCATATTTGGAGGCAAACCTCTCCCAAGATCATAAGAGACAAAAAGATTTTTTACGGGATGTTTCCGCAAAATAATTTACTGAAGCATGTACTAATGACTGACCTTCTGGATACCTGCAAAAAATATAAAATGAAATTTTTCTTTAAAACAATCCAGGACATTCATAGCATTAATGCATTAGCAATAAATGGCCTTTCCCCTACCAATTCTCTACAAGAGATTAGCAATTATGATTCAGCTTTTTTCAAGGCCATAATATAAGTATCTCTGATAAGCTCTTATGAATATTAATGCTATTAGTATCAATATATATTGCCTCAATTTAACAAATTCAAAGGGGAACAGAGAAAACTTGGAATATTACATACAGTGAGGAAATAAATTAGAAAATGTTTTTCACACAAGAATTCTTTTTTTAAAGCACAACCTAAAATTCTTCTTTCCAAGCACCAGCCAAGGCTGTCTCAGTCAGCTTACACCATCTTGATATACTTGATGCTATATTCTTCCCAAGTCCTTCAACCACTTTTCCTCTTTATCCATCCAGCTTGTTATTTTGTCTTCCTCTTTTCCTTTTTTCCTCTGGAGTGGAAAGTAATTTTCTTAACAGGATTTTTATCAATATATCGAGACGCATGTCACAGCCACCTTATTTGGGATGCCTTGATCACTTTGACTATGTTGTTTTTTTGGTATTGTACTGAACTTCGAGATTGTATAGTATTCTCCATATTTTGTTTTCTCACCAAAAATGTTTAAGATTTTTCTCTCGGAAGTTATCAGTTTCTCTTTGTCTTCTTAGTTAATTGTCCAGCATTCACTGTCATATTAAACAATTGGTTGTATTAGTGTCTTGTATAACTATTTTTGTTTTGCTACTTATTTTTTTTAGATTTGAACTGGTTTTGCAACCCGTGATAACATCTGTTAGCCATCTTGATTCTATTTTTTATTTCAATTTTTATGTCATAACTATTATTTACAATTGAGCTTAAGTATTTAAATTAAGTCACTTGTTTGAATCATACTCATTAATTTTCAGCCAACTAAAAATTACAATCCTTAAAATTATTCATATAGCTAATAACCAAATGAAAATAAAAATAAAGCATCAGTAATAATGGAAAAAAAAGCATCATTATTAGAATTAAAATTAACTTTTCTTAGTAATGTAATATATTCGAATAGATTCTTAAAAAACTTTATTTCTCACAAAATCTTTATAATCATGAATAATTTGCCAAATATCTAATTTTGCACATCCGAAAAAATTCTTTCAACTTTACTTTGAATCAAATAAAGCTCTTTGTCTCTTCACTTATAAAAAATTTTCCTGAAAGAAATTATGTTTTTAATACTGTTTACATAGTTAAACTAATATGCAGTATTTTTTTATAATGTGGAAGTTAAACATGCTTTAGATTTTGTGCCTTCTTAATTCAAATTATACTTTTTCATTCAAAAACAAATATTTATTTATGAAATACACCTAGCCTTTTTTCAGAACTAGAATGAGCTCTGCAAGATACACTGAAATAGTAACAATTTTATTTCACCAATAGTGCTTTCTAGAGTATATATTACATATTTTAACATAATCTGATTTAATTCGAAATTAATGGTGCACTTTGAAGCTGAACAGGAGCTATTGGTGATGAACCTTGTAATTTTGAGCAAAGGTCAGGTGACAAAGATGACATATGAACTCGTCGGCCACTCAAACTTTCACACCGTGTCAATGGTAACAGGTTTGGGCCTCTACAGGTTTAACATGCAACAGATCTTCCACACAACAAGTCTACAGTGGGACCAGGACTCTAGACCACGACTTCACAACACTGACCGAGTTTTAGTGGCATCAATAACCTTTCGTGTATAATATTCAAAACAAAAACATGACTGTCACTAATACATGAAAAATTAATAAAGCACAACAATGTCTTTTTACCCCCCGTAAGATAGCTCTTTCTAAAAGCACAATAGCTAAATTTAATCTTTTTAAAGGCCATGCTTTGAGAAAATAAACTCAAACTCAGCCCATGAGGGCCAGGGCCTACTGTGCCCATCCCAGTACACGTGACCATTGGGCACCGAGGTGCATGAGCAGATGTCCCGATCAGGTAGTCAGTCTGAAGCGAGACCCCCCAGTGTTTAATTCCCTAAGCAAGCTTGGTGCTTATTTATCAACCCTCTGCAGTAGGGATGAGAGGCTGAATTGACCTTGCCCAGACTGGAAATAGAACCTGGACCTGTGTAGTGGAAGTGTGATATGCTACCACTCAACCACTGGGCCTTTTTGAGAAAATAACATGCACTTAATTTATTTATCCTAAGAAAATATAACAAGGAGGGACACAGGAAACTAATTCTGTACAATTTAACTATTTAATCCCCAAGACAAAAAAGCAATTAATTCATTATTTTGTTAACACTGGATAATCAAATAGGGAAAAAATCCTACAGCTCAAGATAATTAGTACACTTTCACAAAAATAAATCAACATTAAGCACATATATGCAAAAGCAAACATGTATAGTAAACTTTTGAAGATTCAACGCATTCGATTCACAATTCCTAGATCCATTTTTTTAATCTCTGCACCATTCATTAAATCTAATACATTTTAAACTAGTACTTTATCATTGTGTTTTCAAAATATTCAATATTATTCAAAATTATACTTACCTTCTTTTTCTTTTGTTTATCATTTTGATTATTATCTGTGCTTCGTTTAGGATTATTCTCAGATGTCACTTTATCACAATTTACGGATGAATTGGGAGTGTGCTGATTTTTGCTTGGATCTTCTACATTTTCAGACAATTCACTAACATTAATAGAGTTATTTAGATTTGATGAATTTAATTCATTTGAACTCTCAGACTCCTCTGACATACTTTCCTGACTTGAATTTTTGAGTGTCTCTGTACTTTCAAAACTTAACTTTTTATCCATCTTACATGAATTCTCAGAAGAGACAGTATTTTCAGTCGTAATATTTTTTTCTTTGCATGAATTATCTGCAGAAATCACTTCAGAAGCTAATTTTTTGTCTTTATTTGAATGTTCAGAAGAATTTTTTCCTTTATGTTGTAAAGCACTTTGGGCCTCTGCAGTGTTTAAATCAGTATTTTCTTTACAGTCTCCAATTATTGCAGAATCTGCATCCTCAGTGATGTCAATTATAACATCTTCCTTATCATCAGCTAGTTTTAAGTTTTTGGATAAATTTTTTTGTAAGGGTGGTGATACAGCCTTTCGTTTACGACTACTGGCAACCAAAAAAGCCGATTTAATGTCCATATTTTTAAATGGAGCAGGAACAGCTATAAAAAGAATGACAAATATGTAATCAAGCAACACCTATAGATGTTAAAAATAAATTCTATGAATATTTACTCTTTATACTAAAAAGCTACGCATTTTAATATTTTAAAACAAAATTATGAAAAAAAGTATTTAAATATACCTATATATATATAACCTTTAACTTTGGTGGATAGAATTTGTTATGCCACTGCTTTGTCAAATAACAATTTACTATGAATGCAACCTAAAATGAGCTCCAGTAGTTAAATTTAAATAAACTACAGCTGAATTACATTTCTTTCAGTATCATACATACATCTAAATTGATTTTTAAGAAAAATCCAATCTTTATTTTGATACTTTATTTTTCGAATAAAATAAAACATACAAAATAAGTCTATTTTATGCAAATTATAATCTACAAGGCTGTACAAGAGCAATTAAACATTGAATGAATTGTTTGTAATTAAATGCTGTTAGAATTATGGTATTGCATACTGTTTTTAAAACCAAAATAGATAAATAAAATGAATAACATGGTAAAAAAAATTTTACAACACAAATAAACTAATAAATTTGTGGTACATGATCTCAAAAAAGACATAATCTATTACATAAATATAAATTTTAAAGCCAGAATTAAAAGCAATAGCAAATATTTTAACAGCATGCAACAACAGAAGTATAATAAATTCATAATTTAATCCCTCAAACTTTGATAAATAATACTATGGGCCACTTATAACAAATGTTATTAAATTATTTTTAATAATACTTAAATACAAAATTACACATTTTTCAATCACGTTCTTTAAAAGCTTATGAAATATATCTAATCCTTATATAGTTATTAAAATTATAAAATATTACACTGCAAAGAAATACCTTTGTATATAGCCAAATGGGAAAGTCTTTATACTAAAGGAATACAGCTAACATCGATTATGGGAATCATGAACCCAAATATTGCAACGCATTTAAAATAAGTCAAATTTTAGCTTACATGTTTCTTTCTATTATTATGATTATGTTAAGTTAATGAGAGTCTGTTGTAACATACTTTATTGTATCTGTCGTGAATTCATTGTATCAGATAATACTGCATAGCCAGTGTTCATGTGGGTGACAACTCAGAAAAATAGTTACCAACACATGGTTCTCAAAAACAGTAAATACAAAAACATTCATTTCTAGATTGATATCCATTTTTATAAAAAGAACCTACTAGACAATCTAAGAAACTTTAATTAAATTTTAATTTAACATAAGCAAATATCCTTGAAAAAATAAACTTTTTACAGACAAACATTGAAGGACACACACACTGCTGCTTAATATCACTGAAAATATTCACAAAATACCTTTTTTTTTTTCAATATATATATATATATATATATATATCTTAATCCCACTTTGTTTTTTACAACATTTATAAAAATATGTTTTGTCTACAAAAAAATACAAATTACTTATCAATGAATTATTCCTATTTTTTAGTTTAATTGAATCTATTGAAAATATTAAAATATAAAATTTCAGTTTTACTCACCCTTATCCTCAGTTAAAGACATTTTTAATAACCGCAAATTTATGAATGCATGCCTAGAAAAAATAAAATATAGAATAATTATCTAAAATGTATTCTAGTATAATATAAGCTGAACAAACCTAATTAAATAAAAATACTCATTTTTATATATCAAACATTAAAATCAATACAGAAAAATAATTTCATTATGAGTTGAATATGCCACCTTTTAAAAATTTATACAATTTAAATTTTTAATAAAAACTATTATGGATTTGCTACATAGGATTTCAAACTGTTACTTTTTTCTATTAAATACATTTAAAAATAAAAAAAAAACTTATTGATTTTATGATAATGTACCAAATTCTTAAATGAAAATTGCACATTGATGAGTTGCAACATTAAATATCAATAAATGTTTATAAATATATTTAACTTCAATATCCTTAATATATAACACAAATATATATATAAATAAAAAACCAACATCTCTTATTGAATACTTTTAGATTTACCTCCATAACTAATTAATGAACAATTTTAGATCTATCATAACTAAAAATTAACAGTTACTTAGTCAGTCCATGCATATAAATTTCTTCAATAAATATCAATAGCATTTTCTACAACTGTTGAGTGACACATATTTCATAGAATTACATAAACATATTTTTAATACTTTAAATAAACATGTTTAGAATACTTACAGGTATGAATCACTTACCGTATACGGCGAGAAAATAATTTATTAAAAACCTAATTATAAGTTATATTCAAAGGAATTATAAATTTCTTTCTAAATAATTTACATGCAACTAATAAAAAAAATAATAATTTGGGGAAAGAAAATACACCGGTAACAAATGAAACAATCAATTATAAACAATAAGTCTGCTTATAAATATACATGTTTACATAGGATGTCATGAAACTAAAATAATTATATTGATGAAACACTATCAAAATAGAAAAATGAAAAACACAGTACAAAAATGAATATTTTTATAAAGTAATTTTCTTTTTAAAAAATACCGTACGTATTACATGCATATATAACAATATATTTCATAAAATTAATAAATGAATACAAATTTTGTACTTTTCATAAGCGCACTGAGGTTTATTAAAATTAACAACAAAACTGAGATGCCAAGCGATTCAGTTTGTAGTGATTAATTTGTCTTTATTTAAGTCATCTTACAATGGAAAACTAAAAACATTTCTAGTTCACGATGTCAGTTTTGGCGCGCAATCGGCTTTTTTCAGCACTCACAATAAAGCGCCACCTTTTGACATAAACGGAAGAAAAGTTATCAGATAAGTTTCGAAATATGTGTTTTTAACGTGAACTTTCATAAGCTTCTTTCCAGATAAAAATAAGTTGTTTTTAATTAAAATTTCTCAGTAGTTGAATTTCCATTTCAGTCTTCAAGTTTCTCAAATATTCATACATGAAAAAAAAAGTTTTACGAACATAAATTATTTTTAAATGTTTGCCAGTAACATTTCATTTTTCATATTTAATTTGAGACTATATTATTTCTTCAAATAAAACACATAAACTAATTGCTCTAATACTATTTTAATCATTACAAAAGAATATAAGGCTGATATTTGCTTTGGTTAGCTTAAATTAAATTTCTTCAAAAAATTTACTTCTAATGAAAGTACGATTAAAACGAGCAATTTTTACTATCGAAAAAAAAAGAAGAGGAAACCCGAGAGACTTTTCTTAAATAATGAATAAATTTATTATTTTTTTTAAAAAAAATAATTGCCCTTACTTTACACACTGTCCTACTGAAGATGGACCATATAATTTGATCCCTACTTTGGCAATGCTTCACTTACAGGGTTTGAAGAATGAAATGCGTTAAAATTGCCAAATGGAGTGAATTACATTCAGTTATGAGAGCTATCCTTTAGTGATTCATTACTCTGGTTACGTCACAAGCGAGTATGTGAGAATAAGCATTAGGAATGAATATTACGAAGTTTTTATTCTTCTCGAAAGGTTCGAAATACGAAAAGACCTTTCAGATCAATTGCATTAAAAAAACATTTTTAACATCAATTTCGACATCATTTTACAAGTTTTGCAACCGTCTTAGAAGACTATTTTTAATGTTGTTGAAGAAATTAAAATATTAGAGACTTATAATAATAAGCTCACAAAAATAATTTCTTATCAATTCTAATTTTTTTTTAAAAAAAAACAGGATTTCCTCCCCTAAATGAGTATTTAAAAAAAAAAAGGGTAAGAAGGAAAAAGAAAGAAAGAAATCTTGTTACACATTGAATTCTTGTTGTTATTACAGGTTACAGGTTTTGTGGGATATGGAGCAACAAAGGCTATTATCCCATTTAAACATTATTTGCGAGATTAGTTTTGAATAAATAGAGTAAATTTTTCAATTGCACGAGGATAAGTTTTTCTCTCTTCTCTTTTACATTTATTATTATACAATATTTACTATTTACTTTAATTATGTAATAATTTTTGAGCGTGGAAGTCAATAGTTAATCTATTCAGAAATAGGGATAAAAGAATTTGAAAGTTCAAAAACTGTTTTTAACTGTAAATTTTATTTTGATGAAAAATAATTTATAAACTTTTCTACATTTTTTTCAGTTCAAAAGAACGATCAATAATTTTTTGGCTTTCCTACTTTAAATTTATTTCATAATTTTCCTTGAATCAAGTTATACATGTAATTCTCATTTTTAAAAGAAGCATTAAATTTTTCAATGACCTTTTTAAATTAGAAGAAATTGTATTTTTATCATTAGCTCTCGATTCTTCTTAAACACTGTTTTTCTCTTTCATCTATTGACACAACAACCCTGGGTAGTTCAAGATCTTCTCAAGAACCCTCTTCTATTCCTATCTCCGCTTAGCAAATGTTCTCCAATTAGTCCCTCTTGACACTTTAAAAACGTCCTCCACACAATCAGCCCATCTCAATCTGTGCTTACCTCTAGTTCCAGTTCCAATAAGTTCATAATTGAAAATTCTAAATGTTAAGGATGAAGGATCGTATAGCAAATGAGGTCCACAAACCTCAAACAACTAATCTTGAAAGATTTAATGACATCTGCTTCCTTAACCATCCATTCTCATTCGCAGCACCAAAGATAGATAGATCTTTGGTGCTGGGATAGATATATTTTTCGCTGAAAGGTGGTTAGAGTAGCGATATAGTCTTAAGCCAGAAACAGCCTCCGGATAGGAGTGATCACTTTTGTTTAGTGGTCATGTTACCCGGCTTCGGAACCATAGGTCGTGGGTTGGGCTACGGTAGCTCTTTATGAAAATAGTTAATTCACTTACTTGCTGCATAAAATAAGTAATTTGATACTCTAATTGCTTAGTTTTATCAAATATTGCTGCAATTGAATTGATTCCTTGGGAGAAAACCAGGTCATTGATTTTATGAGCAAAAGTAACTAGCTGATTTAAGTTTTCGTTAAGAGCAGCAAGAATTGTTTAAATTCCATTGGACAAACGTTCGACCGACAGCGATTTTAAGAGTCTCTCGCCAACATTACCGCAAGCGAGGGAACACATGCGAGTAAGGCCACATTCACACCAAGGCAGTCAGCGTCGAGCTTCTAGCCAGTCAGAGACTTTATCTCGGGCGAGAGGAAGTCTTTGATTGGCCAGACCCCCAACTCTCGACGCTGACTGCCTTGGTGTGAATGTGGCTTAAGAAGCTGTGATGGCCGCTGTTCCCGTAATTCTAAGCCCTGGGGGAAAGTTCAAATCTTAGAAGTTTCACTTTCTGAGTGTATCTCGATTAGACGATTTTATAAAATTTCCTACTTTCCTTTTTCAGGTGGTTTTAGAACTAAATCGCTAACAGAATTTCATGTGTTTGACTCAACAGCAGACAGAACATAATTAAATTTAGTACTATCATTAGATATTTTTGCTAAGTCGAACTGTGCTTCTAATCTCACAAACCATAGCGCAGGGTTATGCTTCCAAAAAGGTGGAGGTTTGACTACCACGAGGGCGATCTGGTTATTGCCAGTTTCATTAGGCATGTTAGATGGTCAATAAAAATTAAAAAATCTATTTTACATAAGTATATTTTTATGTTGTAAAACAAAACAGTTTGGAAAATGAAATTATACTTGAAATGAAATATCTATGCAATATTAATTAAACATCTTATATATATATATATATGGTGCGCAAAAAATTATTCTACGTGAAATGCGGAAGCAGATTTTGAAAAAAAAATTAGCTTGGGTTAAACGTGAATGCAACAGAACACTGCTAGCGGCTGTTTCTTGCTTAAGAATAACCGCTATAGCTGTTCGGTTAAAGTCCAAATTACAGATCCATAGGTAAATACGGGTCTGATGATAATACTTTTTAGTGCAATATATTATAATTGAATTTTTACTTCAATATATTTAATGATATAATTTATTATTTTGTGATAATATAATTTACTATTTTCTTGGGTAATTCCATTTACATTTTTAGACAAGATTTTAATATTTCAATGATCGGAAATGCCATCCTTGCATGTTGTTTTATATAGAGGGTGACAGCAAAATTTATGTTACATCTTCGTAACTACCTCACCACAATACGCTCAAGATAGAAAGATAACAATCAATTTCAATTAATTGAAATGCTATAATTATGTTTCTTTAAATTTATACAAATGTAAATGCAGTTTTTAATGTTGTTTTGGGAAACACAGTTATCTTTCTAATGAAAAATCTGGGATTATTCCTAGAACTTTAAAAGCCTTTTTTAATCAAAAACTCAACGTAAAATACAAGTGTGAATAATATCCCTTTAAGACCCGAAATACTTTTATCTTTAAATATTAAGTTCGTCTGGTTATTAACACTATATTATCCCCATTGACCGTGGAAAAAATAATATTAAAAATTTTGTTCTACCCGTGAAACGTAGACGGTACCTGCACGATTTGCGGGTTGGGATTTATGTCTGAAAAAGGTCACCTTCGAAATTTTACGAGTTATGCATTTTTTAGATCTAAGTTGATAGAAGAAACAATCTAAATTCAACTAAAATTGTTACAAATAAGGAAATTATTGATGTATAACTTAGCCCTATATTAACTAATTATTTATTTACTGTGAAAATAATTAAAGCATGCTGTTGTTTTTGACAAATATAAATAAACATTCCCTTTTCACAAAATATTTTGGAACTGCTTTAGCAGGTTTCAAATCTGCACTTGCAACGCTTTGAAATGTCAACACATCGAAAATGCTATACATGCCATGCCTTTTATCCTGGAATGGCCAGAATAAAAGATATGACATTCATAGCAGATGAATTAAAACACTTCGATATTTTTTGTGGCAGGAATTACAACACTATTACCTTCATCATCAGTTAAAATACTTTTGTTAGTAGTTGGAGAGGCTTCTAACGCACTTCAGCTATTTCTAACTTAAATTTTAAGAGATCCATTTTGGTTTTAGGAGGAATTTTGTTTGATATTGTATCTTATTTGCCCCAAAACAAGAATTTTCAACAGCTAAAATGATGAAATGAATGGGTTCAAGAGACTTTGATGGTAAAGAATGATCCAAAATTGTCATTCCATTGCAAATATTTCCATGCTTTTCTTCATCGTTCTCATATGAACTTGATTCTTCTTCCAATATACGTAATTCATTTGTTTTGTTCACAGTATAGTCATCATCCGAGAAATTACTAATCTCAGAATCTGATTTATTCATCAATTTCAAAATTTCTATTTGTGTGAGAATTCTTTTTCTTTTAGACACATGAAAAAGTTTTTGTTTAGTAATTAGCACAGTATTCCATAAAAAATTATAAAATGTATCATAAAAATTTATTTTGTTTGGAAAAAAAATATATTTAAGGCCCACCTTACCAACTACTATCCGAAAACCCAGATTTGGGGGGGGAGGGGTAGAAAAGATATGGATGCAGATATTTGTGTAAAGGATGAAAACACCATTCTCCTCAACAAATGTATGAAAGAGAAAATAATTGCAAAAAAGAGCGAGAGAAAGAAAAAGGGACTCGTACATGGCAACCCAAAAGGAATTATGGTATTAATTATGTGACAATATATTTCGTCTTTACTTATTTCCCATAACTCCCCTTAGGCCGATTTCTGCAAAAATCATTTTTAATGAATTTCTACTCAACAAAAGAAACATGCTTACCAAATTTCAGTTCTGTGGATCTAATAGTTAAAAAAAACCGGAATTCTTCCTTATATTTTTGCCTTAACCCTCCCCTCACTTGAGAGCAATTTCGGTAAAACCTGTTCTAAGTGAATGTGTACTCAGCAAAAGAAATTTGCTTGTGCAATTTCGAGGCTGTTGGTCGAATTAATCAGGAATGGAAAGTTTTTTATCTATGTGTACCCCGTAACTCATCGTAACCACCATCGAAAGTCTATTACCACAAAACTCTTTCTTCACAGAACTCTACACAACAAAAGAAACATGCTTACCAAACTTCATGCATCTAAATCTAATAGTTTTAAGTTAGGAACTTTTTAAAATGTATAACGCCCCTCCCCCCAGTTCTAGGTAGATCTGAGAGGGGCCCGTATCAAAATTCATTTGGGAGGTCCTTTTTGGGAAAATAAATAAATATGATTGCATGAATAAAACATTTGAAAGTGTCGCAATAAGTACACATAGACGAATTTCTTTTTTTTTCTTTCGCAAACGCATCATTTAAAATGATATCAGTAGTAGAAGAGGATTTTTGAGTTTTTCAAGTTTATCTGTTTCGGTTGTATTGCAAAGTCCGAAACCCGATCTTGTCCTGTGAAAACCTGAGATAATTTTTAATAATTTTTAGTTTAGATAAACTTCTTTCAGCTGTAGCAGTTGGGACCGGAAAGATAAAAAAAATAGTAGGCATACTGTTATATATAACATTCGGATAACTAGAACATTATAAACCAAAACAGTTATATAAATCTTAAAAAATTTCTCTGATTAAAAAATAAGTTAAAACCACAATATATTTCTGAAGGCTCTTTAGCTTCTCGAGACATTATTATCGGGTAAGAACCTTTATTGGACTTCATCACAGCAGGTATGATAGTTTTTTTATATTGAAAATAGCGATTTCTACTAATCTTGGAATTAACAAAAGCGTTATATACAAGTAGCGGTGAATAATTTAGTATTATTTCATAATAAGTTATTAGTGTATGTGTTCCTCTTTTTTTCAATTATTTACTGAAACTCTGAATTTAAGATTCTTGATAAATGTATGTAATTTTTAAGACGTGTTCTTAGTTTCATATTACATGACTTAAAACATGGATGGCCAACCCACGGCATGTGTGTCACATTGTGGTACGGCAGAGTTGTAATAGTGGCAAGCGAAAACTTGTTGAAAAAGTCACATTTGATATAATAATTAAAAAAAAATTACAATTTTATTGAAATGTGGTTGTCTAAAAAAAGCCATTAAAAACTTATTTTAAATGAAAATTAATTGAGCTGCAACAGAAAATTATCTTGCAGAGTTACTCTCCATTGTTACGTGCACTGTCTTTCAAAAAGGAGTGCTGTCGCGAGGTTTTGGAATTTGAAGGTGCGCGTCTGGAAGAAAACTGTAAACTGATCAGTGAGTGCTTGCTAGTCAAGAATAATGGTTGGCTATGGGATTTGGCTTTTCTTACTGATAGTCTGGGACATTTAAATAATTTAAGATTGCTGGGAAAGATTATATCTTTCCTAAACTAGTTGGTCATATATCTTCTTTTGTGAACAAACTTTTGTCCATTTTTTTTGTCTCGTTTTTGGAGAAAACAAGATTACCACATTTTACATTATTGCAAGGACTATCTAGGAAAAATATTAATGCTTCGAGCGGTGAAAAATTTAAAAGTTTAATTAACATTTTGCAGGATTCATTTAGTGTAAGATTTAATAATTTTCAAGATAAAATTATCAAACCCTTTCATTTTTTGAGTGATAAAAACAATGTAACACCTCAGACTTACGTAATAGGAGGTAAACATAGAAACATAATGTAAGTCAGTCGTAAAATATAAAAGTCGCGTTGGTAGTAGGTAGAAAAAACCGATTCTGCTGTAAAGGCGGTGCAGGCGGTTGCAGGCGGTTGTAGGCGCTTGTAGGCGGTCGACGGCAGTGCAGAGTTGAGTTGTTTCGTTCCTACTGACGAGTTGAGTTGTTTCGTTCCTGCTGCCGAGTGGAGTTGTTTCGTTCCTGCTGCCGAGTGGAGTTGTTCGTTCCTGCTGCCGAATGGAGTTGTTCATTCCTGCTGCCGAGTGGAGTTGTTCGTTCCTGCTGAGTTGTTTCGTTCATGTTGCCAATTTGAGTTGTTTCGTTCCTACTGACGAGTTGAGTTGTTTCGTTCCTACTGACGAGTTGAGTTGTTTTTCTCCTGTATTGGCTTTGATTTTCGAGTTGAGGGGGCGAGTTGAATTGTTTTTTTTCTACAGCTAAGTTGAGTTGTTTTTAAAAAATGTGCACAAAAAATGGAAGTATGGGAATGTTAAACGTGCTCATGGCGCCACCTATTGATTAAAATGTACACTAATTATAGATTTTAAAATGATTGAAGTAAATAACGCTCAAATAAAAAAAAATAAATCCAGATTCAAACTCACGGCCTCAGATCAAAATGTCTCCACAGGACAATAGTTTTTCAGTTACGCTAACCATTATCCTATGAAGGCATACAGACCTGAAGAAAACTTATGTTTATAATCTCATGAATTTAATTTTGCAGG
The DNA here is from genome assembly GCA_019973935.1 of Trichonephila clavipes. Classification (NCBI taxonomy): domain Eukaryota; kingdom Metazoa; phylum Arthropoda; class Arachnida; order Araneae; family Nephilidae; genus Trichonephila; species Trichonephila clavipes. Next base: position 228,004 of record BMAU01005287.1, read on the forward strand.
CGAAGCAGACGGCGACATGTTTTAAAATCATTTTCTTGATTAAAATGAAATAAAAAAATATTTAATTTATATTATTTTAATAATGTGTAAATTTTAATTCAGTATAATGATTACATACACACACAGTAAAGATACAAAGTAAATTGATTATTCAGAAAAATGTGCCGTAGTATACTCGTCATCACCGTGAACGGGTTACGATTTAACTTGTTTTAGCTTGTCTGATCTTGATTCTACAAGACGGCGACTGAATTCTACGTCAGAAATTATCTCAATGCTTAGAGCGGATGAATACATTGCTTTCAACCACTCAGCGAACGCCGCTCAAGTGTAATTCGGTTGATATGCGTTAGACACTTATCACATTTTAGTTCACAATTCATTTCGTTTGTTAGTATTGCGGTGGGCTGTATTCAACAAGAAAAAAAATATGGTGATGTCTGAAACACATAGTGAAAAACGAAAGTTTGGAAAAGCCGGGGAATCTTCTGTAAATAAGAAAGCCAGAAGAGAAGTTTCAAAAGTAAGTAACAACATTAAATAAATTTAATATGTAATTTTTATAATGTTTTTTACACATTTCTGATCTTTATTAATTTTGTTATATTATTTTCAGAAGTATGGAAAATTTACCGAGGATTGCATACCAGATGGAGTATTTCCAATTGGAGATGATGTTTTTGTCTTTGCAAGCACCTATTATGATTCCGTATCAGTACACATAAGACGTTTCAAGAAATATGGCAAAACATACTACCCAACTCCCGAGGGAATAACATTAGACCCACGGTGGATCGAATATATCATGCGTAAAAAGAAAGTGCCGGAATCACTGGAGGAATTACCAAGTGGACTTTTCCCTCCTGAACGACACATTCAAATAACTAGTGAGAACTTCATTGATTTTACTTTCAAGCGCATTAAATACAGTCCGGATAAAGAGCCCACTTTTAAAGAAATAACCATATCCCGAGAGCAGTGGGCTGAAATGATTAAAAATATGGTGCTATTGAAAATGCTGCTATAGACAATATGTTTCAGTGTATGGACTTTTTAACTGCATATAAAACCTTCTGCGAAGGCCCCATAGAAAATACATTACCTTCTTCTTTGGATGTTAGTCTGGGTCAACAATACTTGACGCAAATTTTGAAAAAATCTATTTGTAGCCTCCTGAACGAAAAAGGATTGAAACAGCCTCAGACTTTCGCTGAGGAGTTATGAAGGAATCGCGAAGAAACATTTTAATTCATATGCTTCATCACTTGAAGCTAATGAGATAGCTGATTGTTTTTATCATAATCTTTTTGAAAATGAACACTTTTTATTGTTAAAACCTGTACATTATGTAACTCAAGAATTTTTAAAAAATCTTCGCTTGGATATTATTTTAAGAGAAGTAAGAGACATGTTATGTCCACCTGATTGTTTTGAATACTATGAGGATTTTGTTTAAAGATTTTTATAAGATTCACACAATATTTTGTTTTTATAAATTTGAATAAAATTCTTTTTTTTTTTTATATGCTGAATTTGAGTTCTTATTATTTTTATTGTTTGTTAGTTTAATTTATGTTGAAATCGTTTCACATCTTAAAAATAAATAAGAGTATTTTTAAAAGAAATTATCAAAGTATGTACAAGTGATATTTTAAATGTATTTCATATGAAAGTGAGAAAATTTATGCTCATGTTTTTATACATAAACTTTTTGCCTTTCCCCAAAAGTATATAATAATATAACTATTCATTGTAATAGTCATTCAATCAAGTTCTTTTCATCGGTAACAATGCATCAAGATTTAGCAGCGTTTTACGAAAATCCTGAAGTTCCAAATAGCTTCGGGGGTGTGGAAGCATTACATCGCTCTGTAAAAGGGAAATATAGTAAAAAAGATGTGAAACATTGGTTATCGCAGAAAGATGCTTACACTCTTCATAAACCTGTTCGACATAAGTTTCAGCGGAATCGAGTGTTTGTAAGTGATATTGATCGTCAGTTTCAAGCGGATTTAGTCGATATGCAATCTTTAGCAGAATTTAATAAAGGGTATAAGTATTTGTTAACTTGCATTGATTTATTTTCAAAATTTGCTTGGGCAGTTCCTCTGGAAGATAAATTTGGAAAAAGTGTAAAGTCTGGGCTAGAAATTATTTTTAAAGAAAGGAAAGTTGCAAACAGATGCCGGTAAGGAGTTTTTAAATAAAATAGTTCAAAATTATTTAAAAAATCTGAATGTAATTTTTTTTTTTTTTTTTACAAATAACGAAATGAAATTTATAGAATTAAGTGACTCGTAGTATAAATAGCAACATCATTCATAAAATTATTTAGTTTAATCATGGATTCTCTCAAATTAGTTCATCCATTTACTTTAATCTTGGCGGGGCCATCTGGTAGCGGTAAAAGTCAGTTCGTTAAAAAATTAATCGAAAATAAAATGATTAAACCCTTTCCTAAAAATATAATTTGGTGTTATGGAGTTTACCAAGCGTTGTATGAAGAAATGCCGAATATTTCCTTTCATGAAGGTATCCCCTCTAATTTGCACCAGTATTCGAATGCGTTAATTGTTATAGACGATCTTATGGGAGAGTTAGGAAATGATCCCCAATTAACAAAATTATTTGTAAAATTTTCGCATCAAAGAAATTTAAGTATAATTTTTGTGGTACAGAATATTTTTCATAAAGGGAAAGAAATTAGAGAAATTTCCTTAAACGCTCATTATCTTGTATTATTTAAGAATCGAAGAGATCAATCCCAAATTACACATTTAGGTCGCCAATTGTATCCTCGTAAAGTGAAATTTTTCAAGAATGTTACGCAGATGCCACATCAAAACCGTACGGATACTTACTTATTGATTTAAAACCTGAAACTGATGAATCCTTGCGTGTGCGCACAGGTATGTTTCCTGGAGATGTTTTTTATGTATATCAACCTCGATGACCCATTACTTTGAAGCATATAAATAGATTCAAATTGTTCAATGAATATTCAATAGTTCACAAGATGCCGGTGTGTTCTGAACAAACTTTAGAGCTCTTAAAACTAATTTCTAAAACAAAACACCCAAAATCTATTTTGAAAAAGTGTTCAAAGAAAGAAATAAAAACTTTGTGCGAGTGTGTGCTGAATGTTTTATGTGGTAACATATCATTGACTAAAATTTAAAAAAATCGCTTATCTCCCTATAAAGAAAGCTTAAGAAAACTTTCTAACAAAAAAACACCTCTTTACGTGAAAAAGAAAATTTTAATTCAAAAAGGAGAAGGATTCTTAAATATTTTATTGCCTGCGACTATTTCAGTCATCAGTTCTTTAATTCAAAATGGAATTTAGCAAAAAATTTGTACTGGTACCCGAAGAAAGAGTTCAAGTAATGGAACACTTATCGGAACTTGATCAACGCATGAAAAACATTCTCCATAATAAGGATTTAACGGAAGAAGAAAAACAATTCTCTATTTACAAGTTTTACAAAAATATACGCACTTTTCTAACGAAAATCGAAGAGAGTCTGAACCAGTTCCAAATGAAGCATCTCTATCAGAAAATCAAGAAACGGAATCATTAAAAGAAAATCTAAAAGAATCAATAGTAAAGACGGAAAAAGAAGTGTTTGAGGATGAAATTTTTAGAATTGTGTTCCAGCTAGGTATAAAGAAAAAGCAAAAAATATTTTCCAGTTTTTAAAGCTTCAAGAATCTTTCAGTTGGAATTCTGATGGTGAAATTATTTACAAAAACACTGTTATTCCAGGAAGCAATATTGCATTCCTCGTGAATGATTTTCTACGGAATCGAAAATCAGCACCTGAAGGAAGATATGTATTTTTAAGAGCTTTGAATGATGTAAATTTACCGAAAAATCTAGATGTAAATAAAAAATTGTATCAGAATAACAAAATTATTAAGAAACCAATAATGTATGCTCGCAGAAATGCATGGTTGAAACTTTGAAATAAATGATACTCATTTGATTAAAAAAAAAATTGTCTCAGTTGTCTCTTTATGATTTGAACAGTTTTCTTTTGCTGAGGAAAATATACTTATTTGATAAAATTTAAAAGTTTCAAATATATAATTAAATAAAATTATATTAATCTTTTTGGGTGAAAAATTTATCATAGAAAAAAAAAAATATTTTTTTTTGAGAGAAAAAGAAATTTAACATAGAAAAATATTATTTTTTTTAGAAGAAAAAAATTATCATAAGAAAAAATATAAATAGAAAATAGAAAAAAAAAATTAAATAAAATAAAAGACACACACATATTTAGTTTCATTCCATTTTTTTATTTTCTAAATACAAATCTTACACCATATCGTTTCTTTACAAATTGATACATTTGAAAATCATTTATATACAATTGATTCAAAATATAATGCATAGAATAGCCTTGGCTGCGTTTGAATAAAAGTAAATACAGTATTGCCCACAAACATTGGATGTTGGTGATTGAAACACTTTAGAATTCCATAATACATGTAAATAGGTGGTAGTACTAATGTTATAGAATACAGGAGGTTGTCCAAACGAGTCATAAAATTCTAATTCTCTTTTATCATTTACAAATAATGCTAACCAGTGTGTTCCAGGTTGTGATGAGTCATCAGAATTCACAATAGCACACATGTTTTCTTGCAGAGGAGGGAGCGTATCTCTAGAATAAACACCTTGAAAATAGGGGACGTTGTCTTCTCTTGAGATAAAACTGTATACATTTGCATTCCATCCATTCTTTAATTTCCGAAATCATACAAGATATTTCTCGATTTGTTTATTTCGATTAAATTTTCAAACTCGGCGAAAACGATAACACATACGGTTTGTTCTAAAGATTTGCTGAATTTTAATTCTAATCGCAAATTGCTATGTTTTATCAGACTTAAATGTTCTCCTGAAGAACATAAATCCGGTGAGAGGTTAAATCCAAACAATGTATTTGAATCTTTATATTCTTTTCTAGAAATAAATATACCTCTGTCTTGACCCATTCGATCTGTCCCAACAAATAGAGTTTGATAGGCCCGTATGTATTGGTCTTTAGAAAAATCGAGTTCTAATGGATTGTGAGGCACTGGTTGTCCATCCACATACACTCCAATAAAATTTAAATTAAAATGTTTAAACTCATAAGGAGATTTTGAAAATGCTCCGTGAAAAGCTTCATTATCTACACATCCTACAAAAAGTTTTTTTGGCATTTGGCCTGAAAATATGTTATCTTGAATAAAAGACATGCTTCCTTTAGGAATCGAATACACTTTGCACAGAACTCGGTTAATGGGATATTTTGCGCTTGTTTTTTCCAGTGCTTTCGCATGACCAAGAATAACTCCAGGATTCACACGAACTTTTCGTATGAATAAAGAAACATGATCCAAAACAACTTTAAATCCCTCAGATCCTTGTAAACAAAATTTGGGCTTGCTTCGTATTAATTTTATTTTCAAATCCACTAAATTGAGTAAAAGACGATCTTGATGAAATAAATCCGAATGTATACAACCAATCATGTCTACAGTGGCACTTTCTTTAAAAATTCGGTTCTTTTCTTGAGACCATCATCAGAATCCTTGTAAAATAGTTCAGCCGTTAATTGGGAAGTTTTGCTGTCATATCCATGATTTAAGAGAGTTTCAATATAAGATCGATAGGGATATGTATTACTGGAATTGGAAACCACGCGATCATTTAAGGATACATCTACTTGAGAAAATAGTGAATGTAGAAATAAATTCACAGGTCCTATAGTATCATCTTTAGTAATAGGCGTATTGTCCACTTTTACTATTTTCGCTTTTACGTATAATTGTGTTTGACTGAGATGTATGTAATCTTCTGCACTTCCGGAAATGTGAAATTCTACAGGTGCATTATCGAAAACGTTAGAAAGAGGATGAAATTGTTTCCACTGCCCATCTTGAATAACTGTTTGAGTTCCTGGTAAGTTGAAAAGTTCCAATTCAGATTTAACACATTCAAGGGAATCTTTAAGAATAAATGCCATTTTTACGAGTCGAAAATGTCACGTACACTCACTTTACGTGCTTTGGATGAAATGAATTTTTTCTGTTTCTTACGCTTTCTTTTATACTGCCCTTTTCCTACCATAGACTGAACTCTATCAATAGCTTTCTGAGCTAATTTTTTTCCACTTTCTCTGCTTCTTGTTTTTACAGCTTCTTTAAAATTTTCTCCTGACAATACATCAGAGGCAACACGACTCCCTGTCATTAATACTTCTTTTCCAATAGTTTTACCTCCTTTTACTAAAAAAGGTAAAGCTGCTCTAAGCAATCGACGAAATATTCCTCCGATTCCATAACCCTTTTGAAAATTAAAATGCCCTTGTAATGAGTCAGACCCGAACCTATTTGACCTGCATAATGGTCTTCAAATCTTTTAGTACAGCAAACGTATGGTACACTCCTCTTGGTCTTTTATCTCCAAATGAGGTTATGAGAAATGCATTGCTTTATTTATAGTATTTGCCTCATGCGAAAATGAAGCACTATAATCACTTTACCTCTTTCAAAGGGAACAAAATCACCCGAATTGAGTCTCAGTTCAGATTGAATAGTTTGAAACGAGTGTCTCACCAAAGGTAAGTATTGAGGTCTGTCATAGTATTGACTAATCGTTTCCCCGTCTTTATCTTTAGTGCGAACGATTCGCAATAAAGGAGCCTGTGTATCCCCCACAATTTGGGGTGAAATTAGATCGGAGTAAACGTAAAAAACTGAAAAATTAGACCATGCATCAGCAACGAATTCGCTTTTCATGTTACCTATTATAATTGCATTGCGTTTGAATCCTAACAATTCGCCTAAATTCTCTAAGTGAAGGCTGCTACCTTGAACTGCATTAATTTTCACCCGCTTTGTTGCTTTATTGTAAATTATTGTGAACCGATTAGGATTTTTGGGTAAAGCAAGTTGTACGGCTGATATAATATCTAACATTGTTTCATAACAACCCACATCAATTGTTCGCCTAACAGTTGAAGAGATATTGCCGTTACCAGCTTTGTATAGAAAATAATTGTTAGTTTCATTTACGTTAAGCCAAGAATGAGGGTAGATTATTTCAGACAATCCCACTTCCCATTCACCATTTAAACAAACAGGAGAGGGTAATTGAGTTTTGAAATGAGATATTTTGTTTTCTGGAAAGAAAGCCATAGAACTATCAGAAGGTAATGTTACGTAGAAAGACATTTTGAAAATGAGTCGGCAATAAAAAAGTTTAACTATTTATACTTTTCGAATATCAGTCACCCAATCATTAAATTTTTCAGGATAGCCTAAAAATTTAACAAAATATTCAGTGATTCCTCCTCTTTTTCTTTGTTTGATAACATTCTCTACAGGGTAGAAACCAGAGTCGACAACTTTTTGTAATTCTGCTTCGTATATAATAAGTACCTTTAATCTCTTCACCTTGTAAATCTTTTAATCTATAAACAATCGGAATTCTTTGCACGATTTCAAAAACTATGAAAAGTTCTCTTCTCCAGTTTTGTTCGTATCCTTTTTCAAAGTGAAGTTTTTGTTTATTAATGCGTACAATATCACCAATTTTAAATCTAGGGGCTTTAGGTTTCTCATTTCTTAGACCACCGTATAAATTTTTTAATACCTGCTTCCGCGGTTATGTCTACTTACAGAAACAGGTTCCATTTTAATTGAACGGTGATACGAGTGATTAGAAATGTGTATTAACTTATCAATGACGTCGATGTAATTTTTAGTGTTAAATTCAGTGAAATATTTCCACATTTTTGTTTTTAATGTCCGATTAAACCTTTCAACAATGCTAGCTTTTGTTTCGTTATTTGTAAAAAAAAAATTTACATTCAGATTTTTTAAATAATTTTGAACTATTTTATTTAAAAACTCCTTACCGGCATCTGTTTGCAACACTTTAGGCTTCCTTTATTTAAAAAAAATTTCTAGCCCAGACTTTACACTTTTTCCAAATTTATCTTTCAGAGGAACTGCCCAAGCAAATTTTGAAAATAAATCAATGCAAGTTAACAAATACTTATACCCTTTATTAAATTCTGCTAAAGATTGCATATCGACTAAATCCGCTTGAAACTGACGATCAATATCACTTACAAACACTCGATTCCGCTGAAACTTATGTCGAACAGGTTTATGAAGAGTGTAAGCATCTTTCTGCGATAACCAATGTTTCACATCTTTTTTACTATATTTCCCTTTTACAGAGCGATGTAATGCTTCCACACACCCGAAGCTATTTGGAACTTCAGGATTTTCGTAAAACGCTGCTAAATCTTGATGCATTGTTACCGATGAAAAGAGAACTTGATTGAATGACTATTACAATGAATAGTTATATTATTATATACTTTTGGGAAAGGCAAAAAGTTTATGTATAAAAACATGAGCATAAATTTTCTCACTTTCATATGAAATACTTTTAAAATATCACTTGTACATACTTTGATAATTTCTTTTAAAAATACTCTTATTTATTTTTAAGATGTGAAACGATTTCAACATAAGTTAAACTAACAAACAATAAAAATAATAAGAACTCAAATTCAGCATATAAAAAAAAAAGAATTTTATTCAAATTTATAAAAACAAAATATTGTGTGAATCTTATAAAAATCTTTAAACAAAATCCTCATAGTATTCAAAACAATCAGGTGGACATAACATGTCTCTTACTTCTCTTAAAATAATATCCAAGCGAAGATTTTTTAAAAATTCTTGAGTTACATAATGTACAGGTTTTAACAATAAAAAGTGTTCATTTTCAAAAAGATTATGATAAAAACAATCAGCTATCTCATCAGCTTCAAGTGATGAAGCATATGAATAAAATGTTTCTTCGCGATTCCTTCATAACTCCTCAGCGAGTCTGAGGCTGTTTCAATCCTTTTTCGTTCAGGAGGCTACAAATAGATTTTTTCAAAATTTGCGTCAAGTATTGTTGACCCAGACTAACATCCAAAGAAGAAGGTAATGTATTTTCTATGGGGCATTCGCAGAAGGTTTTATATGCAGTTAAAAAGTCCATACACTGAAACATATTGTCGATAGCAGCATTTTCAATAGCACCATATTTTTTAATCATTTCAGCCCACTGCTCTCGGGATATGGTTATTTCTTTAAAAGTGGGCTCTTTATCCGGACTGTATTTAATGCGCTTGAAAGTAAAATCAATGAAGTTCTCACTAGTTATTTGAATGTGTCGTTCAGGAGGGAAAAGTCCACTTGGTAATTCCTCCAGTGATTCCGGCACTTTCTTTTACGCATGATATATTCGATCCACCGTGGGTCTAATGTTATTCCCTCGGGAGTTGGGTAGTATGTTTTGCCATATTTCTTGAAACGTCTTATGTGTACTGATACGGAATCATAATAGGTGCTTGCAAAGACAAAAACATCATCTCCAATTGGAAATACTCCATCTGGTATGCAATCCTCGGTAAATTTTCCATACTTCTGAAAATAATATAACAAAATTAATAAAGATCAGAAATGTGTAAAAACATTATAAAAATTACATATTAAATTTATTTAATGTTGTTACTTACTTTTTGAAACTTCTCTTCTGGCTTTCTTATTTACAGAAGATTCCCCGGCTTTTCCAAACTTTCGTTTTTCACTATGTGTTTCAGACATCACCATATTTTTTTCTTGTTGAATACAGCCCACCGCAATACTAACAAACGAAATGAATTGTGAACTAAAATGTGATAAGTGTCTAACGCATATCAACCGAATTACACTTGAGCGGCGTTCGCTGAGTGGTTGAAAGCAATGTATTCATCCGCTCTAAGCATTGAGATAATTTCTGACGTAGAATTCAGTCGCCGTCTTGTAGAATCAAGATCAGAAAGCTAAAACAAGTTAAATCGTAACCCGTTCACGGTGATGACGAGTATACTACGGCACATTTTTCTGAATAATCAATTTACTTTGTATCTTTACTGTGTGTGTATGTAATCATTATACTGAATTAAAATTTACACATTATTAAAATAATATAAATTAAATATTTTTTTATTTCATTTTAATCAAGAAAATGATTTTAAAACATGTCGCCGTCTGCTTCGCCTGCAAAATTAAATTCATGAGATTATAAACATAAGTTTTCTTCAGGTCTGTATGCCTTCATAGGATAATGGTTAGCGTAACTGAAAAACTATTGTCCTGTGGAGACATTTTGATCTGAGGCCGTGAGTTTGAATCTGGATTTATTTTTTTTTATTTGAGCGTTATTTACTTCAATCATTTTAAAATCCATAATTAGTGTACATTTTAATCAATAGGTGGCGCCATGAGCACGTTTAATATTCCCATACTTCCATTTTTTGTGCACATTTTTTAAAAACCACTCAACTTAGCTGTAGAAAAAGAAACAATTCAACTCGCCCCCTCAACTCGAAAATCAAAGCCAATACAGGAGAAAACAACTCAACTCGTCAGTAGGAACGAAACAACTCAACTCGGCAGTAGGAACGAACAACTCAACTCGGCAGCAGGAACGAAAAACTCCACTCGGCAACATGATCGAAACAACTCAACTCGTCAGTAGGAACGAAACAACTCAACTCTGCACTGCCGTCGACAGCCTGCAACCGCCTACAACCACCTGCAACCGCCTGCACCGCCTACAACCACCTGCTCCGCCTGCACCGCCTTTACAGCAGAATCGGCTTTTTCTACCTACTAACGTACTATGCAGCCTTGCTGAAAAGTGAATCATGACTTCCTTTTCTTTTTCTACAACTAATGTACAGCAATTCAATAATAATTGCAGTGGTGAATTGTTTATCTTAGAATTTTTCTCAGGGTCTGGGTTTCGTTTTTTCTTTTAACGAGTAATATTTTATGTTAAAACGTAATAAAAAAATCTCTCATTGAGGAAATACAGCAAATAAAACAAAATGTTTTTTTTTCCTTTAATTTGGTTTTGGGATCAAAGATAGCTATTTGATGACGGGAAAAAGCCAGATAATAAACATAAATTATGTCAGTGTTGTTGTGTGTATTTTTTTTATTATGGAAGAAAGCATTTTAACTTCTCTTTCCGGTTATTTTTTTTAAAAAAAATCTTTAAATTTTCGATACGCTCGCGCCCCCTTTGTAGGGTCATCGCGCCCCCCAGGGGGCGTGCCCCACACTTTGAGAAACACTGTCCTACGCTGTAATAATAAACAATATTAACAATGACGCACAAATATTAAATATATTCTGTATAACAAATAAACTGAAAACGTTGAAGGTGTCCGGCTTTTGCCGAAATCTTAGTAACTCAAATTAGGAAATTAAAAAAAAAAAGGAAACTCTTAAGAAGAGTTGGAAACCTCTCTCTATACCAGTGCTTTTCAAACTGTGGGGCGCGCCCCCCTGGGGGGGCGCGATGGCCTTACGAGGGGGCGCGAGCATATCGAAAATAAAAGATTTAAAAAATAATTAGTTTACTGGAATGACTTAAAACAAAATACTTTCAGACATAATAAAAAATGCACTTTTACTCTGATATAATTTATAGGCGATATTAAGCCATCAAGAATAAAAACTTCTTCAATACCTAATTAGCTATCTTTGATCCTATAACCAAATAAAAAACTTTTATTTGATTTGCTGTCATCCCGTGATGAGAGATTTTTTTTATTATGCTTTTTTTTAACCTAACATACTACTCTTTTAGAGAAAAACCAGATCCCGGACCCAGAATCGAAAAACTTTAGGAACATAAAAAAATTCACCACTGTCATTATTTTTGAAATACTGCACATTATAGCTGTAATCTATTTGAGCTTCTAAGTTATTGGTACAGTTAGTTATGACTCCTCTCTTACGTGTTCTCTGTTGCGCTTTTTTTCATGTAAAAGAGTTTTATGATATTTGGAAAACCACACGGAGAGAGCACACACACACACACAAGCACATGAAGGATTACTTGGCCAAGACATATTTTTATAAATATTCTCAATGTATAAAGCATAACGAAAAACGTTTCACACAATTTTTTAGCAGTAACATACATATTATCATAATGAATATACTTTTTACCCGGAAGTGGTCGCGCGGGACACACAGATTACGAAATCGTTAATTCTGGCAAAACTGTTTATTTATTACCAAAGAAAAATTGAAAAGTCCTTGAAAGTAGGTAAGTAAACTTTCTCTTAGCTAAATTATTCACTGGAATCATGATTTGTATCGTGTACAATAAAATAATTATAAAAAAAAGGATTGGGGTGACTCAATAACCCCGACCCTACCGAGTGCGCGCCTGCTCCCGGGTTAAAACATGTTGAAGTCTTTTCACTTTAAATATTAAAAATAATACAATTATTCTTCATCGATATTTTATATTATTGATCATTATTTAACATCAGTGGCGCACGAAGGGGGTCCGGACCCCCAAAGCCCTTGATTTTTTCCGATTGATTATAATTCTAAGTTTATAGTACGCAAAATTTAGTTAAGTATTTGTTATTAATGATTAATTTTATTAGTTAATGCTAATTATTTATTGAAGAATTAGTTTTTTACTGTGTTTTGTTCCCGAAAATCGACAAAATCAAAAGGAACCTGATACAAGATTGGTGAACTTTCGACCCCGGCCCCCCTTGAAAAATTCCTGTGTGCGCTACTGTTTAACATCAATTATAAATGCTAATTCTGTGAGGCTTAAAATTACAATTCGCTTAAAACTAATTATAATTTGAGCAACGATTTAAAAAAAATCATTTTACGTTTTTGTAAACATTGTCGAGCACTTGGCTTTGCTTCCCTTACAATTCAGCTATTATATCAATATTTTTTTTATTTTCTTATAAATGAACTCGAGCAAAGAGCGGGCACTTCAGCCGGTATACTTGTAATGTATCAGTGCTGCACAGAATATTTTATAACTAATTAATTAATACTAAATTAAGAACAAGTTTAATAAGTATTAATGACGTCCATGAGCTTGTCTTGGAAAGCAAAGTTTTAATAAGGAATGCTTATTATTAGAAATTGACCCTCTGAGTTCTTTTTCTATATTTAGCAGATATCTATATTTTGTCTTCTAAGCAGCTACCGCATTTTGTAATATGTTCAATTTAAAAATTAGAGAAAGGAAAAATAACATAATAATTATCTGGTTATTTTATTTATTTTGCTTAAAAGTAATATACAAAATTTTTTTAATACTTATGTTACTAATTTGTATGGTTTATAATTAAGATCGCCTATTGTAACTTTAGCGTCAAAGTGCATTATTATTGCATTCAGTACATTATTAATGTATAAGGGGGCGCGAAAAAAATTGTGATCGAAAAGGGGGGCGCCAGTATTGAAAGTTTGAGAAGCACTGATTTAGAAACATCCGTGCTTTCTTCGGGATATGAACCTAGGCTCCACGGCACAGCAGTCAGCGTCACTAACCGCTATACCGGATGGGCGGCATAGAAATCACAATTTTAAATGTGTGACGGGGCTTTACCTCGTTTTTTCTATTAATCCTCTTGGGGAATCTTTGGGGTCAGCATTGAGTTAATTCACAGCTAATCCTCTCAAAAAGAAACCGTGATATTCAAATTAGATAGTAGATATATAGTGAAGGTTTTGTAAGCGCGGAGAGGAAGGAGAAAGGAAGTTGTGTGAGATGCTGAACTCCATGAGTTGATGGTAAGACATTAAACTTAGTAGCGTAATTATAGAAAGGGCTTTAGCGAGTTAAAGAAATTCAGGAAGATAAAGATTCATAGGATAGCTTTGCTTAAAAATAAGTGGTTAGGATTCTAGGCGCCTATTTACTTAGAATTTAGGAATACGTTACATCATTCCTGATTGCTATCCTATAGTAAGACTTGTGTTGTTCAATATATTTAGACAATAATAAATTGGATGTATTATGGCTAACTTGGGTGATCAATCATTTCCTCCCACAAATCTAGGTCGAGTAGATGAAGAGATGGTACCCCCAAGCAGGGGGGGGGGGTCACAAATGGTTAACAAATTAAATTAGTTAAAAATGTAAGTTTTCTTCAATGCAAGTAATTAGTGTATTTGGATTGTTTAAAAAGTAATAAGAGATTTTTGATAATCCATTAAACTAGTTTTGAATAATAATTTTTGTTAACGACATTGAGAGAAAAAATAATTTATTCATTTTCGCTATTTAAGGAGCCCTACGGCAATTAGTACATAGTTTGTTTTTTTACTTATATATTTATATGAAAATGCACATGCACACATAAAGTATGCGTAAAGTATTTGAGCACACTTAAAGTATGCATTTCAGAAAGGAAAAAAAAACATCGTTTTGAAACAAACAATTATTTAAAATTTGTAAAGAAATATTTCAATGTTTTTAAATTTTTTTAAATATTTTTACAAATTTTAATAGTTTCAAATAATTATTCTTCCTAATATTCTCTCAGAAGTGTTCCCTCACAGTTGTGGGCATAGGTTTGGTAATACGAGCGATACTTTTATCTTTACAATTTTTTTTCGAGTCAGTCGCTAAAAAAAAATCTGTATCTAAATTTTATGATTTTTTAAATATAACTATTCACATAAAACCATATTCCATGCAGAAAATCATCAAACATCTATATACATAAAGGAGAAAAGCGACTCACTCATCCACTGACTGACTCACTGACTAATCACGATATCTCCGGAACTATTAAACCTACAGACTTGAAATTTGGCAGGTAGGTTCCCTTCATGGAGTAGACGTCAGTTAGGAACGGATTTTGCAAAGTTCGAACCCCAAGGGGCGTTATAGATAATTATTTCCATTACTAAACTATTAGATGCACAGTCGTGAAACTTGGTACACAGATTTCTTTCGTAAAGTAGAGATTCTCTACATAATGATTTTTACGAAAATAAACCTCCAAGGGGCGTTGAGGGCGCTTAAGGGGCGTTATACATAATTATTTCCATTTTTAACCTATTAGACGTACAGTCTTGAAATTTGGTAAGCGGATTCCTATCATACAGTACAGATCCCCTACAGAATGGGTTTTGTGAAAATCGACTCCCAAGTGGCGTTGTAGAGAATTAAGTGGCGTTATAGGCAATTAACTCCTTTTTTAAACTATTAGACGTAAAATATCAAAATTTAGTAAGCTGATTCCATTCATTGAGTAGAGATCCGCTATAAAATGGGTTTTGTGAAAATCGTTTCCTAAGTGGATTTGCGGGGGCTTAAGGGGCGTTATAGATAATTATTTCCATTTTTAAACTATTAGTCGTACAGTCTTGAAATTTGGTAAGTGGATTCCTTTCATAGAGTACAGATCCGCTGCAAAATGGGTTTTGTCAAAATCGAATCCCAAGTGCCGTTGTAGAGAATTAAGTGGCTTTATAGGCAATTGATTCCCTTTTTTTAACTATTAGGCGTAAAATCTCGAAATTTAGTAAGCTTATTCCATTCATTAAGTAGAGATCCACCATAAGATGGGTTTTGTGAAAATGGTTTCCTAAGTGGCGTTGCGGGGGCTTTAGGGGCGTTATAGATAATTATTTCCATTTTTAAACTATTAGACGTACAGTCTTAAAATTTGGTAAGCGAATTCCTTTCATGGTGTAGAGATCCGCTACAAAATAGTTTTGGGAAAAATTGATCCCCAAGGGTCACTGAGGGGGATTAAGGGGCGTAATAGATAACTATTTCCGCTTTTTAACTAATAGAAACACCTGCTTGAAAATTAGAAGGTATGTTCCGTTCATGGAATAAAGTTCCTTTTACAACGATTTTTGCGAAAACGGACCCCCAAAGGAGTGGGGTTGCGAGGGATTAAGGCGTGTTATAGAAAAATTCCTGTTTTTGAATTTAACTCATTTATCTGAAATTTGTTGAGCATTTTTCTTTAGTTGAATAGAGTTATTGGGGCGTATTGATAGACAAAATTCCCGTTTTCGAACTGCTAAGACTACAATAATAAAATTTGGTTTGCATGCTTCTTTTGTTGAATTGGAATCCGCTAAGAGTGCTCTCAACGAGGTATTGATGATAAAAATTCCGTTTTTGCTCTGTTAGATTTAGACTTGAAATTTAAGCACGCATGTTTATTTTATGGAGTAAAGATCCACTGAAAGTTGCTTTGGTGGAAATCCACTTGATTATTAGGTTATTAGGTTAAGTGAGCGAAAAAATCTTTCTCCTTCTCTTTTAGATATAAATAGAAATTAGATATAATTTATGTTCTTTTTATATCAAGGGGCGAGAGTGTAACAGCTATAAATATATTTTTCAATACAAGCGAATTCTTAATGCTAGATATCAATAATTAATACATATGTAAACAGTATACATATATACAACATCGTGAAATACCCATTGAAGTGGGTGGGTAACGGCTAGTGTTATATAAAACAACCAGGAAAAGCTTCATATTGAATATAAAAAAGAAACGCCTTAGAGGTTATTATGAAAATGAAAACCTGAAAAAAGAGAGCTTCAGTTGAAGGTCAGTAAAATAAATGAAGCAGCTAAGTGCAGACGTCGTTCGTACTAGTTTCAGTTTTTTTTTGTTTCTCTCTCGACATACTATTAAAATTATTAAATAACTGGCTAAGTAATGGAACTAGAGCCACGAAATTCTTTATTTCGTAGAACATATTTCGAAAAGTCACACAATAAAAATGAGGTGATAAAAAAAATCGATATTTTGATTATTTTTAGGGTAACTCCTTAACTCTCTCTGCTGATTAAAAGTAACACGTTTTGCTCCCCAATACCCCGTCTGTCACATAGGCCACGTATACCATGTATTGAGGGGATAAGAAAGACATAAATAAGCATTTGCTTATTTATGTCTTTCTTATCTTATATTTTTCTCTGAAATAAGTTAACCCTTTTGGCAAATACTGTCAAAGTCATTTTATTGTATTCCAAAGTCTTTGGAATAGTTTTACTGATTATGGCAGCGTTTCTCAAATTGTGGGGCGCCCCCCAGGGGAAGTGATAATCCTACAAGGGGGCGCGAGTATATCGAAAATAAAAGATTTTTTTTATAAAAAATATCAATTTACTAAAATTAAATCGAAGCAAAATACATTGTGAGATAACAAAAAATACATATTTACACTCATATAATACACGTATAAATATATCAGTACTTCACCATGTATTTTATAATTAATCATAACGATACTAAATTAAGAACAAGTTTAAAAATTACCAGTCATCCCCCATGGGCTTGTCGTACAAAAAATATTTCCCCAAATTAATATTTATCTTGATAATATATATTTGTAAGGTTTATAATTAGGCCTTTATCTGCCGGTGTAAAGTTACCCAAATCGCTCCACAATGTCACCGTTTTCCACGTAGGCTCGCGTATGCGATATATTGGGGATGAAGGGGGGACGAAAAGGAATAAATAAGCAAATACTATGAAATAAGTAAATCCTTCGCAAACACTGTTAAGGTCCTTCGATTGCATTCCGAAGTCTTCGGAATAATTTTAAGGATAAAAGTTCACACAAAAGATCATAATTCCGAAAGACGTATATATACGTCCGGGGCAATGATCGTTTAGGTTGAGCGAGACGTTTATATACGTCGGTGGCGCTTGAGAGGTTGATGTCGTGTTGTTGCTTTAGAGTCAAAGTTTAGTGCTATTGAATTCAAAATATAGTTCTAGTATGGAAGGGGGGCGCGTTGAAAATTATGATTCAATTTTGGGTCGCAAACAGTGAAAGTTTGAGAAGCACTGCTCTATACTGACAATGTTAGTTTGGCAGTTTTCGATGTACCTTTTCTCAATATTTGCTATATGTACATGCTTGAAATTTTTCATACAATTAAAGTACATCTTTCTCATTATACTGAAATGAGCTTTTAGCTAATTTTGAATTTTTTCACAATTTATAAAATATTTTATCAAACATAGTGAAATTGGACCCATTTTTCACATAAAAAATTTGTAAAAAATAAATTTTTGAGTTTTTTACAAAAAGCTCATTTTTGTATATATTAGCCATCATTATAACCATATCATAAAAAATTTATTTACCTGTGAAGAGCAGATTCTCAGAAAAGGTACATCGAACATCAAAATTTACATTTTGAAATAAATTGATTTTAATGTATACAGTGAGAGGATTCTAATCGGCAAGTAAATAAAAAAATAAAAGGCCCAATTTACAATAAAAGATACATGTTTTGATTTACATCAGATGTTCGACTTTTAAGTAAAAGCGAAGCATTTTGTTTACATTTTTTGACATTCAAATGGGTGTGTCCCAGTTTCAACGATTATTTAAAAATAGGTTTTAAGGGCTTCTAATTACCCTAGAGGTTTAAGTAAGAAGTATTACAATAAAAAAACTATTCCATGAAAAAATTAGAAAAAATAGAGAAAAATAAAATTATAAACAGTGATCCGAGATTTAAAATTAAATTATAATGTGGAATAAATTAATTTTAGGTCTTCGTTCTGTAGTTAGTGTTACAAACAAAAACTTATAGAATTTAAGGAAATGTGTAAATACATTTCAAATGAGCTTTTGTTTTCATTTTTGAAACGCTGATAAGGGCTTGAAAAGAAAATTTTGATTTAGACTGGATATCATTTTATTTATTTGTGTTGTGACTAATGCCACCTGTCTGACGAAGTCAGATCAAGGCCCGCGAAATTCATCGCGGTTAAGGGGTTAGAATTTTTACGCTTGTCATTAACCTTAGCTTTGAGCACCAGGCAGGTGACAGTACGATTTTGCTCGGTTCCACCCCAATTTAGAGGGAGAAAACCCTGGGAGTGGCCAGGGCCTCCCACCTCTCTTATATCCTTCCATTGGCATTGAACTTATAATGCTCAGAGACAAATTATTGAAACAAAATCGATTATTTTAAAGTCATTAAGCCTGAAATTTAGAAGAGACCACCGTTATTTGTTTTCTGTAGAATGACAAAAGGTATGTAAATCAATGAAATGTAAAATATGTGTAAACATTTTCTTCAGATGAGTTGATATAAGGTTGACATGACTTGTATTCACTGGAGCATGTGTACAATTATAAAAAAAATGGAATACCTTTACTTTTTCAGTCACCTTACCATATAGCAGGGGGTAACTAGTGACCCGCCAAGAGAGTCAGAAAATCCGCTTTGAACCGAGATTTCTTTCCCACTGTTATAAAAACAAAGTACATGAAAAATTTTCTTCTAAGAGATCATCTGCGTTGTTGTTGTTTCTTATACCACCTGATCTCGACTGTGTCATATCCAGGCCTACGAAATTCATCATGACAAGGGGCTAGATATACGCCTGCCGTTAGCTGTAGTCTTGAGAACCATGCAGGTGACAGTACGATTTAGATCGTTTCTACCTCAATTTTGACAGAAAACATCCCGGAAAGGATCAGGAGCCTCCTACCCATCTTCCCCTTCCACCATCCACACGAGAGGACTTGCGGCTCGACGGCTATTTAATGTATCCCATGCCACAAAGGCACTAAACATTTACAAATATCCATGTCTTCTTCAGGATTCGAACCCATTTCTTACGGCACCGCAGTCAGCGTCGCATACCACTATACCAGTTGGGCGACTTTTTATTTATTTTAAGCAATCATTGATGAGAAATATTACAAAATTTCATTACAATCCTATTCATTATAACTTTGATTTGGAATGACACTTATCAAGCAATAGTTTTTAGTAAAATCATGGGAAGTGTGAATAGAACGTATATCAATCTCCTGACGTAAATATATGGTTGCTTTAATTTTTTTTAGTTTCGCTTCCGTATTTTGGTCATGGAAAAAAATAGAATTAGTTACAAAGTAATTAAAGTCATTATTCTGGCAGCAAAATGTTCCTTGCCGTAAAATAAAGCATTAACAATGTTTCATTTTACGGTAAAAAAATATTTGAAAATAATCAAAATGGCAAAATATGCATAACTAAGTAATATTCCCTTTTGATTTTCTTCATCAACTGTCTATAATAATTTAGAGTATATAATAAAAAAATGAGTAGGTGTGGTGCTGCATCTACGTGTACTATGTTAAAGCTTGCCAAGTAGGTGACAGTTATATTAGCGTCACACTACAAAGCAATAAGAGAGCTATTAATGGCAAACCTAATAATTTTGAGCCTCGGTCAAGTGAATAGGATGACAGATGAACTGCCCCCTCTCCCAACTACTACACCATTGGGATGACTTTGAGCTAGATAAATTCACCACGAAAAAGCCCCCTCTCTACACGGAATGTCTTCAGTGGCACCAGGACTCGAGTCAATGGCACTCCAACCCCAAGTTCATGACCATAAGTGCTCGCCATACATGCTTGCCAAACGTAGAATAAAAAGTTCTTGATGCAAGGATATGTATTTTTCATAATTTATAAAGTTCTAGGCTATTTCTTACACCTCTATTCTTCAAGTGTGATTCATATGAATAATTCACGTTCCCAGCAAAAGTTTCGTATCTAAATATCCATTGCACTGAAGTATTCATTACATTTTCAGTAAATTTACAAGTCCTCCTTAGTGGGAGCTTTGAGAGCTATACTAAAGGACTCCACATAGAGGACTAGCGAAGATTCCCAACACTGGGACTCTTTAGTGGGTTAATTACTGTTTACGTTCAATTGTATATCTGAAATGTAGTTCATGTATGGCATTAAATCAAAAAGACCTTATGGAAAGCGAAAATACTAATGCTATGGGAGGACAAAATATTGTAGATCTTCGAATCAAATACATAAATGATGTTAATTTGATTAATGTAAAATGTTCAAATTGAATATGTTCTTGTTCAGAATTAGTAGATCATTATTAAAACTGAAAGGTGTTCACATTTTTAGAATAAAAATATGTAAATAAATTTTTTGATTATTATTGCTTTTCAGCCCACAGAAATATATTTAATTGAAACATGCAAAAAGAAGAAAAAACACCTGGATAATAAAAATGAAAGATATGCGAGATGTGAGTGTGTTCTGGAAATGATCACATTAACCATTCAAATTATATAGATTTTACATGTTTCTACTAAAGTTATGCTATTTTTACTTAATGTGATTTTCATTAAATAAAGCATTTTTCATTCCAGTAATTCCTTTTTTTTTACTTAAAATACATTCTATCTCTTAAAGAAATAATAAACGCCTTTGCTCTCATAGGTCTAAAACAATTCATTCGAATAATGTGAAATAATGGATAAAATCAATTTAGGAATACACTTTTCAGAAGCGGAAGTGAAAATTTCCCCAAATCCAATGATTTGATTAATTTTTTTCCTGGAAACTTTTTTTCAGAAATTTTTAATTCAAGATTTATGTCAATCAAATCTTAAAAATGGTTTGTTGTTACTATGTAGCGGCTCGGTATTAGTACAAAAACACGACCTTTATTTAGGCCAATAGGAGTTGAGATGGGTCAATACATGGTACAGGAACTTTTTTCTTTCTTTCACTGTAACTGAGCTTTCTAGCATTAAACGCTATTGGCGTTGTTGGTATGCATTAGTGGCCGCTGCACTGATTTGTGTGTGTGTTGTTTTTAATTTACTAAAAGCGCTAATAAGCATGCTGTGTGAAAAGTAACTCGACTATCATAGGGCTAAGCTTTGAGATTGGATTAAAGCTAAGCTTCATTTATCCACCCTGTCAAAATTATGTCTAATGTCGATTTAAGACGGCAGCTCTTAGATTTTTTTCAGGCTAACTTCCATAAAGATGTTAAATTAATAGATATCTGCAGGGCTGTACAACAGCCAAAAAAAGTAGTTAATAGTGTTCTGTATAATTTGAGAAGTGAGGGTATACTACAGAAAGTCGTAGAAAGTCCTCCAGTTTGGAGAGTAAATGACAAGTTATATGACAGGTACAATCAAACACCCGTTGTCCCAGATGTAACTCCGTATCATTACACCTTAAAAGATGAAAGTGTTATGCCATGTATCACCAAAAATAATAATTTTGCTGTTTTGTCTTCGGTGGAAAACAATAGGTCTGACCCAATGTATGTTAAAGAACAGTTGGTAAGTATTCAAAAGGCCATTTTGTTTAGAATTAATTTATTATTTTTATTTTAAAAGAAACTTATTTGCAAGTTATTTACAATTGCTTAAAAACTAGCGACTAGGAGCTAGCTTTGGAATTTTTAGATTATGCTTGCCGCTTATTGTTTTCGGACACTTTTGTTTCTCAAAGACGATGTAAAAATTTTCCGGTTGCCTTTCTTTGTTAAATACATTGCATTCACATAATTAAAAGTAATTGTAATAATTTTGTGCATATTTCATTGTGATATTTTTAGATTTTAATGTACCGATCCAATACCAAATTTTTATAAACAATAAATAGAAGACATGTGACCTCAATATCAATTTATTCATTATTTTCAAAACAGAAAATTTAGATATTTTCAAATGATAGGAAAAGGGGATTTTGAAAATTTGATACTAGTATGCAGTCTAATTTACATATTTTTAAATAGGAGTATTGAAAAAATCTATAGAGGAAATTAATACAGTATTAAATCATAAATATCTTTCATTGCATGTAATATTTCAGTTTTTAAATATTTTGATTTAGAAAAAAAGTTTTAATATGTTTGTGTTTTAAGGTCATATAAACTCCAAAGTTGGTTGGCTTAATACAGATAAAGCGGCTAGTTTTTTTTTCAGTTATAGTTTTTGTTCAGTCATTTTTTTTTAAATATGTGATACAAAATTTTAAATGGTGTAGAATAGTTTGAATATTTGGTGTTTTTTGTAAAAAAGTATCTATTTGACCTTGAGAATTTTTATTTACTATTTATTTTTGTCCTTTAGTACTCTATATTTCAACATTTTACTTGTGCATTTGTTATATACATTGAAATTTATTACTCTTTTTTAAAACTCTTCAGTAATTTTAAAGTTTGCATAAGCAATTACAAGTTTTTATATTTTTACTGAAAATCAATTGAAGACTTGCTAATTCCATTAAATAAATATTAATATGATTGCTTATTACATTTATTTGTGCAGTCTGTGTGTTTTCAGTTGTATCAAAGTATTTTTAAAAAATTTAGATTCATTGAGCAGTCTACATGGCATACTTTCTCAGACGTTATTTTATTTCTTAATGAGTTTGCAGAGCTCGAGTACAGGATTAATATTGGAGTTTTTTTTAAAATCAGTGAACTGCTTAATTTGTTTTTTACATTGTCAAGGACAATTTATGTTAAGTGGCAGATCTTTCTTCTGATAAATGTATTTTAATTGCAAATTAAGTTTTATGTTACCAATACACGAGTTCAATTGGTACTTATGTATTATCATCACCGCAGCCAAATTGGCACTGCAGGAATTGCATCATTTTACACAAATATCTGACTGATTAGTTTGATTCATTTAAAATATTATGCCACAATCTTTGTTTTGATATCAAGGCACAATTCACGAGGCTTCAATTTTGCTGTGGTGATGCTGATATGCAAGTACCTTTTATTTTACATATTAGGTGTCTATCGGAATTTTTCCAAAAATAGTGTATAAATTGTGCATTAATTTTTTAAGAAGTTAGTGTTTTGTAGAATTTTTGACCATGCTTTTACTATGCATTGTGCAAGACCTCGATGAATTCAATGTCTTGATTTGAATGGCAATTATTAAATTTATTGAAGTTGATGTTTTTGTTCTGGTCACTTAAAATTGCTCATTATCTTTTATTAGTTCATTGGTTGTGAATAATTAAATCTAAAAACAATCTCTTATTAGGTAGCATTTATGAACTTATACGTAAATTTATTATAATAAATCTTTTGATATAATTTTATCAAAATATGTAATATATTATAGAAATGATACATTAAAATATTAAGAATTACAGATGATTTTTGACATAATTTTAGATGTTTTAGACTGTTAGAAATTTAAAAAAGGAGTTACTATATATATATAAATATTTGATAAATGTTTTATCAAATATGCTCAAAGTAAGTATTGGGAATATCATTTATATTCATTATCAGTTCCTAAAATAAAAGCTACTATATTTTAAATGTTCTTCTCTCTAAATTTTAAGATATACATTTATAACTTGCCTTTATTTTTGTATTAATGTTAAAACGTTTTATATGCATGTTGGGGGAATACTTGAATTTATTTAAAAAACTAAAGAACATTGAGTTAACAGTTGAAAAAACTTAATCCTTTTATTTTATAAAAATGATTGCTGACAATAATGAAAAATATTTTCTATCATTTCTTGAAAAACTAAAAAATGCTGCAAAAAGTTTTAGGGAACAAATTCGGAAATTTATTAAAAGCATAAAATTACATAAATTATATGGTACTTGCATATTATCGCAACAGCATTGTTGGCACTTATGAAACAAAGTACATAGTTGCCAACTCAGCATGTGTGACATGTGTGAAATCAGGGTTGCCAACTTGGCAAGTTATCTTGAACATTGGCATTGTTGTGGTAATACATAAGTACCAATTTTACCTATAACTCTTTAAAAAGTTAAGTTTATTGTAAAATAACTTTCTCTAAATTGTGTTGATTTTTTTAGGTTGCTTATCACACGGTAGTCAGCAGTAACACACCGGAAGAATTTTGCCAGTCATTTAGTGGTCGTCAAATTACTGCACCAACTTTGCCTATGCAAAATGCTGGAAATAACATCAATCCGTCAGTCTTTCTATCAAAGCCTGCAGAAGCAGTGCTTAATATTTTACACAAGCAGAAAGGTGATTTATATAATTTCAAAGTTTTAAATTCTTATTTCCACATGAACATAATTAGTGATACAAAATAATTGCTTTGTTCCTTCCTTCAGATTTTCCCATAAAAAATAGTTTTCACTTCTAAAAAAGTTACCAAATTATGTTTTTCTTTAATCACTTTTGTTTCCTGTCTATTTTTTTACAAACTATATCATTTTTTTATGAAGAAAATCTTGTTTTGTCATAATATGAAATTTTAGTGATTGTTTCTTTTTTATTTGTTTATTTGATTTTTCTGCTTTGATAATTTTTGAAAATTTCCTATTTTAAGTATTGGTTGGAATATCGGTAAAATCCTAGGAGAGCCCACACCCTTGGCGACAAACCGAAAAAAGCGCCAAACCAGAATAAGATGGCACCAAGCGAAGCCGACAATGGCAGCAAAGGAATATAGCGAGATAAGGTGGATGTGTAATGAAAATATATGTAAACAATACAGAAATTAAACATTTAAGATAAAAAATATAAAAACAGAACTTACTTTCTTACTGCTGATCTTTTTCAAGTGGAGGGTACAGCGTAGCAAGCTTTAAAGGTCTCATCGCTAAGCGAATGATCGTGTGAGCGCCGCCATATTTATTCTGTGAGGTAATGGTCAAACATACATTCGGCGTGGCTGGTACAATTTCGAAGAAAGCGTTTTATTGCTGACCATGTTACATCATGCCGATCATTACATTTAGGACATTCATAACTTGAAGCAATCAATCCTTCCTTCATACACCATTCAATCAATTCTTTCTTACCTTTCGCATTGAACAAAGTAAAGAGTTCTAAAGTATATTCCCCCACACACGCAGCCAGCCCGGAGTCCAACAACAAAATGAAATTCGAAATGCGCGCCCACAATATGCGAAAATGCTAGAAATAGTTAGGGGTGCCACATGCAGTGTTTAAAAAAGTAGGGTTACCAAGATGGCATAATTATCGCCAACCAAAGTAATTCACGCCAAGGGTGTGGGCTCTCCTAGGAGTGAACCGGAATATCTTTTATAAATATATATATTGCATGAAATTTCTAAATTCAAGTGATATATCTAATATATATATTATAAATGTGAAAGTTTGTGAAAATCTGTTAGTCTTTCACGCAAAAACTACTGAATGGATTTTAATGAAACTTTACAGTAATATAGCTGATACATCAGAATAGCACATAGGCTATAATTTATAGCATAGACTATAATTTATAAAGATTTGGGAAAAGTGTCAAAAATATAACGATATTTGTCAAGTAAATAGGAAAAAATTCTGTCTTCTGCTAGCAATTCTGGCATGCACTGCAAAAAAAAAAAAAAACCACGTCTGCATATATCTATCTTTTGTTTGTGAAAAACCTTTTTTGTTTTGGCTACGGAAAGTGCTCACTTCTAATTAATTCCTCTGATATAATGCCTATTTTTTTTATTTCAGAATCAAACTAAGTTTTGAAGGGAGAGGTTGGTATAAATCTCTCTTTATTTTAATGTTTTTTTTAACATCTTATTATGCACATTTGGTAGTAAGAAATTGATCTTTTTTCCAAATAAATGCTTTTATCAGTTCTGATACTTAAAGTAAATAAGCTTTCTCTTTTACATTGCATCATTTGGACAAATTTTCAAAATTTATTTGTGGTTAGTAAATTATAATGCTATAATTTTAATTGAATGGGCAGATATAATTATTTTTACACTTAAAAACGCAATAACTATTGTTCTGTATTTCTTGGAGTGTGAGAGTGAGTGAATATTAATGTTGCACTGTTCAGCTACACGAGGGCTTTTTTTGGCAACGGATCACGTAATTTTGAACCATAGTCAAGTAACGTGGGCCGACATCTGAGCTGGCACCCCTTTCTCCTAACTACCACACCACACTAACTTAGAAGGAATATTCTACCAATAATTAGCAGGAATATTCTTTGAAATCCATTCTTCCAAGATATATGGCATCACGGGTTCCATGATGAGTATTTTAGCGGAAAAAATAGTTTGTCAAAATTTAAGTGTCTTATGTTTTTGTGTGTTAATGAAGACCTTAGAAAATGATTTGACTACTTATTTTAAGTGAACGGTATATATGATTAATTTTACAGTGGAATATCTTTATTAAATTTATTAGCTCTAACGGATTAAATTTCCCAAAGTGGAGTATTTTGTTTATGTATATCCCTTAATTTTCAATGTAGGGATCCAAAAAAATATTGTATGAAAAAAACTGCAGTAAATCATTATGCGGTGGATAAAGTATTAACGTGCATCGCTCCCCTACAAGGTGGGTCTTACAAAGCTCTAATAAAGCTCGAGTTATGAAAGTAGCTAGGCATTTGTGCCAACTTGACTCTATCGTTAACATTTTGCCATGTTTTTCATTGGATCGTCATTATAATTTAAGAAACGGTGTTGCTTGTGAATATCACAATTTTAACATAAAATAAATATTACAGAAAGTAATATTAATGTATTATACTTTCAGATAAAAATTATTTACACTATTTTAAGCGTTCATTACACAAAACTTTTAACAATGTGTTACTTTTGCTAAGCAGAGATCAGCTTAGGAAGGTATTTTCAAAAATCAACCCTCAAGAGTGTTACGGGGAGTTATAAATTAAAAAAAAAATCCTTTTTATCAGCTATTAGACCTACATACTTAAAATTTAACAAAGGTGTTTTATTTCTCTTTTTTTTTTTGTTACCTGAGTTACGCCAAAAGCTTTTTTTGTTTAATTTGCAATTCACATAAAATTAACTCATTAAAATCTTCTTTATCCTTCAATCTTAATTTTTCAGTTCACCCGTGCGAAGAACGGGTATACCAGCTAGTAGTATATATATATATATTTTTAATCATACCTAATTAAGGTTTTTTATTCTAGAAGATTTTGTGAAGCATCTTATCCTGTATACCTATTTAATTTAGAGTTGATAAGGAATTATTTTTTGTTTAAAATGTGATTAAATTTTTAAATAAAACATTTATAATGTTTAAATTTCTGTGTAATAAGTCATGGTTCTATCAAACATTCTTTTAAATGTATTCTTTTTAGTTATACCACTTTTGATTTTTTTCATAAAAAGAGCTACCAGTACTGCAACAAAGGATATTATGGCCCCCTTACAAAGTCAGGCTTTGGGCTCCAAGCTGGATACGTACTTGGCATCAGTCAGGCTTTGCGCCCCCTAGAATTCTATGGCCCCCATGTCGTGGGAGTGTACATTTCGCCGCTAGCTGCTACCAACATACCATAAAGTTTACTGTAAAATTTCTAATTTCAATAGATATGCATTTTTAAAATGTTAAAGGAACGCTCTTAATGTAATATTTTTGGAATAGTTAAATTCACCAGATACAATTTAAATTTTGAGTTATTTTTATTTTAGTTTCATTAAATTTCAAAGTTATAGCTATGTTTTAATTGTTTGGTTGATACAGTAAAATATTCAATAATCTACTTGAACCAATGTATTTTCATATGTGAAAAATCAGAAGATGTATTTATTACATATCATAAATTAGGGTCCTTGCGTATTAGCGTCACTGCAGCAAAATTGCTGTCATGTGAATATCAAACAAAAGATTCTAATGTTTTTATATGAAAAAATGGGATAGTTTTTGGTGGAGAATGGTACAAATCGCATGGCACCAATTTGGCTGTAGCGACGCTTTTTAAGTCCCAAAATTAGTATTTTATAATATATTGGTAAAACAAAAAAATTTCTGTAATGACAAATTATGTAAAGAAAAATAAAATCTCTTAAGTAAAGCGTAAAATACACTAATTAATGTGTTAAAAAATTTTCATGTTTTTCTAAAGTTCAGACTTCATTTTGTTACGTATTCTGACATTTTACAGATTTTAATACATTATATGTAATTTAAAGAATGAGTAAGTGTGGAATTTTTTTCACTGTTTATAAATCTCCCAATTGTGTTAAGTAAAAAAAAAAGTACTGAATTGCTACTTTTCTGAAAAAGGTATTAATTGCTTATAATTTACATTTTGCTTCAAGTTTAAACAGTAGGTTATTTTAAAATTTAAAGTATGTTTTACCATTGTAGCAGCTCCTTTCTTTTATTTAAATAATGATTATAGTAAAAGCTAAATGTCTCTAAGTATTAGAAAAGTATTTTGTTTAATGTAAATTTATTAGGCTTTAAAGTATCTTCAAAATAAAAATTCATTAATTTTAAATTTTTTTTTTTTTTATGTACTTAGGTCCATTATCATCCAAAGCTTTATGCAGTTTATTGGGATTTCCGGAGCAAATTGTGAAAATGGCTCTCCAGCACTTAATGTCTTTAGGACTAGTTTTCCAAGACAATTATTCCATGTTTTGCACAGTTGTTAATAAAAGCAATGCAATTCCACAAGATGACATTGTATTGCGAATCATAAATTATCTGAAAAGGGCTCAAACAGCTATACATACCAAAGATCTTGTTAAGGGAGTTGGACTTAATAACAAAAAAGAAATCAATCCTTTATTGTACAAGTTGCAGCAAAAAGGAGTTGTTACCAAAGTAAATGAATCTCCACCAATGTGGCAACTAGGAGAACAGATGGTGAATAGTATCGATAAAACTGTAAAACAGACAGATGTTAACTATAACAAACGAGAAGATCTGACATTCATGCACAATGGCATACCAAACTGTACTCCAAAAGAAATAGAATATACAAAGCCTTTGACTCCATTAGGTGGCAGGCAAAAATACAAAAATGGAGTAAAAGGCTTGTTGCCAAACAATATGTCATATGAGGAGTCAAGCTCTGCGAATGAATCAACCACCGAAGTGAACGCGAATAACGCGTACGCTGAGCCTAATAGGTCTCATATGAAAAATGGAGGTGATATGTCTGATAATTTAATGAAAAATTATCAGGATGGAGTTTCCATTGACAACAATGCATCATTACCTATGTCTTCTGATTTGATGAATTTGATGAGCTCCTTGCAGCCGCCAAGTATGACCAAAAACAACGAATCTTGCAAGATGGGTTCCAGTTCATCAAAGTCGTCCCCTTCGGATAATGATATTCCTCATGTCAATGGTCGCTCAATGGGCTCACGTAACTCTAGGCAGAGCAATAATGAGTCTGGAAATGCATCTCGGAAGGCAGCTGTAGCAGCTGCTAAAGCTGCAGCTGGTAAACTTCCTGAACAGAACTCGGCTGCTCATTATGTGAATGATGTCCTCAACAGTGATAGTTTTGCTGCTTTAATGAAAAATCCCGTAAGTGCTCTTTATGAGTATGGCCAGAGAAATCATATTGATACTAAAGTCGAAATTGTTTTATCAGAAGGACCTCCACACAATCCAAGGTAAGTTTTAAGCAGTTTCATTGAACAGTTTTTGAGTAACAAATTCTAGAAATGGATCATTAAGTCTTTGACAATAATTTTCAATCATTGGGAAATATTACTTTTTTTTGTATCTGATCTTGAATGTATCTTATCTGATCTTGAATGATCTATCTTATTTCTAGGTTATTTTTCGTAATAGTAGTAGTGTGATGAAAATGTTCAATTGTGCACAGTATTTGAATGGTTATTTCATGTATGTAAACAAAATCTTGTAGGTAGTTAGATAACTAAACAGAATAAATAACTTTATAGTTATTTATTGATATTAAAAACAAAAATCTGATATTTTTGTGTTCCCTTGGATGAAAAATCTGATATTTTTTAAATGTATTTTGTACATTTTGGGAAAAAACAATTCAGAAATTAGTGCAACATTGATTTTGTATGGAGTTGGGTACTTATGCAAAAGTATATAAAAGCATTTTATTAAGTTATTTCCTAGAAGGAACACATCTTTTAAGCTTTAATAAATTTGGTGCATTTAATATTATAATGTATTCTTAGAAGATTTTTGAGTCCCCAGGAATGTTATAGCAGTGATCTAAAATTTTCTAAGTCTTTCAAATGTAGAATAAGAATAATATGATTTCAAAATAAAGCTCCAAATAGAATTTAAATAAGGGAATATGAGATTGTATTTTTTGAATTTTTGGTTAGATCCTATTTTAGTTTTTTCCTTAATGACATATTATTTGATATAAAAAGTAGCAATAAGTTTGCCAAAATAGCAAACATAACTTCTTATGGCTTATTTGACAGCAGGAAATTCAACTAATCTTTTTCTCCAGAAACACATCTGTTTCTTTTCATTCTTTTTTGTTAATTACACTAGAATTTTCATCAAAAGAAAATGTGTATATATTGCATAGTAACCATTTAATTCTTCTTATACTCTAAACTGAAATAATCATCAGAAGAAAGAAAATGACGCATTTTAAGTTTCAGTGATTAAACAAAGGAAAACATTCCTTTTTGTTTGTTTTTAAAATTAAACTGCTGTTGTCAAAAAGAAAACATCTGGATGATTTTCTAAATAAGGTCAGTGACCATGTTATGTCAAATTCCCAAACCCTCCCGTAGTACATGTCACTGATCTTGTTACATTCTTAAAATCATTATCTGGGGAGGGGGCTAAATCAAAAGCTATTCAAGATTAAATTACTAGGAATTAAAATAGTGTAGTATCGTTGGCCAGTGTTGGTTTGTTTGTATTGTTGGCATATCTGGTTTAGTGAAAACATCTTCAGAGTTAATTTTCCTCTTGTTTATTTACACACACATAATGTAGACGGTCAATCACCTTTATATTTGGTAAGAACATGAAAAGGTTCATAAATATGAATTCATGCTTTATTTAGATCTTTAAAATGCGAAAGAGGGAAACACACACAAGGAAAAGTCAAGGAGATATTCATTTTAAGCATGAAGAAATATTAAATAATATCAATTAAAAAAATTCTTAAAATTTAGTTCTTAAAGTTGGAGTATAATAATATGCTTGTTTTTCTTTTTATTCATATTTCTTCTTGCTCATATCTTCTCTTGAAACATTGGTTGCTTGTAAACACGTAGAGTCTGTAATAACGTGGATGAGGTAAATTAGGGTTGGCTAACCCATGGCACATGTGCCCCACTGTGGCACGGCTGATTTGTAACAGTAGCATGCAAAAATTTATTCAAAAATTTAAGAAATAATAAATACCAATTTTTTTAAAATGCTATCACAGGCAAAAAAAAAAGTCCTAAAATTTATTTTAAATACACTTTTAATTGAATAACAATAGAAAATTATAATGTAGGAAATACTCCTTCATTGTTGCGTGTGCTAACTTTTCCAAATGAAGTGTACTCGTGAGACTTTGGATTTTGAGGGAGTGTGTGTTTAAATCTCTGAAAGAAAACAATGAACTGCCCAGTGAATGCTTGTTACTGAAGAATGAAGAGTGTTTGGGGGATTCAGCTTTTCTTGCTGATACTATGGGCCATTTAAACAATTTAAGTTTGAGATTACAAGGAAAAAAAATTGTATATTTCCTACCCTAATTAATTGTATTTTTTCTTTTATGAACAAACTTTTTTTTTTGTCTTTATTTTTGAGAAAAATATTAACACATTTCACATTAATGCTAGGGACTATCTACCAAAGTAAATAGTGCTTCAAACTAGGATAGATTTAAAAATTTCATATCAATTTTGCATTCAGTGCCAGGTTTGATGATTTTCAAGATAAAAAAAAAATGCTTACCTTCTCATGCATCCTTTTTCATAATTTCTCTCAATGGTATTAATTGTTACTCACCTGAAAATCCAAATTAGAATTATTGACCTACAGCACCATACTATTCTTAAGAGCAAATATAAGGAACTTTTTTTTTTTATTTCAACTACAAGTTGAATTTTAGGAAGTTGTACCAACAAGTAATTTTACTCATTTACTCTGGTTTGCTCTGGGATAATGTAGGTTTGGGTCAACATGACGGAACAAACTCTAAAATGTCTTTGTCTGCCATAATTGGGGCTGTTCACGTATTATCATTATTTACTACAATAAATTCTTCCCATACAGTAGGACACAATCCGGTGTTTTCCTTAGGGAAATCTTTTCTTTTTGTGTTGAATGATTTTCATTTTGTGTTAAGAGAAAAAATGCATGAAAATACATAGTAGTTTGTCGGAACTGCTGTATTATTTTGTGTTAACCAATATTTCATCTTAAGCGTTTTCCTGTTAAATATATTTCACCATACAATAAAAGCATTAATTAAAAAGAAATCAAATTTCTAGTTTTATACTGACTAAGTTGTAATTGAATTGCTGTAAAACTAAACATAATTTAATTTTTTTAAGTTCTCTTCTAATTGTAGTTGCATGCTTGAATATTACTGTTCTGAACAATTCCATTTTAGACACAAATTGCAGACTAATGTGCATAACATATCATGGGGTAAGCGATTAATATACAATTTTTCTTCAGCACAAATAATAAAATTCATTCATATTTTATATCAATGTTTAAGATCTGTGGTTTAAATACTTTTTGTATTCTTTAAAAAAAACAAGAGGATTTTTAATTTATTACAGTATTACTTAAAAAAAAAAACTTTCAAGAATTGAATCATGTCTAATTTATGATTGATAAAATATAAAAATAAATAATTTATTACTTATTCAAGATACAAATTTCATATCTATTTATAATTTTTGTTTTTAAGTTTGGTCTTTACACTCTATGTTGTCAACCAATTCAGCAGTTACATTTTTGGGATAGGCAATGTCTTTTCGTTTGGCAAAATTTGTGGATAGTGTAGTACGTAAATACCTCTTAAATTTTAAGCAATTATTGAAATTTATAAGGGGAAAGTATTAAAAGGTATTTCATGTGTCCTTGTTTCTTTTTTGTTTTAAGTTTTTAAATCCCGAACTTATAAAATTGTTTTAATTTATTGCTTCTAAATACCTTTTTATGCTTTTTTATTTAGAGGGCTTTTCTTGGTGCAAAGCATAGATATTGACATGAAGTACTTGATTATTGAACATTTTTCATATTTATTGTTTAATATTAGAAATATATATATCTTTCACATTTACTGTTAAATCTGGCATATTATGCACACTTTTAACACAAAAAATAAGATCAAAATTTACAGGTGCATATTATATGCTGGGTATAAATATACCTTAAAAAAAAGCGATGAGCATTAAAAAAAATTAGACTTCTGCATATATAGAAATGTTGTTTATTTAAAAGTAATGATTTTCCTTATCAACTTAAAGGATTATAGTTCTAGAAGTATACTATTGTTTTAAAAGCTTGGGATAATTACCTCAAATAGATGACTTCAAAACACAAGAGTATTGCATACATATATTTTGGGTTTGTTTGTAAAAAAAGAGGGCGCTTGTTATGTGGCAAATATACCTAAAAATTATAAAATGCAGCTTGAAATCAAATGATACATGAATCTTTTACTAGAAGTGAACACATTGACATCAAAATAGTTTTTAGCAATATTATGAGATAAAGTTATTTTTTCTGAGATTTGATTATGAAAAATAGAAATAATATAGTAATTTTTGATTATATTATAAATAATAATCAAACTTTAAAAATAGTATTTATTTTTAAAGTTTGATGCTTCTTAATTTTTCAGAACAAAAAATACTCATTACTTAATACTTATTATCAAAGGAATAATTTTCAGATTTAAAAATCCTAAATTAAAAGTAATTTTTCTTATTTGATTTATTATATCAGTTCTATGATTCAGTAATATATTAGTGTTTGTATTTCAAAAATCCCAATGTTTAAAATATTGCTCTGTCTTCAAAACTGACGTCTTAAATTATAACATTAGATAGTATAACTTAAATTTTAACTTTTGGAATTTTAGAATTTAAACCTTTGTTTTTATTTTAACATCCTGAGAAAATTATAGGTATTATTTTTAATTTTTCAGTGTGAAAATATTTTACCTACGAGTTTCAGTAGAAAAAATTTAGAATATTGGTAAGTTAATTAGAAATGTAAGAGGGAACTTAATTTTTAATATGAATTGTTTATTAAAAGTAATCTTTTCAAACAGTTCATACAAAAAAATTAAAAATGTTTATTGCATCTGTATAGTTGAAAACTTTTTTTGCTTTTTTTATACTGTTTAAAAATTTTTTTTTATTCAGACAAAATTTAAATATCAGAATTTTATTCTATGTTTTTGAATGGTATTTTTATAATAACATGCATATATGAGACTTTGTTTTATTTTTAAAAATGCCAATGTGGTTTTTTTTCTTTGTTAAATAAGCTGGAAATGAAATATATGTTTTAATAAATTGTGCTTAATTTTTGAATGAAATGATCTAAAATTCTTGACACACTTCATCTAATGCAAAAGAATATTAAAATTAGGGATATATATATATTTTAGAAAGAGAAAAATGTCTTTATTCTTATAAGTTTAATAAATGTCATACACTGAATCTTTAAACATTTTAAAATATTTTATTTAATCTGTTATTTTTTATTTTTTAATTCTGAGGTAGAATTTCAAGTATAGATTAGATACTAGAAAACTGATTAATTTTAACAGAAATGCGTGGTATAATATACTGCTTTTATGCAAGGTTATCAAAGTTTTAATTATTACCAAGGCATAACAAAAATCTTCATAAAATTGAATTGTCAAAGTAATGTATACTTATATATTTACTTACTATTGCAAATTACCCCTTACAATATTGATTTGTTTGGATTCTGGAAACTCTAAAATTGAAGTAATCTGCAGCATGGAGAAAGAGGTTTTTGTGATGTGATTGTTTCTTTATTTGAAAGACTACTGTGCTGTCAAATTCACAATGAAATGAGAGTTGTGTGTTTTTGGAAATGATTGTCTGACGTGCAGTACTGTTGTTATCTAGAAAGAAACTTTTAAATAGATTTTCTGTGAAGGATATGCGCCCAAAGAAATGGAAGAACAACACTCATGCAATGCATACTATTACATTGGGAACTGTCAGTGTATTGAGCTCAACAATTACTGACTGTTTTGGAAGCAAACACATCGCAACCTGTCAATGGAGGTGCTGAATTTTTTGGAGCTAAACAAGTATTGTTTTAATTCCTGGTAATTATGGATGAATCTTAGATTTATCAGTATAATCCAAAGACCAAAGAAATAAGCAAGGAATGGAAGTAGCATGACTTGCTTCCTTCTTTGCCAAGGCTACATGCAAAATTCTGCAGAGAAGGTCATTCTGTTTTTTGGGCCTATTGTGGAGTCAATAGACATCTAAAGTATAATCTAGTATTTATTGTGTACTGCTTATCAAATTGTGTGATGTCCTGATCAAGAAATGGAGCAGTATTGAGTACCAAAAGTGTCCATCCCCTTTCCAACATTGCCCCTGCTTGCTCATATTGAAATATGGTCGAAGATTTAAACTAATATAGCTTTGAAATGTTTCCCACACATTTGTCTTAGTTTCTCGATCTCGCCCCAAGCGACTTTTCAGACTATTTGAAAATCATTGTAGGGTTGGAGATTTGGCAACAAATGTCATTTGAAAGGTGAAATAAGGGTTTTTTAATATAATCTACTGAGTTTTACAATGATGGCCTTGAAAGATCAAGAAAGACTAGAAGAAATGTATAATTCACAATGACTATGTAAAGGTCTTAAGAATAACAAATAAGTTTCAATCAACATGATTTTTAGTAATAATTAAAACTTTATACCATCATTTATAATCTTGAAAAAAGCAAATAATAATGGAATTGTTTTGCATCTTATAAAGTGCTTATGAGTTTGAACCCTGCATTTTAATATAAAGTGAAGACAGTTTTATAGTAAAGAGAAATTGATGCCAATGTTCATGCCTCAAAAGGGAACTAAGGTTAATGGATCAATTAATATAGCTAATTAATATCTTAAAAGAATCCTTATGAAAACTTTTTCATAGAATTAAGTAGAGAAGCGTCTAAACAGCTCATGTTCTAAATTTTATTGAATAACTTATGTTCTAAATGTTATTTGAAATTGGTCTTTAATTCCACAGATATTTGGAGAAAAGAACTGTATATACAAGTTTATGTAATAGTAAATGATTCATAAAGAATTGAATCAATTCATCTATTTCAATTGGTAATCAATCATATTGAAATATATATTATAATATTTCATAAAATTTTACATTTGATTGTAAGAGAATTTACATGTAATTTTTTTAAAAATTTTGTTAAATGCCTGTACTGCTTATTTAATATTGGGGTTGATGTTTTGTACCTCCATGGCTAAGAAACTTTTCATGAGACTTTTGTAAAATTTGAAATTAAGACTAATTTAAAGATGGAAAACCAGATAAGTGAACAAAAACTTTCAGATTGAGAAATTATATTAAGCTAATTAATATAATTTTTCCCTTTAAGCCATTGGGAATGATACTAATTTTGTTCAGCTAGAATTAAAACTGAAGGCTTTTAAGAGTGATGCCTCCTTTTTTTGACTACTTTATTATTAAATATATTGCAATGTATTGGAATATTTATAATCAGCAGAAAAAATAGCGTTGTATAGCTGTTCTAAATAAAATTGACAGTGACAAAATAATGACTTATTTTGTTGTTGAACTTATAATACACTGCTGGACAATTGCTAAGGACGGATCACAAATTGCAATGTAGCATAACATTAAGCGAGACATGAGGCCTAGTAGGATAAAATATAGTTGCCACACTGTTCAGACATTAGAATAAAGAATATTTATTGTTCTGGAAAGTACAAAAGCTGTGAAACATCTGAAAGAAAAAAAATGTTCATTTGATCTGCGTACGGAGAAATGGAACAATGCATCTATAAGTCAGCAGGCACCTTAAAGAAAGGTATCAGTACAGGATATGTCCCCCGTGGAGTGTGATGCAACATTCCACACGTCGTACCATACTTTGCACAACATTATCCAGCAGCTGTTGAGGCAATTTATCCCATTCCTCTGTGAGTGCACGGATGAGGGTGTTCTTGTTTGTCGGAGGATAGTTTCGACCAGCAACTTGCCTCCCCAAAGCATCCCACACATTTTCAATAGGGTTTTAGATCTGGAGAACGCGCTGGCCATACGAGACGTTGAATACCCTCGCTGTCTAGACAATCCTGAACAGCGAGTGTTCGATGACATGTTGCGTTGTCGTCCATAAAAATAAATTTATCACCGACAGCACCACAGAAAAGACTAACATGAGGAAGTAGAACTTCATCAATGTATCGTTGGCCCATCATAGTCCCATTAGCAACCACATGTAGGCGCGTGCGGCCATTGATCATGATGCCGGCCCACACCATGATACTGCATGTCGGATATCGGTCCTTTTCCTGGATATTTTCTGGACGATGAGCAGTACCACTTTCGCGCCAGATCAGTTGGCATCTACAATCCGATGACAGACTGAACCTACTCTCATCTGAGAATAGTACGCATGCCCAGTCCTGTTCAGTCCAATTGTGATGCTCACGACACCATTGCAAACGGGCAGTACAGTGCTGTCTAGTCAATGGGACACACACAACAGGTCTGCGTGCGTATAGTCCTCCTCCCCTCAAACGTCTGGCAACAGTTTTTCGGGAGATCTGCTTTCCTGAGGCAGCAAGAAACTGATTTGCCACCTGCTGAGCTGTGGTGCGCCTGTTCCTTTTTGCTGATATAGGACGATATATCTGTCTTCTGCAGGCGTCGTACTTCTAACACGACCTCCCCCGTGCCGTCTACTACACATTCCAGTAGTTTTAAATGACTTCCACAGCCGTGAAACAACGCTGTGAGCGATGTCGAACTCCCTGGCAACCTCTGTTATTTTTCGCCCTTCTTCGATCTTTCCAATAATTCGGCCACGCATAAAATCATCTATGTGATTTCGCGAAGACGTGCCAAAAATTTTAAGTTCGTCTATTAAATCTTTCCTGTAAAACTTTGACTTGAAACAACAACTGTCCACACGCGTCAAAACCTTTAAAGCTCTTATGAACGCTATCACGTGATGAACAGACGTGGAAAAAAAATTTGCATACTCATACTTCTTCTTACTAATATCCTGCACTTATTCTAATTTTCCACATTTTGCTTTCTTTCATTTTGTGGTTGCTATGGATGATAGTGTTATCCGTCCTTAGCAATTGTCCAGCAGTGTACTACTACTAATTTTGAATGGTAT
Source organism: Trichonephila clavipes (assembly GCA_019973935.1). NCBI lineage: Eukaryota > Metazoa > Arthropoda > Arachnida > Araneae > Nephilidae > Trichonephila > Trichonephila clavipes. The sequence goes on from BMAU01005287.1 coordinate 266,793, forward strand.
TTCTTTCCTTAAGCTAGTGTGAAAATATAATCATAGACATTGAGCATCTGCTTATATACTTTGATTATCTCATTATTTTTCATGTTTGAGATAACTTTAAAAATTAATTTCTATGTATATATGCAAATTGCTTAATTCTGTGTGCTTACATATTACTCTTTTATTGTGGAAAGCAAATGCTTTTGAAGTATTTATAAATTTTTTTAAATGAAATGGGAGATTATACTTTTTATAGTAATTATTTATAAAATTTCTCGAAACAATTTTGAGAATTAATAAAGTGTGTGTATGGGGGGGGAATCCTTTTGTTTGTTAATTTCTAGTAATATGTTTACAATTTCTAGATAGAATTTGTATTAACTTAATAATATAAAGTGTTTACAGATCATTGAGTGTTAGTTATATTAATGATGGTACCTCAACAAAAGCTTCCATTTTTCAAAAGCATTATTTTAAAATAAAATATTTTTGTTGAAGTGATGTACAAAATATATTTTTTTTGAATAATGGATATATTGTTTTTTAAATTTAATAACTCGTTCAGATTGGTTAGTGGTTAGTGACGCTGACTGCTGTGCTGAAGAGTCCAAGATAGAATCCCTGTGGAATTCATAGGTGTTTGTAAATGTATAGTGCCTGTGCAGATTGGGGGCTAAATTCAATGAGCCAAAAGAACTTTCATGAAGTTGGTGGTAGGGGAAGGTGATGGGACATCTTTGAACCCCCTCAAAATTGGGGTGGAACGGAACAAACCTGCATGGTACATGCATGGACTTCTACCAATTGCATGTGGTGCTCAATGCAATGACCAAAATGACAGGCATAAATTAGCTCCTATTGCCACAATGAATTTTGTGGGTCTCGATCTGATATTACTGGGATAAGTTACACATAAGTTTAATATTTTATTCTTTTAAACTTAGGTTGTTTTTTTTTGAGTATCTAAAAATCTTTCTATTTTGAATTTTTTTTTTGCTATTTTTTTTTTACGTAATGATTATTCATATAGCTGTTTTACTTTTCTGTGATTTATTTCTTATGAGTATCATGTATTAATATTTTGTTACCATTTTCTTTACTTACGAAAATTACCTTGTATAAAATTTATAGTGATTAAAAATGTTATTCAGATTTAAAGCTGTTGCGTACATGGGTGATGAAGAGCTGTCTACGGCTTGGGACAAGACCAAAAAGGATGCCCGCCGGCAAGCAGCAGAACTAGCTGTGAGAGGTCTTGTTGCGAATGGTGGATTTGGCAAATTTAGCTCATTAGCCACTAGTGTAGGTTTAAACTTGTATGATAATTTTTTTCTTTAGATTTTATGGTTCAATTTTTTCGTTATTTTTGTGTATTTCTTCAAAATGTTAGGTAAAAACTGTCATTTTAGTTACATTGGTTCTTTTAGAGGACTTCAAGTTTTGTTTGGTTTTCCATCCCTAGAAAATACTTTTAAAGAACAAATCTCTTAACTTCAAGAAAAAATTTCAGTACTTGAAAAATTTCCTCTTTTTTTAAAAAAAAAATTTTGTTGATCAAATACAAGTATTCATCTAGATAGTAATTTTTGTCAATTTGTCCAGTGAAATGAGCTTCTGTATATATTCATATTAAGCTGTTAAAAAGGCAAAACCAAAATTAATTTGTAATTTGTTTTATAGAATATCATAACTTGTGAAATGGATCCGCTCAAAACTTAAAATTTTCATTTATGTTGTATCATATTGTTTGTTATAAATGGTAATATGTAGTAAAATTTCCATAGCTTATTGAATTAAAAATAAACATTGTAAAAAGTAATTTAAAGGCTCTTAAATTCTGCTTTTTAGCATGTGTTTGTCAACTATCCAAATAATTTGCTGATTTAAAATTTTTATCTCTGCTCATTTAAAAAAAAGATGCATGTTTCAAGCAATCATTAAAAGGAATATATGGATTTTAGCACTTTTTGAAGAAACCAGTCTCTATACATAAATATATACAAAATCAGGATAAAAATTTGTTAGATAATTTTAAAATAAATATTTATAGATTTTTTTCTTGTAATTTTTATTGAATTACATATTTAGTGTCAAGTAGTAAGTTTTAATATCTTTTTCTCTCTTCTGTTCTTAATCTGAAAAGATATGCCTAAAAAACATGTACATTCTGTTTTTCAAATAGAATATACATTATTTTAATTAAAAAATGATGTGTTTTAAAAATAAAATAATTTAATAAGAAAACTTTGTTTTATTAAATCAAAACTTTCATATTGAACATACTATAGCTTTTATTTCCTACTTGATACTTTTTCAAAATTTATTCACTAAATTTGTGTATGAAGAAATGACTTAACATTACTTACATATACTAATATTAATCAATTTGCAAACTTGTTAATCTGAAATTTTTTCAAAAAAATATTCCTTAAAACTCAAGTTTTATTTGTTAATAAGCTACAGATAACTAAGCTCAATAATATTGACCCTTTGAATTTTCACTAATATTTTGGCAAATAATTAATATTTGTCAACAATAAATATTGCTTAACTTTCCTGTCTAATTTGTAATATTAGTATTTCTTTAAATTATTCTGGAGTATTCTCAAATTTGAAATAATTATGGCAAGAAGCTATTGCTATATCATGTTTTGATGCAATTTAATTATACAGAATTTTAAAGGCAAAAGAATGTGAATTACCGTATTTACTCAAATTTAAGCCACTTTTTCGATGTTAGTGCTACTGGACATCAAGTGCAGTTTAGAATCGAAGGCAGAAAAATTTGTTGGATTGGGGAAATTGAGTGTGATACTGATGTTTAGAAGAATTACAATTGTGTTTAAAAGGTTTTAATACCGTTAAAGAAAATAATTATTCATTTATTAGTTCTCGTGTTAATTTTTTAAAAATTTTATAAATATCAGATATTGATAAACAATTTTATATATTTTTTCTACCAAAATGTGTTGAAAATTTAGAGTTCAGCTTAAAATCAATGGCAGTTTAAATTCAAATAAAAATGGTATAACAAAATTTAAATGTTTAGAGGCTTTTGATTATATGAAAATAATGAGATTTAAGTTGAAAAAAAAACCTAAAATTTGCAGGAACTTATTTCATTCTATCCAAGAGGTCAAAGGTTTATTCTAGGAAAAATTATGCAAAACAATGTTGTCTTAACACTTACAAGGAATTAAAGACTTTTACTGAAATTTGAGTTTTTAGATGAGCTTCTTTGGTCATACAAATGCAGTGACTAAAGTAGTACAAAACAAAACGACAACTTCCAATTAAGAATTTTATCAACCAGAAAATTGAAAAAATAAAACATCTATAATAAAATATATTAAATATTTAACTTGTTTCAATATAATTTCTGAGGAATCGAAGCCTGATAGATTTGGATCTAATGTCCAAATTGTTATATAAGGAGGAATGGGGGAAGATTTTAAAAATTGTTACATCTTTTATTGTGAAAATAGTGTTTGATTAAATTATGGTTTGTAATGTTTTTAACCTCTTGTAGTGCATAATTGTTCTAAATATATTTTGAAGATATGGGCTAAAACATGGATTTGTAATTATCAGAGGTTATAATGGTCATAAAATTAACTAGCAAGTTTTTTTCATGGTTAATCTGTAATTGTCCAAAAATTATTAGTTATATCAAATCTTATTGATAAAATTTAAAAATTAGCTAGGAAATACAGTATTTCTTCTAATATATTTTCATTTAAAAACAATTTATTTATAGAATTGTTAAATGGTATATTCCTATAAGTCAAATTTATGCCAAAATATAAAAATGACATTTTAACTTAAAATATGTTTACATGTTTAAAATATGAAATATTTTATTTGCATTTTATTAACTGTTTAAATTGTTCAAATACTTGCAGTTTTTTGTTTAATTTTCTTGATAAATATTTTTATATAAAAAAGGTTTTTAATATATATTTTTATTATAAAAAAGTATGAGAGAAAAGCTTTGATAATTAGTAAATTTTTTGGAATTGAATGTAGAACACATGTGTACTGGTGACTAAAAACAGGTTAAACTCACTTTATAAGTATTATAACATTTATAGAGTAAGCTACAAAATTTAAAGAATTTCCAAACGGCTCATTTTCTAATTTATTATTTAATAACTATTGTCGTACATACATATTAATATTTGTTTGGGATAAACTGAAATGCTTACGATGCTTACAATATTTCTATACTTGAGTGATCTCTTCTCTTAGAATTTAATGCTTTTTAATAATCATGTTGGAAGCCTAGTGGCTGAGTGTTAGTACAGTGTGCTTCCACACCACAGGTCAGAGGTTCAAACCTTTCATCCCTTCAGTGGGTCAATAAGTGAGTATAAGCTTGTTTGAAAACTTAACACTGGGGGTTTTGTGTCAGACTGACCACTTGACTGGAACATCTGCTCATGCACCTCAGGACCCGAGGTCACGTATACTGATATGGGCACAGTAATATTGGTCTTGGCCTTCATGGGCTGTTGCACTACATCAAGTCACTTCTTAATGATCCTTTCCTAACTTTGATCCATTTTCATTTGGAGATTGAGATGCCGGCTCATGCTGCTTCAGTGCGAGATATAAATTAAAATCAAAACAAAACCCAAATCAAATCCCTTGCTTTTGTTGAATTAATACTTGTCTTTTTCTTTCTTATATCTTATGTCTGGATCACATACATATTTATATTTATAATGATTTTTTTGAACTAGATTATGGAGTAAATTGATTGACTTAATTTGGCCAAATGGCTTCCATGTCACTAAAATTTACTTATCCTTTGACCTTTGTTTTAAGTATAGGCTTAAAACTTTCTTTAAAAAATATTGTTATGTATAATAAAATTTTGCTTTAATAACAAAATTAAATCTAAAATGTTTTCATTTTCTTTAAGATCTAAGTTTTGTTATTAATCATAAATGTAAAAAATAACAATTTAATTTTTCTGCAGCCAGAAACAGTTAATGAACTTCCACCTGTTGTCAGCCAATTTGATATGATTGCTGCCTTAAGTCATAAGACTTTTAATGAACGAGTGCTGCAGGTACCAGAATACATGGGTGGTCGTAAAGTTCTAGCTGCCCTTGTTATGAAAAAACGAGACTCTGACTGTAGGGGTACTGTAATATGCTTAGGGACAGGTATGAGCTGTAGATTGTACTTATACAATTTTACATTCATTCTTTTTATTTTTTTAAAACAGATCTGATTGATTTAAGAAAATCTTTTTACAGGGAATAGATGTATAACTGGAGAAGGCTTGAGTCAAGATGGATTGGTTGTAAATGATTCACACGCTGAAGTTATAACACGAAGAGGTTTTCTCAGGTGTGAACTGATAGTTTAATGTCATAATCTTATTTAATACTAGTATTGAATCTTTAACAAATTAGTATTTTTGCTACATTTCATTTGAAAAGAAGGTGTTAATTTTAGAAATGAGTTTAAGTAATGTAATTCTTTAAGGTTTATGAAAAACTTGCATAAATTGGGAGATGCGCGCAAATTCTTGTAATATATGTTTAATTTTTGTTGTGTCAAATCTGAAACAAAGTTTTTTTTTTAAAATTCATATAAATTCGACAAGTTAATTTATGAATAAAGAATAATTTAACCCTAAACATGGACCTCTCCATACAGAGCATTTAGATTGGTATTGATAAATATTGGTTAATTATGTACAACGATTATTTCATGCTTTTACCTTTAGTAAATTTTTAGTATTTATGTATTTTTAAAGTAAAGTTTTCTGACAAACTTTTATTTAACTTCTGATTTTTTTTTTTAAAAAAAATTGTGCAATTAAAAAAAATTTAATTGTATTTAGGAATGTGTTTTCTATGCTGTTATAATTCATTATTTTTCTAATGGCTTTATATGCCCATGCTTTGTAGAGGAATTGTTAAATTTAAAAGTACAAAGTGTTTTTCGAATAGTATCTAAATAAAAATTTCAAAAGTATCTTTTATAACTAGCAATAAGCTTAATTATTACCTATGCATTGCTTAAAAATGATAAATTGTGTGTAACCCGGTCTTTGAAATATAGCTGGATATGTATTGAATACCTCATAATAATTTTAATGGAATAACTTTTTTGTTGAGTAAAACTGCTATAAATGTGGAAAGGTTTGGTAGATTTATTAAACCAGAATATTATGCAATTCTAAGAGGGTTTTTTTTTTTGCAGTGTCAGTTTGTTTGAATATTATATATAAACTCGTGTCATGGTAAAAATTTTATAAAAAATATTTTAGCATTCATTGTAGATTGTGTTTCTAAGTGGCTTGTCTTAAGGATCTGGAGGTAGTTCCCTAAGCAGATGTTTTTTTTATCCATTATGTTATTTACCATAAATTGGTAAGAATTGAAATGATTTTTATGAAATATAATTTGGATTATATTATGAAAACATTGTTTGCATAAGTACTGTGTTAGGTATGTACTAATTAAAAATAGTAAAATTATACCAAATAAAAACAAGAGTTCCTTTTTTTTCGTATTTTGAATTAATGAAATCTGCAATCCTTAAAAACTAAATTTTTTTCATGGAAATATTGTTATAAATGTAATGAAGAATGAGATATTTTGAGATAAACATACATTTTATAATTATATTAAATATATCTGTAAGAAATAAAAGGCATTAAAATGATTTTTTATTCACACGTTCCAAAAATTAAGTTTTAATCGAGAGCAAAACACAATATATCGATCTGTTGAACAATTGTACTTTTTGACTTTGGTGATGTATAAAAATCTTTATAATTACATTTGTAGTGACAGGTAACCAAATCTATTCATTTTAGCATTTTACTATTGCTTAATATATAACATTTATCAATATTTTCCTATTTCATAAATTCAAAACATATCTTACATTTTTTTTCATTCTCTATTAGACAAGATTGACCTTTTCTATCAAACAAACGTTTTAAACTTTTTTGTCTTTTAGATTTTGTTGTGATAATAAATGCTTTATTAATAAAAATGTTTGTTGATGTTAAGAAAACAGTGAATTTCCATTAGTAAAATGTCAGATAATTAAATTTAGTTTATAATTCTCAGCATTTTCAAAAATGTTGTCAAAACTGGATACTTAAGTTTAAACTCTCCTTCACTAAATGCTGATATTGTATTTAGATTCTTCAAACATTTAAATAACTTTCTCAGAGTAGATACTTGATTCTCTTAACCAATGTTTTGTCTTTTTATTCTGCAGCAAGCGGATTAAATATTTAGCTAGAAGTGTTTTTGAATATTCTTGTTTTTTAAAGCAATGTGAACTTTTTGAAAATTTATAATTAGGTAAGGGAATGTTTGTTTAATGGTGAGATTCGAGAAAAATTAGACTGTATGTATAATTTTCTAAATTAAAATGTTTTATTCATAATATATATATGTATATAATTTTATTTCTTTATATAAAGATTCCTGTATAAGCAATTAAAAACCTATGAATTTGGTCAAGAACATAGTGTCTTTCAAGTTGCAGAAAACAATAAGCTTGAAATAAGACCAGATGTATCTTTTCATCTATATATTTCCACAGCACCTTGTGGAGATGGAGCTCTATTTACGCAGTGAGTTTTGCTTAACTGTAAATTTTTTCTGTAAATTTATTATTGTAATAACGTAAAAATATGTAATAGTACTTTCAAAGCACTGTAAATTTTTTATTTTGTATTTTAAAAGAAAATGCATCCAGTAATTTACCTTCAATTTTATAAATTACCAAAATTGATGAAATTATTGTTGTGTTTGCACCTTATGAAAATTTTGGAACACAATGAATTTGTATAAAACTCAAATAAAGCATAAATAGGAAAAATATTCTTTTCTTGTTTTTATTAATTTAAGGACAATTGCTCTATTGAAATTTATCATTGTAAGTACAAAGTTAAAAATAGGTTTACAAAATAATATTACTGTTAATTATGTTTCAAATTAATGTTTTGAATGAATGTGAATGCTATATTAATATTTTCTTTGTTGCTGCATCAGGGAGTTTGTTTTAGGACATTAAAGTTAAATGTGAAAATCATAATTTAAATTCAGATTATAAATCAATTTATTTAGAAAATCTTTAAAAAATCATTTGTAATTTTTGTAAAGTTTAATTTTATTCTTTCCTATATGGATTTGATGATATCCCAAGTCACATTGTTTCTGATCTTAATGTTGTAATTATAAATATCCTTTAAACTATATACCTGCATGTTGCATGCCTGCTAACTTTTTGATTTATGCATTAAATTTGCACTTTTTAATCTTTCATTATGCTTTTATATCTAAATCATTCATTTTTATGCATTTTTGTAAAATTTTCCTCATCCATCAATTTTTTCTCCCCTACAGTTCTTAACTATTGTTTCATTTTCTCATCAACTAGAAAATAAGGTGAAAACTGTACAACTCATTGCCATTAAGTTTTAAAGAATTCATGAAGTTTGTCCTTCTTGCATATTGTCTTTCATTAGCTATTGGTTCTGAATTGTTTTGTAGGCACAGTTTGGTTAAGTGAAGCATATTTATTCTTTCCCTTTGTAAATACTATCTACGTCTTGAATCACATTTTGTGCTTTTCACATATTTGCAATTTCTACAATTCATGTTGCCAAATGATTTGTTTTTGTCAGTTGTTACCATGGACTTACAAACACATCAGTCTACTTTTAAGCATATAAAAATGTTATAAAGAAGAGTTCAATTGTATTAATATATCTACAAGGGGGAATAGAAATTGTAACATATATTATACTGATATATGTATTTGTAGCTGTGACCGATAGGATATTGCCCATCATGTGAAAACTAAAAAGCACATCATAAATAAGGAATTGAGTAATAATTGAGTCTAGTTTCTATGGATCAGTTTTTGGGGGAGGCTAGTCATAGTCAAATACAACATCTGAAGTATTTATCTTGTAAAACATAATATACCTTTGACTGCATCTGATCATACATGTACTCTTTTTGGAAAATATATATATTTGCTAATTTCATATTTCAAGCAGTATGGACGTAGAAGGACTAAAATATCTTTTTTAAATTAGTGAACTGGCTTGTTAAAAGGAGTATGATTCAATGCATGAAATAAGATCCTTTTGTAGCAGCAGCATCTGATGGCAGTAATGATACAAACTACAAATCATATTCCATTGTGATCATGTATTTTGATCCTAAAAAAATGCTTTTTTGCAATTCTAAGTTTGATTGGGAAATCCATTGGAGAAAATGTCAAACAAAACATTAGGGATCAAGTTAAAAAAAGATCTAGTATACCTTTGAACATTTAATTTCATTTATGGAAGAAAGTTCTGCAGTGATGCAATAGGAAAACTGGAGCTACCTATTTAAAGAAAAAAAGTCAGAATTTAATTTTAGGTTATGTCATTGGTCACATTAGTCATCAGAAAAGGGTGCTGCCCTCTTCACTTTTAAAAGAATTGGAAATGCTCGTAGATATATTCTATTTATGAAGCTTTCCAAGTTTGCACAATATGGAAGCTTAAAAAAACTTGCAGCATTTATATACTCAATGGTTATCAGTTAGTCATGGTCTTAATGTCAACTTCTAAGTTGATTATTAATTTCTGTATGTGTACTTTTTGTAAATATAGTATGTATACTTTTTGTAAATATAGTATGTATAAGCTGTTTTTCACTGTATTTTTTTAATAAAAGCATCTTTATTATGAAGTCTTTACTTTCTTGTGTGTAACTATATACATGCCTATAAATTTTCCTCAGTATGAGTTTATAAATCAAGTTAATACTAAAGTATATATATATTAGTAATTTAATCAAAAAATCTTAGTTGTAAAATTTTATTTGTTTTAAAAAAAAATTGTATATCATACATTGTCTTATAAAATGTAAATTATTTTTATTTTAAGAATTTGTGGAAATATTGATCACATTACTTTATGCTTTATAATTTTCAAAAGTTGGCAGGTATATATGATATTGTTATTTGAAAATAAGTATTTTTTTAAAGTTTAACTATCATTCAAAATTGAAAAGATCTATTGCTAGTATCCTATTTCATAGCTTTAGAGGCTTTTACAAGGTAGGAGATGACATTGAATTATCTCAGTAAGGCTACATTCATCTTTTAAACTAATAACTAATTCACAGCCTAGGTATTTCCATTAAATACATTTTAAAAAGTTCACTGTTTTTTGGAAATGAAATTACCATGTAAATATTTTAATTGAAAGTAGCACTTTGACATTAACATAGAAAATATTTGATTTTGCATGTAGACTTTATAAAATTATGCCACATTCACAGATCTTATTTAACCGTTTCTGAATATCTTATATTAAGGGATTAAAGTGAATATAATCAATTTGTTTTGTTCATATATTCATTGTAATGTACTTTTTTTTACCCAAGTTTAGCAAGCTGCAAGTTTCCTAGTCTTTGCTGATGTATATATATTTTTTTCAGTTTAAAAATTACGAAATTGCATAAAAAATTATGTTCCAACTCTCGTATGGTAAAAATGTTTGGTAAATTGTATTGATTGTACTGTTTATTCTAGTTGTGTTAACTAAGCTAAACAATTCTCTTATTTTTTGGGTATTTAAAAGTAAGGTTTATCTTAATATTTCTCTAAGTCAAGGATTTAATTTTAATGTACTTTTACTGTTATAGTTAAATTTGCTTTTGATACTTGACATTTTTTTTTTTTGTTAGAATTTGTTGTATGGTAACTAAATTAACAATTTTATTCAAGAACCTATTCTTATTCCTTAATAGTAACTTAAAACCTGGCGAAAAAGTAGAGCCTCCAGATGACACTGATAGTCAACATCATCCTGTGTTCACCAAGAGTCTACAGGGGCTTTTAAGATCCAAGATGGAAGCTGGTTAGTTTTATTTTTTATTTCAAGATAAAATTTTGGATTTTTAATAGTAAAGTTCCATTCAAATACTTTAAGTATTGGTTTATCAGTCAAGAAACGAATGCAATACCATAATTTTTGTTTATTAATCTGTACAATTTAGTTTTTAAAGCAGGATTTTTTAGCTTCAAGATATATATTATAAATGAAAAGTATGTTTGGCAGTTTTTCTCGGAAAAACAACTGAATGGATTTTAATGAAACTATACAATAATATAGCTTTTACATCAGAATAACACATTGGCTATAATTTATAAAGATATTGTGTGAAGTTTCCAAAATATAAGGATAATTGTCAAGAAAGTAGGAAAAAATTCTGCCATCTGTAAAAAAGCCTGTGACAGCATATACCTTTTATGTGTGAAGGAGAACTGCATTTTGTTTCGTCTACGCCATGCCTCAGTGCACGCTTGCTTTTAATTTATTCCGTTGGTCGTAATCACTATTTTTGTTTTATTTCATAATAGAACTAGATTTCAAAGGGAGAGGTGGTGGCAAGATTTTAACATAAAATAAATACAACAAAAAGTAATAATGTATTACACTTTCAGATATAAATTATTTACACTATTTTAAGTGTTCATTACACAAAATTTGTAACAATGTCAATTGAATGAAAAACTATGAAATTAAAATAAAATATCAAAATGTTTTTATTAAAAAGCAATCGTTTTTCAATAGCTATCTGTAAATTTTTCTTTTATTTATTACTTATAGAAAATGGATTTTAATTAATATATGTTACCAGCAAAGTATTAAATGCGACATTCTATAGAATGCCGGACGTTTTTAGGCAAAGTATGAAATAAGAGAATTATTTCATACTTTGCCTAGGCATTCTATAGAATGACTAAAGCAGTTTAGGCAAAGTATTAAATAAGGTCATGATAAGGTTACTATATCAATGATATGCATTTGTAAAAAATACAGATGTTATTCTGACAAAATGAGAGTGCCATTAAAAAATTATTCAAAATACGTAAAAGAAAAAGAAAGTTGTACCAAAACAAAATTTATATCTTTCTTTTATTAAGGAAAACAAAATTTTCAAATAAAATAAGAATTTAAAATTAATCTACTTTTTGCAACATGGTAGGCTTGAATGGCATTTTGAATTACACTTCATTACATTTTTCACGCAAAAACCATTATTATTTTGCTATTTGGTTTTTCACATACATTTGACGAATTCTTTGCCGTTTCCATTGGAATGAGAAATTGCAACTGACAGATGAGGAATTTCATGGTCAGGAATATCTTTAATTCTAAGCAAGTTCATATGGCATAAAGTAAATTGTGAGTTCTCATATACTTTTAAAATTCCTTCAGTAGTTCCAAGTCGATAGAAACCATTTTTCCCACTCGTTAGGTGCCAATATATTGGTAATCAGAAAAAACCATCAATTTCACAACAATGCCTTTTTTAAAATAATTCTTCTGTTTTTCTGGAAAGGTTCACAAAGTGGATGCACAGTTCAATATCATAATGTGTAACGTTTCGTATTTGGATGAAAGTTCTTTCAGAATTAATTCTATTACGTCCTCTGTATGCATGAGCTTCATGAAGTACTTAAAGTAACTCAGAATCCATGATGTAAAACTGTATAGAAGTACTTCCCCATCTTCATATCCCCAAGGGTTGGTCATCGTTTGATAATTTTACCGCGACCTGCTGAGGGTGGGGCATTGTTTATATTTTTAATTGTTTTGATTTAATAATTTAATTGTATTTAAATTTGCCTTCAGAATGAAATTTAGTTACTCCAAAAAAAGGAATATAAAGTGATTTTACATGAAATATAAAGTGATTTCCATGGAAAGTGAAACAAACACTAGAGAAATACACTCCAGTAAACAAAATGGAAGTAATTTAATACTCCTTTTGAGTGGCTCAATACCATTTGATCCACGGACCGGTGGTTCAGAACCATTCTGTATGGTACTGACGTCTTCTTTAACAGGTTACATGAGTTAACTTTTATTTTCACCAAACATCACATCATAGCTATTCAGCAACCAATAGACCCTGGATTCCTTTTTAAAAGTCCTTTTGGTTTTTTGTATATCGGTTATTAACTTCTTGTACGTAGTTTCAATTAAAAACTTTTTTTTGCAGCCTTAACTAGAGTTTTGGGAAGCTTGTCGTCGAATAGTTGTTTCACATGCCTATAGACCGGAGTTGTCAATCTTATCTGTGGCGTGTCAAAAATCAATCAACGAATTATGATTCAGCATGCCACACTGTAGGATATTTTTGAAACAATTTATTCCCACGATAATGTATGCAGAGTTAGAGAATAGAGTTCAATTATATATATTTACAGCTCTATAACACATTCATTTTGCATCAATTAAAAATATTTCAGAAAAATAAACAGCACGAAATACAACTATTTCGTCAACAAAAAATAAATAAGAAACCGCAAAATCGTACATATATTATGTTTTTTAAACATATTTATTAAAATAAGAAAAAGACAAAGTAAAATATAAGTATTTCCCCTGATTATAGTTAAATAAAATTTTTAATGTGAAGCCAGTGTAGCTCCACTCTACTTTCATATAATGTGATGTAATTTGTGACTTACTTAGACATGATTCTGAACATTCAGTTAAACAATTTCTTTGTGGACTCGAAATATTTTTCGTATGAGGAAAGATATTTTACTTTCGGTCGTATTCTCAATAGCGGGTTATCCCCGAAACGGAGGTAACTCGCAGATTGGCAAAACATCGTTATTCTCAACTGCGGATTGCGCCAAATCCACGGATTATTCATCCAAAGATAACCCGCGGATTCTACTTGCCGATTTCGGAGGGTAACTCGCGGATTTGTAAACAAATATGGACGACCGCTTCGATTTTTTTCTGTTTGAGGATTTAGAAACATTGGAAAGTATTGAAAGAAGGCCAGTTTTCATTCCATAACATAGGAACAACACACGTTAGCAATTCTCAATACACTTTTTGTTTCATGATTCAGCTAAAAATTACGTTTGATGTTATGATTTAATGTTATACAAAGAGAATTCAAAACTCGTATTATTTTAAAATTTCGATTTATATTTTGATTGAATACGAGTATATATATCCTTATATATATTTTTTATTTAAAATTTTCCAGCAACCCCCTTTGGTAGGTTAAAATAGAATGTTTATTATGCATATAATCATTAATTTAAATTACTTCTAATGTCTAATAATGATTCTTAATTCATGATTTCTATAAAATCTTAGAATGAAAAATCCAGTTTTTTTGTGAAGAATAAATTTGTAAAGTGAATCTAAAGTTACATTTATCTAAAACAGAACATGTTACTGAATCTTTTCCAATTCCATCTAACAAAAGTAATTATACTATTGGTATTAATCTGATTTTATTTGTGTCACAAAACATTATATATACACACACATTTATCAATGTTTTACAATATAGAACAGAAAACACACACACAAATTTTACATATACAAAATATTTACAATTTTTCAGAAAAGAATAATTTGGTAGCAGAAAAAATTCAAAACTAACTATTCCTAATGACATTTTTTAACTTTTCACTTTACAAAAAAAAACCTTATTCAATTAGTTATTATAGTAACTCTAATAGTAAGTAAATTAAAATAAAAATATACTAAATATAATTTTTTTAAAAAAAATGAAATTGTTCTGAAAACATGTGAACATATTTTGTACATTTTGAAAATAGGTATAATAAATTTTATTGAAGTTAAAATTCATTATAAAAAAATATGACATCTTCATACAAGCAAACAATAGAATAAATTCCAGCCATAATAATAAATAGTAATAAAATGAAATCTGACTATTTAAATGACAATATAAAGTTCATTTTCTTCAAAAACTAGTGACTTTTCCACAAGAAAGCATGAGAAATAAAGGTTGGATGTTTCTTCAATTAGTTTCTGCTGCAATAAATGATAGAATTTAGAAAAATTACATAAATTATATTATTTAGTATAATTTAAAATGCACACATTAGTATTGTTAATTTAATATTAAATATGCCACTACCGCTTTTGATACATTAATTTTTTACCACACTACAAATTATTCCACTAAAATAAATCTTATTCATCGAAAAGAAATTTTGTAAGCTATTGCCTACTTTTTTAAATAATTTTCTTTTCTGTAAGTCCTTCATTATACATAAATTTTCATACAATAAAGGGGATTGTGCACAGTTTATAATTTAATGAGAAATCACATTATACATTTTCAAATTTGATTCATTGTACACATTAAACAATGATAATTACTTTAACACATAAATCCATGATTTTGCAAGTTAATTCTTTTTAATCATTTTTAATTAGGTGTAATAATTTACATCGTCTCTTATATATGTGCAAAAGATGTGCATGTCATCTTTATTCTTTTTATGAAAAATACACATAGGTTGTGTAAAATGTGAGTTATTTCTTTACATAATTCTAATCAAATATTTGTGAGCACAATTGACAAGGGGCCGTGGTCACAAATTCATAGCCATCGAGTTTGGTGCCTCTGAAAACCTGAAATCTGTCATCGTTAAAAGCCCACAGGTTGATGTACTGTGGCAATTTAGAATGAGTTACTAATTCAGGTGTGTTGTCCTTGATATTTGACAGATGTTCAAATGATGAAGTTCATTGCAAATAGACCTCACATTGCTTTAAGATGCAACATTAATTATAAATTGTATTTGGAAAAGAAATTTTGTTCAATTATTGATTCTTTTACTCAACATTTCATAATGTGATTCATATTAGAGTTCATTTATGTAATAAAACACAAATCACTATCAAAAAATTCTATTCAGAATAATACGGAAAATTTAAATTAAAAGCTAAATAAAGACAAAAAAAATCCAAATACACTTACCCTGAGTTCCTGATAAAACAGCAGTATCGTAATCGTCGTTTCAATCGTATCTATACGGCAATGGTTCAATGAGGGTACCCATAGTGGCCAGCAATTCATCTAACGGTGTGGTCAGTAACTTTTGGTTCCTCCACCAGTTTTGTTTACAAGTTTAAACATTTTAAAGCTTCGTTTTTGCGATTTTTTATTTTGCAGCTCTTATCGACTTCGTTTGGAAAGGCTGCCTGGATTGAAATCAGTAGTCAAGCAATCCCGTGCTTTTTCTTTTTTCTTATTGTAAACTACGCTGGTTATTTTGCAATGAATAACATCTCCTTCTATTTTTCAATAAGATTCCACTAGAGAAAATTTACTTTTATTTGGCGTACTAGCCACGAGAAGAAAAAAAATAGCTGTGAATCGAATGTCTTGCGCCGAGATACATGTAAACAATATACCACGTGATTATCAGTGTCCAATCACAACGAGTTTAACATCTCGCGAACACGTAACTCTCGGATCCGGTAATCGTTAGTTCGAGAATAAGAAAAGGAAATTACTCGGGAGTTATCGTCAAGAGGGGGTTATGCAATCCGCGAGTTTTCTTTTCAATAACTCGTGATTGAGAATACCACCGTTAGATATGTAGAACTAAAAGCGGAAATGCACACAGAATACATGTGCAATTTTCTCTCTTCAAACAATTAAAAATCTCCAGCTATGGCATTCAATAATTTACAAAAAAAGCTGTAAATATACCTTTAGAGTTATGTTTCAAATTTTTTCATAATTTCTTAATTGTCCAAATTTTGGAGATGTTTGTCAAATAAGATCTATTACAAATTTGTGAAGTTCATTCAAAAATTGACAAATTTGTTGAGTAGTGCTGAGTGCCACTGAGAATTGTACTGAGGGCCATAGCTTGCCGACCCCTGCTATAGACCATGACTCGTTCTCCAACACTACAACTTGCTTCTCCATTTTCATGCAGTACAGGACAAAACCAAATTTTTGCTGAACAGATTTAAGTAAAATTGCGTATTTTGACACTCCCGAACAAATTACAATGTACAACTGACAAATTCTGAGCCTGTAAGTCATACATTGAAATTTGAAGCTATATCATCTGTGAGGGGAAGAGGGAACAATAATTTTACACTAAAAAAAACCTTGTTATGCCGGGCTAGAGAGAGGGAAAAGAAATGTCTTAAATCAAAAATATCCAGAACAAATTTCGAAAAAGGGAAATTTGATGAAATAAGTTTAGAAATCACTTGCATTGCACCCATGCAAACACACACACATAATTGCTGGCGTCATGAGGGAAAGAGAAAGAGCCAGAGCAAGGCTGGGCCATGAAGCTAGTATTTCATTAATATTATTATATTGAAGTACAAAAAGCTTTGCAATGTTTTGTTCTTTCCTAACAGTAATTTATTTTTGTCATAAAATACCAATAACCAATCTTTCTAAACAAAATTTCAAAATGTAGTTTATTAATTTTGTTAGCAATTGATGAATTGAAACACATTAAATACCTTTTTTGTTAAAAGTATTTCTTTCATAAATTATTCTTTATAACAGATTATTAAATTTAACAAATAATTGTTTTTTTTTTCATATATGTATTTTTTTTTTTGTGAACAAATGATTATGAAAGCTATATTTTTCCATCTATTGAAATTAAAAAAATTAAACACCACATGTTTTTAAATGTTTAAGTTGATGAAAGGTTTTTTTTTATTAATTTGAGATACTGAAAATTTTTATCTGATTATTTAAAAATTTTAAAGCTCAGTAGCTGTGTGGTAATGTATCGCGCTTCCACCTCGCACATCCGAAGTTCAAACCCTGGGCTGGACAAGGTCGACTCAACCTTTCATCCCTTCACTGGGTTGATAAATGAGTACCAAACTTGCTTGTGAACTAAACACTGGGGAGTTTTGCATCAGACTGACCACCTGACTGGAACATCTGCTCATGCTCCTCAATGCTCAAGGTCACGAAAACTGAATTGGGTGCAGAGTAAGCTGTGGCTCTCATGGGCTGTTGCACCATCGAGTTGAGTTCATTTAAAAAATTTTATTCAATCTGATTCTCATTGTGACTGAAAAACTGATTAACTTTTAGGACAGGATTTCTTTGCTTTATCTGATGTTTTTTAAGCCTCTAGTTGTTACTTACATGCATATTTGCAGGAGTAGTTTCTGAATTGATTATGCTATACTTAATTTTATAACAATCATGTATGTTAGACAAAGCAGTTAAATGTATAATCTTAAGAATATATACAAACTTTATCCAGCATTTCAGAATTATGTAAAGAAAAGTAAATGGCTGTAGTTATTTTATTTTGCTTCATTTTTTAAATTGTTTTTTGGTAAATCTTTTTTATATCTATACAAAAATTAAGTTTCTTTTCTGACAGTAGATAAAATCATTTATGTTTTAGTAAAAATTCGGATGCATTGACTTAGTGATTTGACGCTTCATTTCAACATGTTTTGGTGATTAAAATGTTAGTTTTATTAATAATATTCATACAGTAAATATTGAATACAATTATGGAACTAATTTGTTATTGGTATCTTACCTGCGAAATAGGCCTTATACAGAAAATAGTTTCTGTCCAAGAGGACCACCTTGCTCTTAAAAAAATAACCTTGATGTGCAGGTGAGAACAGCAGAATGACAATTAAAGATTGAAGAAGTAAAATAACAAGAAATATACTTTAATTTATTTTTTTTATGTAAAAAGGTACTGAAAAGCCTGAGTACTAGGATAAAAGAAATAGATTGCATGGAATTTCTGAATGTTGAAAGAAAAAAAATTAAAAAAATAGGGAATGCAATAAAAAAATAAGTGATTTGAGGTCAAAAGAGAATTAAGTATTGAGGAAGAAAAAGTGATTAATTATTGTGGAATGTGAAAAAGTAAGGAAATCATTTATTAAAAGTAAAGTATTAGAGATTACATAATTCGCTACCATTAAGAAAATAATTCTGCCTGACATTAATTATGACAGTGGGAATGGGCTCCAGGAGACCGTAATAAAAAAAATTCAGCCATCCAGTTTCTTCTTATTTTTTTTTTTGAGAAACAATTGGTATGTGTACTACATTTGTCTGATACCTTAATAGCAATTTTAACTGAAGATTTAAAAAAAAAATCACAACCCTTAGAAAATAAAATTGACCCAAACTGCAAATTTAGTGCCCTTGTTAGTCCTTAATAAATAAATATGGAACCCTGGTGATACTCTTAAAAGAGATCCTGGTTCTCACCAATAATTTGTGATAGGTTACCATAGTAAAAATAAACCAATAAAAAAATAACCATATGCATTAACACTAGCTAACACAGTACCATGTGATTAAAATCAAGGTAACAAAATTTTATAGCCTAACTTGGCAAAAATTTAAACAATTTGGTGGGTAGTGTACAATAAATTAGTACCTTAATTATTAGGTTATTTAAGTGTTGTTTTTAAAAGGGAGCAAAGACCTCTTTTAATATTATCATTAGTACTAAATATGTGCCCTCTTGGGGGAAAAAAGAGTTGATTTTGTCAGTGAATCATCAAGACTTACTATATTATATGCATACATCAGACTCATTTATAAAAATAATTTTATTGTGATATACAAACTGGAGACAAATATTTTTATGTTCTCTTCATATATATTCCATTCATTGTTTCTTTACAAATTTTCATGTAAAATAAGAAATATAATTATGTAATTTCTCATGTAAAATAAGAAATATGGCTATGTAACGAGCTTGTGCCATTTTAAGTTTGTGTATCTTTTAAAAAAATGTAAAAGCAAATTTTTTTTGATAGAATTCTAACTTTCAATATTTAGTTTTGAAACCTTTAATTGCACTTATAAAAAAATTATATTAACCACTTCAATATAATTTCATTGGGATTAAAAGAAGTTTTAAGATGTATTTAACGTGAATAATATGTTGAACTATGCCACAGCTAGTGTTGAAATTTTTTTTATGAATGTATGTATTGATATTTATTGGTATTAATAATAAAAACGTTGAATGCTTCTGGCTTATAAAATGTATTTTCTGATTGTACAGGTGAAGGAACCATTCCAATTGACACCGAATATAGGTTTCAAAGCTGGGATGCTATTCTTAGGGGAGAAAAACTGCGTACCATGTCTTGCAGTGATAAAATTGCACGTTGGAATGTTCTGGGACTTCAGGGAGCATTGCTGAGTCACATCATGAAACCAGTGTATTTGCAGTCTGTTACTCTTGGTATGATTTTTAAAATTTAACGCAAACTTTCTTAGATTTAGTGTCTGTGTGTGTGTATATATTGGAATCACAACTAAATATAGCGATTTTTTCCATGTTCATTCAAATAACTCTTAATTTTTACAAAGTTGCTTGATTTGTATAAATGTGTGCTTTTATTTATGTTTAAAATGTCACAATGCTTTTAATAAGCAGAAATATGGAATTTCAAATCTTTTGCATACTTTTTTGAATATACGAGCAATGTTTTTTTGTTAATAAAATTATTTTTTGTTGATATTTACAAAGAGGTTTTGTATCATTTTTAAAAATTGCAATATAGTTGCCTTTGTATTTTAATATCTTAAATTGTTTAAAGTTTCCATACTATTTTTAGTTTTTAGTTAGCAGTCTAAATTTCTCTTGCATCATTACATAATATTCTTTCTCTATTGCAGTCAAGAGCAATGTAGCTGTTTTATAGGGATTTTTTTATCATAATTGTAAACAAATGCATAGTTCAACTAAACAATTATAAACTGGCTTGTTGAAATTACATTAAAAAAAAAATAGTAAAATTTTTTGATAAACATCAGTGTAAAAAGCCAAGAAGGTAGGTGCATGTAAATAATTCTGAATGTGAATAATGTAATAAATAAATCTTAAAAGCTTGATTATGTATTAATCAAAATAAAATTTCATTTGGTGATAAGCAAATGTGATTAAACTATTCTCTAAAATTATGCATTTCTGTAATTCAATGGAGAATTCAAAATAATTCGCAAAGATTACTTCAAGTCTGTAAGCCTTTTTTTCCCTTTGTACAGAAGATCTATTTTTGTTAATTAGAGCTGCAAAATATAAGATTCATAAAAATTAATTTTTGTATTTTTGAATTGAGTATTTTAGTCTCAAAAGAATAAGTATTACTAATGTATGAAATACAAAGTTGGATTTGTGGTAACTTAGTAATATATAAATATGTATAAATTAAGGGATAATTTTGAATTAAGATATACAAGTGATCAAGATTACTTTTTAAAAATATTAGGAGATTTGTGGCGAGTTATTTGAAATATTTTGCAAATTCTTCATTTTTAGTATTAATTTTCCTACTAAAATGAATGTTGTTGAATCTTGTAGGTAATTTGTACCATCATGGGCATTTGTCTCGAGCGGTTTGTTGTAGGCTTGTGGGAGAACCTGACTTAAACGAGCTCCTTCCAGAAGGGTACCGCCTGAATCATCCGGACCTGGGCCGAGTGATCGTGTGCACGCCTTCGCGTGAGACCGAGAAAACCAAGCCCCACAGCATCAATTGGTGCCACGAGGATGAAAGACCGGAGTTGACAAGCGGTGTTAATGGTACCTCTGATGAAAGGTAATATCATCAGTAAATTTCAAATATTAAAACTCATTTTTTTACTACTCTTATAGAAAAGTGTTTTTGAAAGGAATTTAAGTACATTCTAAGCAAGTTAAATGAGATGACCAATAAGTATTTGGTGCCTTTTTTTTTATGTATGAATCATTTGACACTAAATGGCTTAAGCATTTTTTTTTTGTTTTATTAGCAAAAAATATACTTCAATCTTCTCAACAAGTTTCATTTCTTATTGAACAATACGTTCTTTATCCTTACTTTTAATATAAAAAAAATTGTAAATTAAGTTTGTAATGCATTTGACATTAAAATATGAGCAATGAATGAGTGTACATTTTTATTTAGTAAAAAGATTGATTCTCAAATGGAAATAAATAGTAGATGGGTAGTCATCAGTATAGTATAAAAACATTGTATCTCAAGGGAAAGCATAATATCAATTTTAGATAACCTTTTTAAATCTAAAAATGTGTTCTGATTATGGAAAGTTTTTTAAAGCTAAGACATTCTAAATTTTCCTTAAAATTATTTTAAATATTTTTATTTGTTGTAGTAGAACTATAATTATAGTGTAAGATGACATTTCGCAATTTTTAGATTTAATACATTTTTCATTCACATATTAGAAATTCATTAAAATTATATTTATTTTTTGAATTTTAGTTTGCATACATTATTCTACCTTGTAAATTGAAAGATTTATTTATGAAGTGAACAAAATTTTTTTTAGAAAAGCAGATATTATGTAATTATTCTTTTGAAATTTGTTTAAAATCTAGGTTTTTTTTTAAGGGTTTCATAGTTTTGAAAGTTACTTATAAAAGCGTCCCTCCCCCTTTTTTTTTAAGAATTAGCTTTGAAATAAAATTACAAAGGTATTTTTATTAGCATTGCAAATTAATTATTTTGTGATAGTAAGAATTAAATGCTCTGTTATTTGCTTTGTCATATCTTCCAAAAATGTTAAAAAATTTTTAGGGCTGGCGGACAGTTGCAGTCCCGTTTGTGTAAGGCAGTTCTCTTCCAAAGTTTCAAAGAGATAGCTGCTAAGTTCGGAGTCGAACATCTCTCTAACCTTACCTACGGCGAAGCGAAAAGAGCAGCCAAAGATTTTCAATCAGCTAAGGAGGTGCTATTCAATAGATTCCAACAATTGGGCCGTGGTACATGGATTCGCAAGCCAGAAGAAGAAGAAGAATTCATGTAAATTCTGCTACTTATCAGCATTTAATCCACATTGTTTAAGGGTTTCTTAATGAACCATTAGTCTTAAAATTTAAATCAATAGGCTGCAATGCATATTTAAACTCTATCAAGGTAACAAATACCGTAAGTTTTATAGTATGCAACTCAAAGCAGGTGACCATTTCCATTTGGAGGATTTCTTTACTACTACTGTCATAATTATTTAAAGTGTTCCAATAGAATATTTTTTGTGCCATATACTTTAGTATTACGTATTGTTTGGGTTTTAATTGTGTTACTATTTTTAGATAGTTGTACATCCTAGTATTTTATGTTCCTACATGAGAAGAGTTTTAGAAATTGTTGCCAAAAAAATTCTAAGAATAAAAGATAATAAATTGCTGTTTCCAAGTTCCAAGATTTTAAATCTTATAGCTTGATAGGTTAAAATTTTATTGCACTTCATCCGTCAATCGAATAAAAGTCATTCTAATTTAACCTATCGAGATATCTTCTACTCTAGATTAATATTTACAACACCAATCTTAATCTATTACTAATGCAGTTTTAAAATCTTTACTTTTGTAGATAGTTTGTAGATTTCTCATGTTCTTGACTTTTCTTAGGTACAGTTATTCTGTCGGTAATATCTATCCATTCTGTCTTTTATATATTGTCTTAAAGAAGGGGAAGGGTTTGAAACGGATGGTTTGTTTCTTTCTGATTTTTGAAAATTGTTTGGTTATTTTCTCCCTACAAAACCTCTAAAAACACTCACTGCCTATTTTTCTATTTTATGATTTTAACAAATTTAACAGGTAGATGCTTGGAGCTGAAAAATATTTTGGCTCCTGTGTTGTAAAATCTAACCTGTTTAAATTTTACTGTAATAAAATCTCAGAAATTATGAGTAAAAATGAAGGATAAGTGGCAAGTGAACAGAAAGTTTCTTAACATCACCATTGCTCGTTTTAACTCGTGAATTTCAGTCCAGATGCATACCATCTCAATATGCATTAAAACTGTGATAAAAAAACAAGATGCAAAATAAACAAATAAATCGGCATTTTAGCTACACTTCAATATGGAGATGCCAAAGTTTCCTAATTAATCTAATCAGGAAGTTCTCAAATTCTTGTACATCCATGTTGAAAACTGAAATGATCCATGTGTGTAGTGTGCAAACTTGTCAAAGTGGTTTACTCGTGTTCAGTGTTGTTTTTGTGTAATTACTTAAATGTCCTTTCAGTAAATAGAAATGCTTATATATAAAACAAAAGAAATGTGTAAATAGTCAAAATGTATTTGTTGTATTGTCATGTGTTGTCTAAACTTGTCTGAAATCAGTGCAGTTCGCGGTGTTCTCATTTGGGTTTGGGGACACAGGTGAAGAGGTCTATGTAAGATTTCTCCCATAAAATGGTACATAATGGACTAGAATTAAGATAAAATTCAATTGCAGTAGGCTAGTGTCCCATCCAACAAGTAAATATCTTTGCTGGATTTCCAGGGAATTTCACTGTTAAATGTTTTACATAGACATTTAACTGTGATAAAATAAGTATTTCCATATATATATATATATTTGATAGAACTGATACCTTGCTTTTTTATTTGTTAAGTTTTTGTGTTTGAGAACAAACTTTTTGCATTTAAATATTCCTTCAGCATTGTGATTATATTTTCATTGTTTGTCCTTGCGTTTGTTTGTGTTATCTGATGTGAACATCCATATATTTATTTCAATTTGTAAAGCCTGAAACATTGACATTTTTTTTTGTGATATCACACTGCCTTAGTATGTTATTTTTAAGTGTTCTCTGATGAAAAGCAGCTAATGTTTTTGTAAATATTTTACTTATTTTTTTATTTCATTTTTAATTTTTTTTTTTTTTTTGCCATTTTAGTTTTAGATTAATTTGCTTCATTATACATTAAGATTTTTGCTGTTACAGTTTTTTATTTCTTCATTGCTTGTTGCAAGAAGTAATATAATTATAAAGCTTTAAACTAAGAGATTTTATTTTCCCTCCAAAGAGTTTCATTTATAACTTTCATTAGCTTACTTTTCACATCAAGAGCATACTTTTAAAAGAATCTTATATAATGTCAATTATACACATTTGTTTTGTTAAACTTTTTTTTGTTTCAAAGAATTTAAATTTTTAACGCACACTTTTAGCTATATTTTTAAATAAGCAAAATATATTTTGAGTAAAATTTTTTAGTTTTTACATTAGTCTTCCAAGGGAAACAAAGCAAAAACTATTATTTCTCCCTTTATCTAATTCAAAATGAAAATTGATATTTTGATTTTTGCTTTATATTTATGCTGGAATTTGTTTTTATGTGTGTTTTTATTTGAATTAGAAGAAAAAAATTAAGTGTTCTTATCAATCATACTTACAATTACTTTGTCTCTTGTCTCAAATTTATTATTTTTGATATAAAAAAATTTATATTAATATAATTTGCATGATCTCTTGTATTGGAAACTTATGTATTTTTTTCTCCCCACATAGTTATAGTTTGAGGCATTTAAAGAGCACTCAAAAGTCTTGATAATTATTCATTATAGAAATTAAAAGTATGGCTAAAGATCTAGCTAAAATGATATAGGACTTTCAAATTAAAAATTTCGCAATACTCCTGTTAGTAAACTTACAGGACTTAAATAGTTTCAAAAATACTGTTGTAGATAATGCATTTGCCTAACAAAGTTGCATAATAGTTTATTGTAGAAAATTTTGTAGTTTTTTTAAAAATAAAGTATGTATTAAAATATGTGTTGTGTTCATCTTTCAAAATGTCTTTTAAAACTTCAAATTAAAATTTTAAACTAATAACATTTAGAAATGATTCTAATCTTAAACTAGTTTTGTTATTCTGCATGGTAACATCTTTATCGACAGTTTACTCTCTTATTGAATTATTTCAAAATTAATTTGAAAGAATTAATATTTTTCAACCTTGGAAAATATATTTAAATCATTCTAATTACTCCAGTTTTCTAAATATATTTGGAAGTTGTCTCTAATAAAATGTTCAGTATAAATGATTTAATATCTGAGAACATAAATGTACAATTTATTCAAATTTTTTTCTTCATTAAAAAAATTAAAATATTTTAAATAATAATAGAACTTTTTATTTAATCCTAATTGGTTATGTTCTGGAACTATTTATATTTAAATATGCGACTGTGTGTGAGAGAAAAAGTTTTTATGCTGATTTATTTTTTTTAAATTTGATAGTTTATGGCAGTGGTCTTGTAACTTTGTCTAATTTCTGCAAATTTGCTTCTTAAAATTTAAACTTTAACATTCAATCTGTTACGTTGATGGATTAGTTGTTTTTTCTTCATTGGCAAGCCTTCTGATTTATTCATGCATAAATTTAAGTTGGAATTTAAGATTTTATTTTATCTATACAATATTTATCGGTATATATTTTTACAAGCAAACTGCTCCTCTTTAATTTTTTATAAAATCAATCTTTTTATAAAAAATCAAAATTTTGATAAAGTTTTGGCTCTTTGACTAAGCAAATATTACAAAACCACTGTTCTAGGGTTCTTTAGAACCTAGGTTGATGGCTTCTGGTTTAAGGTAATTCCTTTTTTGTTTGAACATTTTTATCCCTATTTTCCTAAAACAAATTGAATTTATGGAAAATCTAGTTTTCAACAAAGAAATCTGTTTAATTTTCTTTCTAAAGTTTGCAATTGCTGAGAAAGAAAAACTATACCTATAACTTAGCTATGAGGAGATACCATGTTTACTCAAATCTAAGCCGCACTATTTTTCCAGTGTTAATGCTACTGAAAAATCGGGTGCAGCTTAGAATCGAAGGTAAAACATTTGTTGGGCAGGGAAAATTGAGTTTCCACCTCTTTCAAAAGAAAAAATGTAACCTTCCATTCTAGCCATTTGCATAGGTGACTTATCTCATTCCTCAGTTTATCTCCAGTATTCAGTCATTGTTGTCTGTATATGCTTTTTTTAATCACCTCAACATCAAAAATATCGTTAATAGCATGAAGACGAGTTCACTATAATGCAAGTATGAAAAGGGAGGCAATTTTATATGCAGTATTAAACAGTAAAAAATTTGATATGGATGCAACAAATATACGCCCATGGCATAAACAAAATATAATTTTTGCTTGTACGAGGTATGTAAATTAAGTAATGAGACTGGTAGCGTAGTGTTTGATCTGGCAACACACTGGGGAAGTAGGACATGGAGGGGAGGTAAGTAAAACATGTGATGCGTCATCAGTATGAGTTTGAAGTCGCTGAATCAAGTTAATTGTCTGTAGTGATTTGTTTAGTGAAACAGGTTTTTCTTGTGTGTTCTGAAATGAGTGACAATTTCGAGCAACGATGTGCTATCAAGTTTTGCTTCAGACTTGGACACAATGCAACGGAAACATTTGCAAAACTTCAGTAAGCCTACGGAGAGAGTGTTTTGTCAAGGGCCCAGGTTTTTTCGGTGGTTTAAGGCATTTTCAGAAGGAAGAGTCAATTGAAGATTAACCTCGCAGCGGAAGGCCCTCAGTTTCAAAAACCGCTGAAAATGTCGTTAGAGTCCAGGATCTTGTGTGTTCAGATCGTCGCTTGACAGTCAGAATGATTGGGGAAGAGTTGAATTTGAATCACACCACCGTTCATCAGATTTTGACCAATGAATTGAAGATGAGAAAGATGTGCCCAAAAATGGTTCAGAAAAACCTTTCTCAGTGAACCGTTTCTTGGCCAGTAAGAACATTCCTGTTGCTCCTCAGCCCCCTTATTTGCCCGACTTCAGTCCTTGTGACTTTTTCCTCTTTCCGAAATTGAAGACTCACCTCAAGGGACATCATTTTGGGACACTGGAAAACATTCAAACGGCTGTAACCGACCAGCGGAAGGCTATTCCAATATCCGAGTTCCACGAGTGCTATGAGGAGTGGAAGAAACGTCTCCAGCGCTGTGTGGCTTCAGAAGGCAGTTTCTTTGAAGGAGACAATGTTGAATTGTAAGTTTATTGGAATAAACAAGTAAAAAAAATCAGTCTCATTATTTAATTTATACACCTAGGAAGTGTTCAACAGTCTTTAATAATATATTTTTTTTTACATTCTTCTATAATACAAACTTTAAAAAAATGTTGCATAGCAAATGCATTAGATGGTACGGAAGACGATACCGTGTGAGAAAAGGGTGGCGTCGGCACCAAATCCGAAGTCAGTTGTGGCGAATCACTTTTGAAACATGATACTGATGGTTTGAGTAATTATAGTTTCCTGTATGTATTTGAAATTTTTTTTTAATACTGGTAAAGTAAATTAATTACAGTCGGACTTCTATATAACTAAGCTGTTAAATCCCGGAAAAAGTTCGTTATATGGAAATTTCGTTATATAGAGGTTAATCTTTCAATTTTCTTTATAAACTACATAAAACAAATTTTAAATTTATAAACACTATATATTAAAAAAAATAATTATTCACACCTTTTTGTAAACTAATATATAGTTCTTTTATATCTTACCTATAAAAGAAAAACTGCATGAAAAGTTTCTTGACGCCTTCCTCCATTTCCTGAAGAATTAACTTTTTTTCTTTGATACTCAATCGCACTTACGTTTTGACATTTTCGAGCTACAAGAAACGAAGTTACCAGTACAACTAATCAATACTACAAATGAACGGAGACTAGTTCAAGGATACTAGACTCCACTGTGGGTGAAAAGAGATATCGAAGATGTTTCCAGTGAACTGGACAATGGAAATCAAAAGTTGAACTTTTAGGACGAAATGCCGATAATTCTATTGCTCTAGGCGGGTTAGTCACCTAATAAACCCAAGATTTATGACAACCAAAAATGTGTTGAGAGAACAACTCGAAATATCCAAAAAATGCTTCACAGATAGGGAGAAAAAAATCGAATCACACAAAAGAGTTCGTTATATAGAAAATGCACTTCGGTATAGAGAGGTTATTTTACGAAAAAAATCGTGAAATGTTTTTGGTTCCGGGAAAAAGTTCGCAATATAGAGGTTCGTTATATGGATGTTCGACTGTATTAACTTATTATTTCTCATTTTTTAAAATCTTTTGAAGTATCGGATATTGAGGAACCTTTTACATTTTAATTTTTTCTCTAAAACGTATAGAGAATTGGGGGTGACTCTGCTTCCTCCAACACAGTCCCTTTTAATGATGTTGGAGGATTTTTTTTTCTTGTTGTTTCCCACCCTTTCTATCGGGTGTAAGGGAAAGTTCTGTCGTTTTGGGACACGCGCGCTTTTGTACGTTGTCGATCCTTAGCAAGAATTCAGATCCGACTAAAATCGGTTCAATCAGTTAAGAGCAGTATACTATTGATGATTTATACACATTTTAGTTAATTTTTTTAAACTCTCTCTTTTAAAACTGTCAACAAGAGTGAAGAAAAAGTCCACTTAAGACATGTTGTTTAAGATTCAAAAGGGAAATAACGCAATAGAGGCAAAAAGAACCTTGTACGACGTCTTTGAAGAGAAAGCAGTAACAGCTCGAACTTTCCAAAGATGGCTTGTGAAATTTTGCTTGGGTTATTATTTTTTTGAAAGATGAACCCAGATGAGGAGGGCCGTCAGATGTCAGTGACTAAGTATTATCGGGACAAATCCCACGTCATCTTCCATAGAAGTAGGCTTCAAGCTTTGAATTCATCAGACTACTGCTTTGGATTACATTAAAAGGCCTGGTTTAGTGTCCAAACTGTTTAAGTGCCACACGAATAAAGCAAACAAAAAAGAAAACTCAATGGACAGAATTTCAGTATGCTCTCAAAACGTGCTCGTCACAAAGGGAAATAGTTTTTGGTATTTTTGGTGGCTGGAGATAAATAGTGGTGCACACAAACAAGCGGTTAGAAAAAAAAATGCATAAGTTTACAAAGGAGAAACACCACCGCGCCCACACCCAAAGTTGGCGCGCATCAGAAGAAGGTTATGTTGTGTTGTTGGTGAGACAACAAGTGTATGAGTTTCTGAAAGAAAATGAAACGGCCGTTACACTGTTCGCAGCTTAATGTTTTGAATAAAGAAATTCAACATCAACGCCCATCTTTGGCCAACAGAAAAGATGTGATTTTTCATCACAACAACGCTGAACCACGCGTGGTAAGAAAAAACACACAGAAATTGCACAGTTGTGTTGGGAAACTATACCCCTCAGCTAACATATTCTCCTGACATTGCATCATCTGTTCTAGTCGCTGCAAAACTCTTGATGGAAATAAAAACAAATTACGAGGGCAGTGGAAGAATTCATCTGTTCTAGTCGCTGCAAAACTCTTGATGGAAATAAAAACAAATTACGAGGGCAGTGGAAGAATACTGCCCTCGTAACAGAGGACGACACTCAAAACAGAGGACTGCTTTTCCAGGGGGTTAATTAAACAGCAAATACGCTGGCAGAGAGTTGTAGCTAACAAAGGATATTATATTTTAGATTAAATTTTAATTAAAAAATGAAATAATTTTTGTTTTTTTCTTCAAAAAAAATGACTGAATTTTTTTATATACCCAACAGGATATCTGTTAATCAGATTAAATGTCTTTTCTCTAACGAGTATTAGACGACTCTGTGGTAAACCCGACCATGGGTCCCGAAGAGTATTTAGAATCTGGCCTGGCAGACGATCTCAAGATATAAACACACAAAGTCGCCGGGTGACGAGCTCAGCATTAAAATAATATAGAACGAGAAATATACTTTTTTTCCATAACTACGTTGCTGATCAGTCCAATTTTTTGTGTCCAGCCTCACAAAATCTGTTTCCTTTCACTGTAGCAAAAAAAAAAAATCGTCGTGCAGATAGACCACCATTGTGCAGCCTTTTGTCCATGGTAAAATGTGATGTTGGTCATCCAGTAGTCTGTTGTATGCTTGTCGGAGAATATGCCAGTTGTCCGCCGCCGTAGTAGCCACTACTGGGACCTCAGACAGCTGTTCCTTTAGTTTAAAATGTCCCCGAAACTCGTGAGCGATCCAGAATTCTGCAATCACCCAACAATTTTCCAAGGATTCGAACTTCGGTAAGGTCATCGAGATGTTTACATAATTGCTTGTTGGACTTTTCGCATTAAAACAGCAGCAGTAGCAGGATTGTTTAAATTTATTTATACCTTGCACTAGTTTTCAAGAGAAATGAGGAACATAAACTGTCTGTGAATTTTATACCCTTCCAACACTCCAGTTTGTGAAGTTGCGTATATGCACATTCCCTATCGTACTTGACCCTAGTAAGTCTCTATCGATCTTTCGGTCCATCCTGCCTACTTGTTTCGGTGATATGCTAATTTCTTAGCTTCGACGTTAATTTTTGCACATTAGAGTGCTATGCAAATCTCTATTCGGAAGCCTTTTTAAATTTTCTAATTCTTATATTGCATCTGAAATTAATTTATACATAAAAAAACTTGCAACTTTGGACTTTCATTTTTGAATCGTGCAATAGAAATAATGTAGTAAGTATAACATAGAATAGACGACGGCAACCTAGGACACGTGATACAATTCTCAGTGACCCTGCACGGAGTTATCACCCTATATTGTTCTGTGCCATCCCCTTCTGCGCCTTATGCTTTTTCTCTCCTTTTGTTCGGTTCGTCGTGCTGATTCGAGTATGATCTCTGACGAAAGAAGAATTTAGTTTGATGCACGTCGCGCGTTATGGGCAAACTCTCTTTACTTTATAATTTCTTAGTTTTAATGTGAATACTTGTCACCGTAATTGAACAAATAAGATACAATTTATAACCCTACGTGTTTAATCAAATGCCACTAAAAAGGAAAGCTTGATGTTCGCGGTTTTCAAGGTTTTTGAATGAATGATGTATTCGTACAACAAAAAGATCATGTTGCGCATTATGTCGTGAAAGCGTTGTATGTTGCACGGTGTGCCGAAATATTGGCCAGGCGAGGGCGCTGCTGAGCGCACCTCAGTATCGAAATATAAATATTGTTAGTGTGTAACTTGATTTGAAGAATGTAAGCCGCATCACAACAAATTCGTCTCTCATTAAACACTACTATATTTAAATTGTCATCGATGTTGTGGACTGTTTAATGGACTAGTAAGGAACATTTCGTTTCGATATTTAGAACACACTCATTTCGTTTGGATAATTAGGAACAATTCTCTTCGTTTATATTTCGGACACACGTCAAGTGTACAAAGACATATTTTCAACCAAGTATCAGTCCACATTTAAGAATTTTGATGAGAAATGTGGTTATGAAACGAACTGTTAGTGGGTATAAGAAACAAATTACATTTTTTTTTTAAAACAAAATATGGGAACCAAACCTAGAGTGAATGTAGTTTCGTAATTGCTCATTGTACGTTCACTGTCCGTGAAAGGGAAACCTTTAACAGAAAGTAAACATAAAAGATGCATTTTTAAAAAGTATTGAAATACTGTTCAGCCGTTTGTGTACCATATCTACAGACAATTTCATCCCGAAGTTAAAAAATA
Source organism: Trichonephila clavipes (assembly GCA_019973935.1). Taxonomy (NCBI): domain Eukaryota; kingdom Metazoa; phylum Arthropoda; class Arachnida; order Araneae; family Nephilidae; genus Trichonephila; species Trichonephila clavipes. Next base: position 298,914 of record BMAU01005287.1, read on the forward strand.
CTAGTTTCTACACAAAATCCATTGAAAGTCGAATACTAACTCAAATGGAAGAAAATATTACAAAAAAAAGCAGAATTCTGGTCTATACAAGACACTTGCATTGCATCAATGTGAATAATATTGTGCGCCTTGCAGTAATTACAAGCTGCAATTACTTCACATTACTCGATAAAGATCGAGCTTAAATGAAGAATCATGCATCTTGATTCTTTTGTTTATAACAACTAAGAGCCAATATATTCTTCGTTCATAAATTATTTTAAAAATAAAAAAAACTAGTACATATATAGTATAATATTTATGCAACTACTAATGGCAATTCTGAAATGGTTGGTAAAGAAAGAGAATTTGTCAATCTTGTGTGAAAATCGTATTTGGCATAAAGTACTGAACTTTCATTGCATAATATTTCAAGAAAGTTTAGTTGCCAAAATTTGTCTCGGTGCTTAATTTCTGTATAAATACCTTTGTTGAAATAGTTAATTTCAAAATATCTCGTTCTTCATTGGTACGCAGGCATTTTAAATATCTTTTAGAAGAAATGAAAAATGAATATCTGGGAGGATCTCCCCCTTAAACAACTATATTCGTTGGTTTAGTCGAGATAGCATCTTGAATACGTTTGTGTCATGCATGGAACACATTAGTTTTTCTTAAGGAGAAGGGACATTTCCCCAAATTCAGCGATAAAGAACGGTTGTGCACAAATTAATGTTTCTAATGTAACTAAACATCCTATTAAATTGAACTTAATATTGCGAGGGTCAAACAGTGCTTGAACTTTTTGAATATTGGAAAGGGTATGCTATACAAAATTGTTTTCTTGTAATATTAACATAAGTACCTGCAAATTATTCCCAAATGGTAAATCGTTTGCAAATGTATCGACCTTAATGTTAGTCTTAACCAAATCTACTATGCATCACTTAGAAAGAATTTCCCCAAATCTTAAAAGATTCGGAAGCTTCTATTTCTATGCCTATATTTTCTTTCTAATCAAACCAGATTTTATACACTCATTCGATTTGTCAATTTTTGAGTGAATGAAAGTTTATAATTTTTTAAAATGGAATTTATAAATCTAAAATATTGAGATTTACAGAAAGCAAAATTTATCGAATTTGAAAAATTAGAAAGATATCCCTAATGATAAACTATTTGAAATGGCTGGATAGATTTAAACTGTGTTTGAAGAAAATTACATGAGCTCTGCTTTCCGCTTTTGGTCATGTGAAAAATATTGAGCCTACATAGAAGTTATATAACTACTGAGCGTTTTAAGAATCTGGTGTAAAATTGAAAATTACTAATTATTCCCTTGATTTTGCGATATTAAGTTAAGCAGTGCAAAGACAAGGCTTGTATTAAAATTCAAAAATTTTCTTTATATTGAAGGGATACGTTTATTTCTTATTTTAATAAATATGTTTAACTGGTACATAATACATGTACAATTTAAATTTTTTATTTATGTTGAAGGAAAACTTATATTTTATGTTGTTTATTTCTGTTTTAAGAAATATCTTGATATCATACATAGTTAATATGCATGGTGTCCCGAAACTCAAAGTCAAGTGAGTACGGGAAGGTATATATCTCAGAATATATATTTGGAATATATCCGAAAAGTATGACTATACTTTTAAATATTAATTCAAAATAAACAAAGATTTACATTTATAGTTTTTTATATATGTTCCTTAAAGAAAAAAATTAAAGTTTCTGTTTAATGAAATGCAAACTAGAGGACACCACATCCACGTTTTTCAACATTCTCGTTTAAAAAATGGCTTCACCGCAAGACAAAGCATAAGTGGTAGCAAGGTTTATTGAATTTAAATCTGCAACGCATGTACAGCGTAAATGGAGCACCCCCACACTGGAGTTTTGATGTGAGAAAAAGTTTTCTTGGGAGAAATGAAAGAAAATAAGAAATCCAATACCGTGACCACCTATATCTCTAGACAGAACAGTTTTGGATTTCTTGTTGCGATACGTGAAAAACATGGTTTGCCAATTAGTGACACAAATGAAAAGAAAAACTGAATTACAATAATTTTTCAAATTGTTGATCCTGCAATGAGGCTAGAAATTTCGTATAAACTCAATGTGTTGCATGCAACTAATGGTGCACACATTGAATTCGTGCAATAAAGCATTGTTAAAGTCTGATATTTCCTTTATGAAATTAAAAAAATCGTAAGTGAATATCTGTATATTTGCTTTTTTGTAATTAATGTTTAAAAGTGTAGTCATTCTTTTCGGTCACCTGATATACATCTTAGGAGAATATTTTCCGAAGCTTTTATACTTCTATTTTTTTTAGATTATAATAAATACAAGAGAGAGTGGCATTATGGGGCATAGGTGAGATGCAATAATTTACTTACTCGGGAGAACGGAGTTCACGTAAGGGTTTTGACCTTCAAACCGGCCCTCTGAGTAGACAATTTATTGATACACAAAAAGAAATTGCACGTACAAAAATGGTCCCACATTCGAGACCTACTTGAGAATAGGTGGGAAGTACATGAAATGTAACAAAAGATGAGTACAATTCGATAGTAGGTACACTTGAGCGCCAGAAAATTAATTAAAAAGTAAAAGTAAGCTTGTACAATTGAAAAACGCAACTTAAAGTTGGAAAAAAAATAAAGATGTTTTTCACCAATGAGATACGTAAGTTCACTTAAAAGCACAATAAAGTATTTGTTCTATTTATTTATCCAATGCCCGAGATTGGCTTCTTGACCATTTGACGCCAAGTTTCCCAGTACCGACTGACGACGTCGTCAGTCGGGTGTTCATCCAGTGCATTGGAGCAGATGGTCGCCATCAATCCTGGCATCGTCAACAGCAAGGCCAAACCAGTGGATATATACTTCCAGGAATTCATGTCCAGTGGTTAGGTGAAATCGGGAAGCGGCCTCGCTGTCTCCAAGTGCCTTGGGATAGGACCCCCAGAGAACAGGATATCCAATTCTTTACAAGGCTTTTGGTTTTTTTGGGTCGTGACAGTGACAGTTCATTAGTCATTATGCTCTTTGATCTTTTGAGTATGAATATAGGTATCACCCGTAAAAGAATATATATATATATATATATAAAGAAAGAAAGAAAAATATATATAAAAGCTCCAAGAGATTTAATCTAGGTGAAGATCTATAATTTCCTTTTCCTTACTTTTCTTCCCTTTATTACATTTTTGCTGAGAGTAAGAAAGAGAATGACCATACAAACACAAAAAGAAATAATGGAGCAACAATGTGTAGAACCTAACAGTGGGAAGAGGGCTCAGCGAGACGAAGAAACACCCAAGCAAATCGGGAAAACGCGATCACGATTACTTATGTTGTTGTGGCTAATGCCACCTGTCTGACGTAGTCAGAACAAGGCCCACGAAGTTCATTTTGGCAAGGGGCTAGAATTACGCCTGTCGTTGGCCTAGGCCTTGAGCTCCATACAAGTAACAGTATGTTTTAGCTCGGAGAAATTTCCCGAATGGACGAAAGATGGCGCCACCACCTACCGCCACCTCCCCAATTTTGCCATGGAACTGGATGGGAGGGAAATATTCTCCAGTCCCCTGCACTCGTGATTCAGCCCACAAGACTTTCGGACCCACTGATTTAACGAGCACGTTCTCCGCGTGCACTCGGAGGGTATTTGGTGACATCGAACCCAGGCCTTCCGGTCTGGAGTCCGATGCCCTAAACACTAGGCCACGATTACTTATAATCAATTATTTGAAAAATCTGTAAAGTGGTACAGAAAATTGTTTTTTTCCCCTTCCGTTTTTGGTGGATTGATGGACACTGTTGTATTGAATGCTGGTATACTTCACGACAGGAATATGGACTAAGACACCGTTCCTGGAATTTAAAACGAAAATCTAGGAAGTAATATTTGAAAACCACATAAATTATAGGATCAAAAAAATTTATTGAGATATATCATCACCCTCAACTTTAAGACTTTTGGAACGACATTTTCCTATTTTAAATCCAAATAAAAAAAAGGGAAGGCTCATTCACACAACGCATGACTTTCTTGCCTACCAATGAATATCATACACTATCTACTTTTTGTAATGTGACTTACTTTTAATCTTTTTCTTGTTGATCTTTTCCCGAAAGATATATTTAATAATTTTTACTTTTATATTAAAATAAAATCCGTAATTATCTGTGTGAATATTTTTTCCAAGTATATTTATTAGAGGGGTAAATTTAAAAAAAAATATTGTTTTAAAATTCATTATTTCTTAAGAGTGTTTAGGGGAAATATGTATAGCAATAGAATTTTAAAAATGATTCTGATAAGTGCTTGTGAATGCTTATTTCATAGTGTATCCAAAATTGAAAAATTAGAAAGAAAAGTTAAACTATATGATTGTTTTTTTCTTTTCAAATTTAGCTTTAGCAGCGCGAATTGCGTGATAAGACAAGGCATTCTATTAGCATGCTGTCGGGAGCCAGTGGTTTGTTGATCAAGGTAACCACTACGGAAAGTTAGAATACGCCTGTCTCAATGTTATCTTCAATCATTAACGGAGGTTGTATCATATGGACGGAAGGCTATCTTTGCGTAATGCTAAAGAATAGGACAAGAATTTTGAAGATTTTTTCAAAAATATAAAAGCTTTTTAACATTAATACTATATTATGGCTTCGTTATATATCCTATGGAGAGCAGCATATTTTATCATATCACTAATTTTTATCTGAGTGTATCCATTTTTTTTTTTGGTATAAAATGTATTTCATATTTTTCTCCAGTGCTCACAATGCTAAATGACCAATCCCTTTTTTACGTTAAAATGAAAAATTAGTTATTTATACGGATGCTTTTTTTAAAAAAACGCTACATTATACACATAGTGTGAATTGCAATGTTGCTATGAAAGTTGGGTTGCTTTTTCTGTTTGAAACTATGTGTGTTCTGCTATTAGTTCAGGCTATCGTACGTTTGGCAAAGACAGTCAGACGCACGGAATTTGAAAAGCTGAATGGTGATATCTTCGAAAAGATTTTTATGAAACTAGTTTTATGTTTTCTGAATTATAAACGTATTGAAGCGAATTTTGATATATTTTGCGACCTTTATAATGGAACATCGCAGGATGATGATTCTTGCACCATCTGAGATATACGAGTTTTGTTAAACAGACTGACTCTCAGTTTCGAGTATGTAAGAAGTCGCAGTAATCGTGGTCATGGTCATGAATTCTAGCCAGCTCATATCCGGCGTTGCCTTTTGCGAGTCTTGGGTTCAAATCTACATGTTACTTAAGATGTGTAGAAGGGTCAGTGCACTGTAAATTTATCGACGTTCAAAGACATTACACTGATGTGGTGTCGTAGTTTTAAGAGGGAAGTGTCAGCTCAAGTGCCGTCACATGTCGTTTTTCAGTACTAAAAGGTCCATCACCTATGGCTCCGTTTACATGCAAATCCACAAATTGCCGGTGAATTGGGATTGGGGAGAGAAGCCAGCTTTTTACTGGAATTTTTTTTCCAGCCCGTTTGCATGAGAATCTGGTGATTGGTTAATAGATTCACCTGACTATAAAATGGTAACCGCGACTCCCCAATAACTATAATAAACGTGGCATGGCAACCACATCACCAAACGATAGAAATATCAAGGTAACCATATTATAATGTTATCGCCCATCTTGGCGAACATAAATAACTTGGCGCCTAGCACTCCTATATAAAATTAGCACCGAAAAGGCCCTGTTTCAAAGCTTTTTTGTAGAATTGTCATCCGAGCTGTAGAATTGAACTCATCCCCAATTTTTTTTATATATTTTCGAATCCCGGACAGTTCTATCAAATTTTTGTTGTATTTCTTGATTTCCCCAGATGTTAATTAAAGCTCTTATTTGTTCAATGGACCAATGGGCACAATCAATCACAGCAGAATGAATCTCGGACGCAATGCATCTTGGGAAAATTTGAAAACGAACTCGCTTTTGTCTTCATTTGCCCTGCTCCAAAGCGGGTACAAAAATCAAACCCGCTTTTCAAACCGGTATAAAACGGGATCGTCGTGTAAACGGGTCTAGAGAGGATCAACGACAGTCTTTTACCGGCAATTTTCGTCCGTGTAAACGAGACTTATATCTCTCTTGTTGCATCTAAGTGAGACATTAATAAACAATTAATTAATTCATGGATGTAAGCTGCAGACTCTTGGTGATTTCTGTTATCTACAATGTCACTCTCTCGTTGAAGGTTAATTCATAGTGCTCTGGAGGAAAAAGGCGGGGTCTCTTTTTTTCATTAAAAAGATACTTTTAAATTTTGGAAATTTTCAGTAAAAATATTATTTTTAATTGGTTTGGTCGTGAACCCTCATTAAAAGAAATATACTTGGTAGCTGGATTGACGAATTTTATTTTAAAAGATTACTCTTTTGAAGAACGGGTACTCCAGCTAGTTTGAAGGGGGGAAAATTGTGATTCCGGATCATATTTTGCGAAGTTAAACTTTAATTACATGAGAAATAAAATTCAGAATTTCTGTACATTTTTGGTGTCATTATCATCATATGACTGTAGTTTTAGATTATGAGTCTTTTGCGTATGGGGACTTATACGACAAATAAAATGAATTTCATGAAATTTGATGCTATATTTTTTCTTTTACAATGTATATGATGATTCATTAAATGAAATAAAAGTGTCAATCAAAGTATGTTATGATTCCTATGTTCATTTATGTTGATTTGTTTGGATTCCAAATAGAGATATGAATTTCATGTATTTTAAAGTATTGAAGCAACGTGCGTTGTTTTCCCTGTAGCATCGCTCTGCTTGTAGAAAATTGAGTTTTGCAGGGAAAGTTCACCTCCCAGCGGGAACTTGAATAAGATTATGGAAACCCTCTGGAAGATGTGAGTAGAGTTATCAGATTGTCGACTTTAATCGCCCTTGGTGACAAATTTCGCCACCATGATATCACCAAGAAATCCGCGAGAAGTCTGTGGAATCGACCCTTCTGGAAATTTCCATGGGGAAATACAATAAGACCCCGCTAAACGCGGAGTATACGTTCCATCAAAGTAGAGCGTAATATGAAACAGCGTTAAACGAGGTTATCCCAAGATGTAAATTATGACGTTAGGGGAAGATGGGTAGAAAATTGGTCAGTGTATTTTACAATTAAATTAATTATTTATGTTTTTTATAATAATAAAGCAAAATTTATTTCTTACAAATACAGAAACATAATAAACGAATATGCATATAAAAATAAATAAAATTCTAAGTCAGTATGCTTGCATTTCAGATCATTCAGTCTCTTCTGTATTTCCAATTTTCTTCCATTTTATCAAGAAGGTAGATTGGCTTAATGGCATTTTGAGTTCAATTTCGTCGTCAATCCATATAGAAAGTCGTTTGTCCATTTTCTCTATTGTATTATTTCTAGAACGGGTAATTCTAGTTGCAGAGCTTATCGTAGTTGCAGTTACCGATGACATTATTTTTTCTTTATTCTTAAGAATGGTCCATATTATTGAAGTTGCCAAATTCAATGCAGCACCAATTTGAGATTGACGTTCACCAGTATCTAATCTTCTAATCACTTGCATTTTAGTTTCTAGTGAAATGCTTTTTTTATGCGTTATTTTCGTGTTTTTCACTATTACCCATGATAAAAAACTAAAAATCATAATATTTGTCACTATAGCAATCGTTATATTATATAAATTTATACTAACAATAACGTCAAAAAGTGTTTGAAACGATAAAAATACTTTGTTTAATACCGCTGGAAAGAAGAAATACCGATAAACTGCTTCGGATATCGGGAAGCCTAAAGCTGCGTGCTATTTCGGGGAATTCCACAATTCAAATAAAAGAGCGTTAAACCGAAACAGTGTTAAACGGGGTCTTACTGTATATGAAACCTTTGAGGCAGAGGTCTAGGCTAGCGATACTCAACCTGCGGCCGGTGGGCCACATGCGGCCCACCGATCCTTTTTAAGTGGCCCGGTCATGGCCCATTGCTCTGAGAAATTCACTTATTTAAAAACATTGTATTAAAAATTTCGGAGAAAGTTCTTTGTCAAGAAATCAAATATATCAATTTTGCTTTTTGCTGTCGGTGTCGTACGGGTACGAATTGATATTCGTTTTTTTTTTTTTGGAACGGCTAAGGTTAGTGATAACAGACAACAGTGGAGTAGCGACAATGTTATGGGTGAAACTAATTTGTAACCATCTTCCTTACCTTACAAGCGAAAAACATTCGAAGAAAATTTTTCGTTTCAAGACGATTGGGAGGTCTACTATTTTGTAATGAAAAACAAAACTGGATGTGAGTAATTGTTTGATTTGTCACGAAAATGCTATATTTAAAAAATACCAGTAAACAGAAATCATTTAATGACACTTTTCCTCGAAGATCTCTTTCAAGAGGTGATAAATAGGCTTTCTTGAATAATATTTGCAACAGAAACAAAGTGTTTTGCAAGTAATAATATGACAGTAGGTAACAAAGGCATATATTTCCTATTTTTTATTATTGTTAATTATATGAAAACGTTTGCTGACGCAAAAATTGTGAAGGAGTGTTTTTCAAATGCTTCTAATTTAGTGTTAGCGACAAAAATAAAAAAAATAATAACAATTAAAAAAAAGCAAAACAGAAGTTATAATATTTTGATCAATTTTCCACATGTTAAATTTCCAATGTTATCTTCATCTTAAGCATTTTTACCTCCCCCTCATTTATCCTCATGTTGCGACCCGCGTGAAATAACGATCATATGTAAGCGGCCCGCGTTAAATAATTAACTTATGTATGGGACCCGCGTCAAATAATTTACATATGTATGTGGCCCGCGTGAAATAGCTGACATACGTATGCGGCCCAGCAGAAAAAAAGATCGTGAGTACAGAATCTGCTTATCGAGGTCAGAATCTACTTGTGCGTTTTTTTGCAATAAGACAGGAGACAGAATATCTACCTCAGTTTCTGCTCGCGAAACTGTTCTAGAGAGCTATTTTAGGAGCGCCGTAAAGCTTGTTTATAACGAGTGTGTTTTACCATTACTGTAAATAATCTGTTTTAGTATTTATTTGTAATAATACAGTATATTTGAGCAAATAAAAACAAATACTTAATAAAATTACGCATTGATCCAAATTGAATCGACACATTCATCCATAAATAGTACACATTGTTATGTAATTTTTTTTGTTATGATGATTTTACTTTATTTTACGTTTAAAAGAACTAAAATAAACAGTTACATACTAATATTTCCTCAGTAGCTTTATGGTCATGTTATTGAATAAATAACATGAAGGAAACAATAACAATAAGGAATAAATAACATGAAGGAGATGTTATAATTGAATAATAACATCTGCAAGGGTTAAAACAACTGTTTCACCTTTATTTCTCTTTTTGTAATTATTTTTACTAAAACAAAAAAAAATAATGATAAAGAACAATATTTAGTTTTACATAAACTAACAACAAAATATAGCATATGAAAAGAAATTTCCTTTTCATTTTGTTCTACTAATAATAATTTGATGCAAAGAAATAAGTGTTAATGTGTGTTTATTATAATGCATTCCATGTAAATAATAATTTTAGATGATTACTTATTTGCAATTACTGTCTAAAAAGTAATCTAATATTAATTCTTAAATATAATATCTTAAATATAATAAATTATCTGTATATTAAACGCAATCGAAAAATTAATCTTTGAATATATTTTTTTAAAATTTTCTGTAAGTATATATATGCTTTGTTTAATACCAAGGAATATTGGAAAATATTTAAAAATGCAGCGAGAGAGTTTTGGTCACAGCCACGATAGTGGACGATATTTCCCTACTTGTTCTGATGCCAAAAATCGAGGCTGAAACTTTCTAGTCTTTGGAGGTAGGTGTTCGAAATGGTCGATGGAGAGCAAGGACAAACTGATCGTCCAATCAACACTCATAGCTCTTGAAGTGACATTATCAACGATTATACAACAGTGATTACAATGCCCAACGATAAGGGACTCATCGAACTGGTGCTGAGGTCACGGAGGCCATCGCGTCAACTGCATCCCCCCATTGCATGTCGACAGTTGCGTACGGAATGGTTCCAGGTGCCACTTTAATTATCACTGACTAGCATACAATTGTCTTCAGTGTTGAATCTCGCTTCGAACTGAGCCTCTATGACAAACAAAGACATATTTAGAGACGCCTAGAATAGCTGTGGGACATTCTCCAGATTGTCGTCCCCCACACGAACTAACAACCAGAAGTAACAGTATGAAGTGCCATATGTTAGTAAAATGTTATTTGATAGTCGGAACCCTTTGATGATGTTATCCGTGACGACTTTACAGCACAGTGGTACGTCAACGAGATTCTACGCTTCGTAATATTGCATTCCCTTTCATGGACCCTTGGGCTTAGGTTTCTACTGGATAAATCCCGGTACCATATGGTATGTTTTTTTACTGCTTGTTTTAGTGTTTTCCCAACATTTTCCTGGTTGGCGCGATTGCCTGATTTTCCCCCAATAGATCACAATTGAATTCTGATGAACAGAAATCTTCGACTATCCTTGAATCACGCTGATCTAACTTGACAATTGAAATAGATATAGCAAGTAATTCTACAGGCGGACATCTACCAAGTCTACAAGTCACTGACCTATTGTATAACAACTTATATCAGAGCCAGAGGTGAGCGAATGCATTAGTTTCTTATTTTTATTCTTGAAGCTGTATTTTTTTAAAATAAAAACTCAATTCCTATGATATTAACATTTTCTTTTCAACACATGTGCTTCACATCTATCAATTTTAATTCAATTTGGGTAATTTCTTCTTCGTGTATAGCTTTTTGTGTTGGAGAGTGTAATTTGAATATGTTCTGCATTTTGTTTACATTTTTTCCAAAGGCATTGAAGTCCAAATATGTAGCTTATTTGATTCGAAAAATTACTCAGCTACTCAGGTCATAGTAGGATTCAGTTATGGATATCGCATACTAGAAATGAAAGGATGTCGTTTATCTGTGTATGTGTTATGTGATAGTCAATTCAGTAAGTATTTACTTTCTTTCATTTGGTGAACTTTCGAATGAATTACATTAAAAAAAATGGAACAAAGAGTTGATTGAAAAAATAGAACGATTAGTTGGGGGTTCTCTGGTTCTTCACTGGGGCTTTGATTTAGACAGTATTTTAGCGTATAGAAGTCACATCAAACACCGCCCCGGAAAGATCTGGAGTAAAATCCTTCAAGAATTTCACTAACTGAGTGTGTATGTGTTAGAAAATCTCTATGATCGCTATATGACAAAATTTTACTTTACAAATGGATTTCACTTTAAATTAGAATGTACATTGAGTTTGTGTGTTTGGTAAGCAGCAGCCACAGCTCTCTTGAAAAAAAAATCTTAGTCATGACCGAGGCACTTTGATTTTTTAGAACATCTCTCTCATCCATAATTCCCTCAATATTGAACCTATTCATAAATTTAAAATTAAAATTTTAAGAAATGTATTTCTTTCTATTCAAAATCACAGCAATCCTATTACACAAGTACAAGTAACAAACATACTAACGTATATAAGTCGACAAAAAACCCCTACCATTAATTATTTTCAAATTAAGATTTAGCTAAATTCCACTCTTAGACAAACCTCCAACTGAATTCGTTTGGTTGTAATAATTGTACTAATGTTTTTCCATTTACTGCTTAACTACATTATCCTGTTAATTCTTTCATTTGATTTTTAGTTTTGGCATTTTTCTTCCTCTTTGGAGAAATTATTTAATTTTTTTCATATTTGCTTCTATTATACTGAGCGTAAATACTGAATTATTGGAACTCGCTAGACATCGAATTTTTCAAGAGTAAACTGATTGTTCGGAAAGTGATAGGTTATTCAAACGAATAAGAGAGGTTAAAGTTATTTAAAATTTAGAAATTATGTTAAAAGGAAAAAACAAAAAGAAGAATAAAAATGTTAGAAGTTTGACAAAGATGTCATTCCTAAATTTTTTCAAGGCACAGAAAGAATGAATAACTAGAAATGATGATAGAAAAATTGAAATATTGTGTGACGAAAGTTCTAAGTCTAAGCAAAACGAAGTTGCTTAATGTGAAATTGTATACAAGGACCACTTGGAGCAGAAAACAATGGGTATTTCAGCTATTTTCCAGTAAAAACCAATTAATAGAAACACTAATTCATTCTTGGTTTTATATTATAGCATATATATAAAAAATTGATTAATTGCATTTAGCAATAAAAGTTACTCACATTAATTGACGTAAACTTTTTGCATATTTTTGCTATTTAAAATTTTTGCCATTCTGTTTCACTCTTCTTTATAGCTATTATTTTGATAAATAAATCCTTAAAAGAAATATTGTATGGCATTCTTGATTAAATTATTTTTCCATTGATGCGGCTCCAATTTTACGGTATTTCTCTGAAAATGGTGTTGAGAGGTTGAAAGCTTCAAAATGCATATTTTATTCAGAAAGCTTCAACTATTTTGGATATTGGATATTTTTTCGTCCTGATAGGAAATCAACGCCAATGATTTCACATTAAGTGCATTAGTAAAACTTTAATATACGGATATTACACTGGTGTTCGAAATAAAGAGAATTTTCAGATTTGGTCGATTATCTTTAGAACTACTGGGCAGATTTTTATGAGATTTGGAATGTACATAGGGTTGATGTAATAGAAAAAAAATAGTTATTCAGCAAATATGAGATACACGCATGATCGTGCGTAACACTCATTGGAGTTGGAAGTTATAAAACAGCAGCTGCAGAATGGAACCAAAAGAAAAAAAAAATGGTTAATAGGAGGTATGGTCCACTCTTACAGATATACAGGCTTCGTACTGAGATTTTATACTGGAAATAAGGGAGTTTATATGTTCCTGTGGAGTTTCAGCAACTCTGTCTTTTGACCTTAGATGGTTCTTGGAGGGAGTGGCAATTGCCCTCCCCAGAGCGCGCGTGGCATGCTCTATAGCAGTGGTTGCCAAACTTTTTTAACCCATGGATCCCTTTTTATAGTCAAAACTTGCCCATAAATCCAGTGGTGTAACGGAGAATATTAGCCCCCCCTGCAAAGTCAGGTTTTGGGCTCCCAGTCCAAATACATACATGAAGTCAGTCGGGTAAGTCGAGCACGACGCTGGGCGTTAAATGGAATGCTCTAAAAATCTGGATTTGAGACTGTGGTCTGCTTCTAGCCTACCCACAATTCACCACCTCATTAGATCCTCTATATGTTGGTGATTACTCAGTTGTACTGTTTAAATTTTAATTTAATCATTTGCTGAAAAAAACCTCCAAGAAATTCTGCCAGGTGTGCTGGTGAACAAAATGTGGATTTGGGCTAGCGTGCTAACAAATCCTGTTACTCGACTAGCTCTGCCCTCACAAACGTATACGCTTACGTATTCGACACACAAGATATGCAAGATGTGTTTCGAAGCAGTATTTTTACATTTCCTTCACATGTTTTCATGAAATTCGACAAAATATTCTTCAAATTCTCTTAATTTTGAATACCAGTAGAGAGAGAGAGAGAGAGAGTATCACCCATACAGGTTGGATGTATTAACCTGTGATGGGAGGCCAGAATTGTCCTATTTTAGAATCCACCTCTGAGACTGCTTGGAATTCGTTTGCGAGTCCCCGGGCCGGATGTGGTGAAATTCCTTGGGTGGGGTGCGTCAAGAAGGTTCCCACGTTAAGAAAGTTCACTAAACCCATAAATTGTAAGGTGGTGTAACACTGCGCTGGCCTCTGGACCAATCAGAGAAAATTACACTGGACAAGACAAAGAGTCCCCCTAGGATTTCGGTGTGAAATGTCGCCAAAAAAAAAACAGGACGCACCCCAATTTTACGGAGAGATTAAATCCTACACACAAAACACAATATTATAGACTGCAAGAGAAACTTAAAAAAGAACTCAAGAAACACAATCAACAGACGTGGCAAAATAAACTAGAATCCTTAAACACTCGCGATAATAGTTTATGGCAGTGTCAAAAGTTCTTCCGCAAAAAACGTCCTAATATTCCTTCCCTCTCTAGTTCCTCTGGCGTCGCAAATAGCGATGAGCAGAAGGCTAATATTCTTGCACTAACTTTAAAAGAAAATTTTGCTGAAAATAAAAGACCTGGTGATGGAAGTCATTCTATTGATAAGGAAATTACTAACACCCTTGAAAATTTCTTCTCTACTCCCACTTCTCTTCTCCTTCCCCCTACTGATCCAGTAGAAATCTGCGAGTACATTCGACGTCTAAAGAACAATAAGGCCCCAGGATCAGATCTGATCACTAATAAAATGGTTAAAAACTTTAATACTAAAACCCTGCTCATTCTCACCTACTTAATTAATAAGATTTTTTCCCTCAGGCATTTTCCAAATAATTGGAAAAATGCAATTGTTTTTCCTATTAAGAAACCAGATAAAAATGCTCACAATCCATCTAGCTATCGTCCCATCTCCCTTCTAAGCATACTTAGCAAAATTACCGAATACATAATTTTAAATAGGCTCAAAACTTACTAATGAGACTAATTTCATCAATCCGAATCAATAAGGCTTCACCAGGAATCTTTCCACTTATCACCCACTACTCGGACTTACTGAAAAAATCACTGCTGGATTTCAGAGAGGCAGGTCCACTGGAGCTGTCTTTCTTGACACCCAAAAGGCTTTTGACAGGGTCTGGGTTAGTGGACTCATCTATAAACTAATAATTAATAATTTTCCTCCTGCTCTCACTCACTTAATTAACTCCTATCTAGTTACAGGACCTTTCAAGTACGCGTAAATGATTCTTTCTCTAACACCTTTAGTATAAACTATGGGGTCCCTCAGGGCAGTTTACTCGGCCCCCTCTTATTTAATATATACCGGGTGATCAAAAAGTCAGTATAAATTTGAAAAATTAATAAATCAAAGAATAATGTAGATAGAGAGGTAAAAATTGACACACATGCTTGGAATGACATGGGGTTTTATTAGAACAAAAAAAAATAAAGTTCACAAAATTTCCGACAGATGGCGCTTCATCTGATAAGAAAAGCAATAATTAGCATAACAAATTAAGACAAAGCAAAGATAATGTTCTTTACAGGAAATGCTCAATATGTTCACCATCACTCCTCAACAATAGCTGCAGTCTAGGAATAATGTTGTGAACAGCACTGTAAAGCATGTCCGGAGTTATGGTGAGGCATTGGAGTCAGATGTTGTCTTTCAGCATCCCTAGAGATGTCGGTCGATCACGGTACACTTGCGACTTCAGGTAACCCCAAAGCCAATAATCGTACGGACTGAGATCTGGGGACCTGGGAGGTCAAGCATGATGAAAGTGGCGGCTGAGCACACGATCATCACCAAACGACCTACGCAAGAGATCTTTCACGCGTCTAGCAATATGGGGTGGAGCGCTATCCTGCATAAAAATCGTACGTTCCAGCAGGTGTTTATCAGCCAGGCTGGGGATGATGCGATTCTGCAACATATCGGCGTACCACTCACCCGTCACGGTAGCAGTTACAAAACCAGAATCACGCATTTCCTCGAAGAAAAAAGGCCCGATAACGGTAGATGTGGTAAATCTAACCCATACCGTGAATTTCTCGTCGTGCAATGGAGTTTCCACGACAGTTCTAGGATTTTCAGTAGCCCGAATTCTGCAGTTGTGGGTGTTGACAGACCCTCGGAGCGTGAAATGAGCTTCGTCGGTCCACAACAAGTTACTCAACCAATCGTCATCTTCCGCCATCTTTTGAAACGCCCACACCGCAAATGCCCTCCGATTCACGGAATCGTCAGGTAACAATTCATGATGCCGATGGATTTTGTACGGATAGCATCGGAGGGTACGCCTAAGTGCCAACCAAACAGTAGTGTATGGAATGCCGGTGCGACGTGCGACTGCACGGGCGCTAACTTCCCCGTGCATAGACGAACCCGCTACAGTCTCCATTTCATCCTTAACCCTCTCAGCAGCATTCCGCCGTGTGCTCGGTCGGCCACTACGGGGTCTATCGTCTAAACAACCCGTCGCTTCGAACTTCGAAATCATTCTCGCCACAGCTGCATTTGTCAACGGACCTTTACCCCTTCGAATCCCCTTCGTATGGCGATAGGAACGTAACGCTGCACTAGCACATTCCCCATTCTGATAATACAGCTTCACTAACAGTGCCTTTTCAGGTAACGTCAACATGCTGCGACTGCTGGTGCAACTGATTCTCTCTCTCATGACAGCCCCTTTTTTACGCAATTTTCATGCGCAGTCACTGACGTTTTGTTGTCCAGCGCCATCTGTCGGACATTTTGAGAACTTTATTTTTTTTGTTCTAATAAAACCCCATATCATTCCAAGCATGTGTGTCAATTTTTACCTCTCTATCTACATTATTCCGTGATTTATTAATTTTTCAAATTTATATATACTGACTTTTTGATCACCCGGTATATTAACGACATGCCCACTCACCCTCAAACTAGCACTAACATCTATGCGGATGACACTGTCACACTTGCAACTTACAAAAATCACAATACAATAACCTTGGCACTTAACAATCACCTATACCTACTACAAAATTTCTTTGATACTTGGAAAATTAAAATTAACGTAGATAAAACAGTAGCTGTACTTTTCACCAGAAGGAAAACACAACCAACACCACCCACGCTCTATTACACACAACTGCAATGGTCTCAGAGCACAAAATACCTTGGACTCATTTTAGATAAAAAACTCACTTGGAAACAACACCTGACTCATAAACGCGATAAATTCCGGAAAGCTCTTAGAGCACTCTACACCTTAATTGGCTGGAATTCTCAATTAAATATGTATAATAAGATACTTCTCTACACTGCCGTTCTGCAACCAATCCTAACTTATGGCTCGCCTGTGTGGGGCTATGCTGCAGATGCTAACATTAAAATCCTCGAGGTTGCTCAGAGAACTCGATTATTAGAAATATTGTTAAAGCAGATCGTTATACCAACAATTCTCTCATTTATAACGACATTAAAGTTCTCCCACTTAAAAATTACATTCAAAAGCTGGCTATTTCATTTTTTAGTAATCTTCCCAACATTGATAATATCAATAAGCAAAGTCTCAATAATTACATCCCAGTGCTAGATATTAAAAGACCTAGGAGGATTCTCCTAGACTCGTATACCCCCCAACAATTAATTTAGTCACTCTCCCTGTGGCGAGTGACAATTGTAGTTTCTAAATTTTAAAGCTTTTTAAATCTTTTTTATTTTGTAAATTCCACACAGGCTAGTTCGCTAGACCCTCCCCATTGCCAAGTTCCAACGTTCAGTGCAACCAATAGAGTGCCTGCTCCCCAACATCTACCAAACAATGTTGTTCATTTCACTAGAACAACTTAAGTGAAATTTCTTCCAACTCTGAGAGCCGCCAAAACCGTTCCAGTAATCACGCCTCCTTGCCACTACCTCTGAACCAATCTGGAGACTCTCACCCATCAAGGCCCTTCCACGTCAGCCCACATCTTACAATATTCGATATGGGATGGAGGAACGCTTCGCGTTCCATTTCCCAGTGACGACCAGCGACTTTTACGGAGAGAGCCGATCCCAGAGCTGTAGTTAATCACGAAAATACTCCGGGCATCAACCATGTCCATCCCTTGCACTTCCCTCTCTCAAGCTAAGTTAAATTTTGATCTTCTTGTAGTGAAGTAAATTTCCATATACTTGTGCTTAAAATAAATTTAATAATGTTTTATATATAAAACTATACGATCAGAGTGTATGATTTAGTGTGAGATGATGGTTTTAATTTTAGAATTAGTTAACTTGTGTAGTCATGATGCGATGTGTGAAATTAGGAATCTGGGTTCAAAGTTTTAGAAATTAAATAAGTTTAAAATAGCGTCGCATCACCTGTTGTTATAAGAATTTACCATTCATTTTTGATCTTTTTAATTAAATAATTTAAAGGAGGATAACTTTTTGGGTATTGAATGTGCCATTCCCTCGTTGCTTCTAAGATGTGGAGTAAGTTGTGTACATCAGACTTTTCCAGAAGACTGATAAATGATGCGGTTGTTGTTCCTGAGTAATAAACGTAAGTAGAAAATTACACTGCTGTTTGTAAAAAATGCAACACCATGAAGGAATCATCAGAATTAAATGAACTTTGCAGCAGATATCAATTATAGGATGTTACGCAAAATAGTAAAGTTTCAGAGCCACTGCGCATGCGTGGCGTGCACAGCGCCCTCTGAACTGATGCTGAAAGCGTATAAATAGAGGGCTGTAGCGGGACGCTGAAAATAGTTAATGATTATTTGTTAGAAGCGAACGTTTAGTTAGACCTAAGTATGTCTCCACGACGAAACAAGGAGAAATTCCAACAACTTACGGAATTTGAACGGGGGAGGATTATCGGCTTTTGAGAAGGAAGATTTTCCTATCGCGCAATAGGAATTCGTCTGCAGCGGAACAGTTCCACAGTGATGCGAGTTTGGAAGCAGTAGACCGACGAGCACCGAACAACTCGAAAAACTGGCAGTGGAAGATGACATCAGCGAGTGGCGATCTACACCTGCTCCGAATTGACCGTACAGCTTCCTCCAGGCAGTTGTCAGCACGTTGGTCTACTGCTATAGGTGTACTAATGTCGGCTACATCAATTCGTTGACGTCTGTGGCACCGTGGATTGCGTGCAAGTGGGCCTTTATTCAGGATCCCCCTCACGGCAAACCATCGACGGCTGTGTCTGCAATGAGTTTATGAGCACAGAGCATGGCAAGCTGATTGGAACCAAGTTGTATTTTCAGATAAATCACGCTTCAATTTGTGGGGCCATGATGGAAGCATTCGTGTTAGACTCTATGTTGGTGAACACTGCCTTCCATAGTGCATTATCGAACGACATAGTGGCCTAACAGTCGGAGTTATGGTTTGGGGTGTGATTTCGTATCATGGACGATCCAATTTGCTACGAATTGAGGGAAATCTCAATAACAAAACAGGTACGCCCGTGAAGCGCTACAGCCCAAAGTCGTTCCTTTCCTTCATGGCATCCCTGAAGCTATCTTTCAGCAGGATAATTCTCGCCCACATGTTGCAAAGACTGTCCCAGACTTCTGTTCAGCCCAACACATGCAACTTCTTCCTTGACTTGCTTTTTCGCCGGATATGTCACCTATTGAGCCCGTGTGGGATTTGGTTGTTCGGAGTCTCGCTCGTGATCCGTTTCCTGCAGCTTTAAAAGAACTTTTGCTGCGATTACAAGCAATTTACAATTCTCTTCCACAAGCAGACATTCAAAATCTGTTTGACTCCATGCCACGTCGTATAGCAGCACTTACTGCAGCGCGTGGTGGCTACACAAAATACTGATTTTGGACACTTAATATTGTTTTTTTGCTTTGAAAATTTCGTCATTTATTTGTACTGATACAAGCTGCTTATGCATTAAACTTTATTTAATTTTGATGATTTCTTCATAGTGTTGCATTTTTTACATACAGCAGTTTATTTTTGGAGCGTCCAGCTCACATTCCAACGGGTGTGTCGCAAAGGTTTATTTTTCCTTACTTGTGTTTTCTTTATAGATTCCCAATGGAATAGTAAATCTTCATTAAGGTTATTTGTGTACGAAGATTTTTTTATCTGAGAAATCGTTAATTATAACATTTCAATTCTATTTATTTTGATCAAAGCTCCATTATATATATCTTCTAATGTATCTATAAAAAACTACATCAAAGTTATTTATTAAGTATATAAATAAATGCATTTATATAAAAACACTGCTTAATGTATGTGAAATGAAAGCACACACACTAAAAAAACAACTCACTAAGTATCATGACATATATTTAATGATATGATTATTTTGAGATATGAGACGGGTTACAAAAATTAAAACAGTAAACTGACACTTATACATAGGAAGAGGGAGGAAATGACATATATTTTGTTTTGAAAAACACACATGCAGAGAAAGATGCAACATAATAAATCATAAACTCCTTCAAAGGCTTGCAAAGCTTATGAAGGAAGCATTTAAAAATGACTTTAGATTACAAACTTATCAGCAACAATAGAAAATAAACTTCCATATAACGCATTATTTTGTTCATTAAATTCATAAATCTTATAAATATGTAATAGCTAAAAAAACGAGCAATATATGAAACAGTTCGTCTGAACTATAGTCTTACATCAATATATATAGATACACACAATAATTATCTGAATACATTAGATTCAATGAAATTTAACACAGAGAATGTTTTGTTTACATAATAAATATGTCTTCAATATGCAGCACATTCATTTGCGAAATGTAATTTGATATAAGGTAACATCGATAGAAAAAAAACATTGCGCTGTTAGCACAGCAAGATGTAAACATTTAAAACACCCATTCTTCAATACAGATAGATATCTTTCTAAAGCAGTAGAACGATGAAAATATAAGTTATTCCAGTTGCAATTGCATATCGAATGTGTCTGAGAATTATGCATTATTTCAACCCTTCTCAAGAAAAAATTAGTTTAAAATAATTATGTGTGCATATGTTTATACAATTTGCCACATGTCGATAAATGAAAATGTTTTAATTACTTTTCAAATTTTTTACGCTCTCTTGAATCAAGCGTAACATTGTCACATACAGAGGTAATCATAAAACTCAGACTAGTTCATTCATTATCTTTACTTGAAAAATATATATAAAAGCAACACACATTTTTATTAATATATTAAATGGCACAAACAACTATTTATTGGCTGATAGATGCACATCATAGAAATGGAAACTGGTAAAGAGATTATTCAGCTTTATCTTCAGATTATTTCAGTTACACATAATCGCATGAACTGCTCACACTTGAAAAAATGGTGGTAAAGATGTAGTATTCGTATTAAGGGAGGGGGGAGTAATAGGTCTTAAAATTTTTTTTAAAACTGAAGTGGTATAATTTTTGAATTTCAAATTCACTCTTTTGCAAAGGTAATTTATTCTACTGCAATTACTGTGAGCAAATTATTAGATTTCTAGATCGACTAATTAAAAACTCGTACCTAAGTATCCTTCTTCGATATGTTGGTTCGGTTTTTTTCAGTCATAAGTTCAATGTTTCAAATTAGGTTTAATTATTGCGACATTTATTTTCTGTTGAATGTTCATAATAAGGACTTTAATAAGAATAATTCAAGCGTTTTTTTTTAAGAAAAAAGATATTAATGTTATATTATTTCTCTATCGTCATTCTCTGGGAAAGTTACTTTTCGTCTAACTAAATGAAAAAGTTTTCAATTTATGAAATATCTTCGCTCGTGCATTGCACTTCGAGTTTTTAAAAATGGATTAATTTATTTTTTTAAAACAGGGATTTTTGATCTTTAAGTGCGAACAATAAATACAGAGGGGCCGCCATTTTACGAATCTATGTTTTGGGAACTTTTTCCTGGAACCAAGCACATTATTTTACGAATTTATTCGTAAAATAATCTCCAAATAGTGAAGTACATTTTCTATTTAACGAACTTTTTACGCTTGTGATTCGATTTTTTCCCTTCCAATTTTTAAAATATTTCTGATCTCTTCATATGATGAAATAAAATCTTTTGAAACAATTCAACGATAGTGTGAAGAAAATAAGCCTGAAGGGGTTTTTAGTGCACTGCAAAGATGCGAGGCATGTACCGAAAATTTTTTTTTCAAAAAATATTAATGGTAATTAAATTTAAGGACGCATGTGGTAATGTACGCTTAAAATTACAGTTTCTGGAATAATGTATGTTAGAAATTACTTGTATGCTTAAAATTAGAAAATGTCATTAACTTTACCTTATAATTTTTTTAAAATTGAAAATGCATTGTTTTCCTTGCAGATTTCTTTTTGATGCGTAAAAAATATAAAATAAATAAATATTAATTAAAAAAATGCAGTGAAAAAGCTTTTTATTATATTTTTACTTATGAACTTAAAATTTGTTTTAGGTGGTTCATAAAGTGTATTGAAAGATAAATCTATATTTAACAAATTTTTCACATTACAAACTTTTTCGGAATTAAGAGACTTCGTTAAATAGAGGTCTGACTGCATTTCAAATGTAGAGGTTTTGAACACCCCTCCTTCTTTTTATATTTCAAATCCCACATTGATAAAAAAAAACACCATTACGACATTCATAAATTTAATAATTTTGAAAAATTGACAAACAACGTACAATTTTTATTTTTCAAAACTTTAGAAGCAACATGCGAGCGTAGGATATTTTTAAATTGAAAATTTTTGGCCATTTTAATTAGTTAATCAAAACGCAATTTTCCCAAGGTATAGCGATCTGAAAAGAAACAAAATTTTATTTTTCGTGTCATTGCCTATCTAAAGAAAATTAATTCAAGGTATAAACAACAAAATCTTTAGTATCGAATAGTTAAAGATTTTTCAATCACAGAACAAATGCATTCGTTATTACAATTTTTCACAAAATTTTCTTAGCAATTTCGTTTTACAGTTTTTAATAATTTACCGAAAGAAAATTAATTTCTTTTTTTGCGTAATACATGATAATGAGTGTTTCCATTTTCATGATTTCATGTGTGGGTGAAGAAAAATTTAAGTTACCTTGCAATGAATATATCCATTGTTAAAAATAAGACAAAATTAAAAATAATGATGGTATCTGACAAGTAGTTTTTTGCAGAATTTTTCCAAAATTTTCTCTCTATATATGTGTGAAATTTCATTTTACACATGCAAGGTAATTTGAATTAAAAATAACTCAATAATGCAGTTATAGTGTAAGTATAATATACAGTTATATATAAGTAAAGTGATTTATCTATACAATATAGTTATTTACACATGATTGCTCTTTCAGTAAATTAATGATTTGGAAAATTTTAGGAAATGATTTCTAAAAATGTATAAAATTTCTAATTAATTCATCTTTTTTTGAAAGATGTATAAGATTATAAAGCATTAAAAATGCATCGAAACACATTGGCGAGTTTAGTTTAAACAATTTTTCAAATTATTGGTCCTTTCTTTTAAAGCTTCTTTTCACTGCATTTCGAAGGAGTCTTTAGATACAGGGGAACCCCAAAGATCTCTCATAAAATACTGTTTCGGTATCCGAGATGGAGTAAAAATCTAAATGATTTCCTCAAAAGGTATATCAATAAAGAGCTCCTCTTAATGGACTTTGATGAAGGTACCACTTCGGACTTTTGAATTTATATCTGAATGAAAAAATTTTGTGCTCTTTTAATATTCTGACGATTTCTCTTCCCCCTTTATTTTACTTTTTACAAAAAAACTACACTTGCTTAGTTTTCGCTTGTAGTGTACAATATATTTATCAAAATTTGCATTTTTCTCTCTCCGAACTATGAATATGAAATTTAGTTTCAATGAAAAATATTATTATTATCAAAAAGTATTGACATTGTTTTTTTTTTTCAAAAAGTTAATTCTAGTATAATATACAATGATTTTAGTGTACATTTTAAGCTAAGTTCGCTTTGAGAAATGTGGAAAATATTTGTGTGATAAGAATTCTGAGATTATGACGTTTGATTGTACATGTGTCGTCACGAACAGAACATTCAAGGTGCCATGATGAAGAAAAGTGCGTAGAAATTTAAAAGGAAACAAATTTAATCCACCGCATTGAGCGATAAGGTCGAGCCAAAAAGATGCAGCACAATTAATAATCAGATGATTAGCTCTACACAAAAAATTTTTTTACCCTGATATTAAGAACTCACAGACGCATTTTTAAACAGCAAGGCAGCATAGAAAAAAAATCAAATATGTGTTGAACTATCATGCTTATATAGAGCCGAAGACATTGTGACGTACAATAGAAGGGAAAAAAAAACAAACAAGTAATATGTGAGTGGTGCTGTTATTGCTTATAACTTTTTGGAAAAAATCTTGATTTCAAAGATATTGAGATTAATAATTCGCTATATATATAAATATCTCCCTTTTTTAATCAAATATGAAAGGAAAATAACAAGTACAATGTCCGGTATAATAGTTCGATTCTTAAATTTACAATATATAATGAACACAGATGAATTTAATGAAACTTTGGCTAGAAGAGTAAATTTTATATTTTTACGCATTTTTAGTATATGTTTTTTATTTTATTGAATTTATTTTCTGTTTTCAAGTTATGAAATTTAATGACTGTTTATAACTGAAATAGAATATTTTAAATTCAACAATTAGAATATTTAATGCAATACTAATATTTTATTCAAATTTGTTTTAATTCAATGTTGCCTTAACTGTACGAATGACCACAAATTTGACTTAAACTATTCTTGAATTCTGTAACATATGTTAGTGGTGTAATATTCCTTATGAATATAACTTCATTTATAAACATCTATTACCTGATTTCAAATTTTGTATCGAAATTGAAATATTTTAAATTCAGAATCTATTTTTTGGAGGCTATTTGTGTTAATGGTCGTTAAATCATAGAGTTATCGCTATGTTAGCTCCGTAAAAATAAACGTTTTTCACAATAATACCACATATATCTAAATTGGTTGGATGCGAAAATAAAAAACTACAGCTTCCTTTTGGGCTTTTAAAAATCTCAAATAATAGACATGTGAAGCACCTGCGTTTTAAATAGCATGTAGAAGTAAACATTTGGCGCAGTAGCGATCGAACATTTAAAGTCAAGATTAAATCAGCAGAAAACATGTTGGTCAGTAAATAGTTTAAAAGATGATAGTAGTTGTGCACAGAAGTGATATACATTAACACATGTGGCTAGATACATAAAACTGTAAATACAACATCAATATATTCATGAAACTAACTTGCAATGATCCACTACATATGACTTAAATAAAAGAATTTGATAACATGACTAGAGAGATGTACATATATAGTTTCAGAAAATACCCCAAACACACACATCTACTATGAATTTTATTCTAAATATTGTTCTCTTCATATTCAGAACTCGATCAACTGAAGTGTTACTATTCTCAAAACGAAAATCATTCAATTTAACGATGAAATGCTGAATATTAACATTTATTTTTTTAATTAACTGAGTAAAAAAAAGTGATTAACGCTTTTTTCATTAATATTTGCTATCGATAATTAAACAAAAGCATACTAAAAATTACACAGTTCTCTAAGATAATTAGCAAAACAAGATTGCAGTTTTAGTTGTTTCATAGCTAATAAAATGTTTAATAACACAAATCTGAACGTTTTTTTTTGGTATTCAGCTTCTATAAAGTCATAATTCTCAAGCTGATAGCATCTTTTTGCTCAAAAAAAAAAGGAATCACTATTAAACAAGAACCAGAATTTATACGATTGAACAAACACAAAATGCCAAAAAAAAACTTACTTTGATTGTTAAATACATTCTTCCTTTCTTTTTTTGTTTTCGAAGAAAACAACTCCCTTTTTCTTAGCACTAGTTGTTCTCAACAGTTCTCCAGAAAGCAAACAAACATTTTTTAAAAAGGTGGGGTACAAAAAAATTCTTTTGTTCCTGGGGAAAAAAATACAAAATATTTTTTTGTTCGGAAGCAGAAACATAAGTTCGTTTCTTTTTATAAGACAGGACTACTCTTACAAGGGAAAAAATAAGAAAACTTCAATCTTTGAAACTTTTTGTACATTAAAAAAAAGAAGGAAAAAAAAAAAGGGAAAATATCGTGGAGATTCAAGCGAATTCAGAAGTCCTCGAATTCCTTAGGACATTTTTCGGTGGAGGCGATGAACAATGCTTCTTCATCGTACTCATCGAAGTTGCTGGCATCACCAGGTCCTTTACTCGGAGGGACAAACGGGGCTTCCACCTGTAAGCAAAAGAATTCCCATCAATCCACTTTTACGCAAGGTAACACTCGAGCATGAACTATTTTGAGTTTTTTTTTTGTAACATTTCTGAGATTTTCTAGGAAATAAAAAATTCTAAGAAAAACTTGGTTTTTTTGTATTCACGTTATTATTTTTAGTTTATCTGTGCGTGTATCAAAACTAATTGCTACAACCCTTCCTTGTATGATTTTTTCTCTTTTTATGAAATAAATCAGGGTGATACAATTCATGCTCTAAATTAAAGGAAAAACGTATAAAAAAATCCTGGTATAAATATGCAACACAAAATAACTAAAAAACAGTATGAAGGAAATATCCATCATGAGGCAAAAATAAATAAATAAAAAATAAATTAAAAAATGATATATCTTTGTATCATTTTTATTCTTGATCATATAATTAAAAAACAATTATTATTATTTTAATTCTAATTTCATTTGCGTCGCGGTATTCGTCATCAAGACCTGTTCTGATAGCGAACCACCTTCTAACTATATATATAGTCTAGTAATTTTCAACGTCTCTCTCTATTCTACAAATATCTATATAAAAATAACATAAAATGAGCATATAGTAAAATACATTTTTGCGATAGATTAGAAGTGAAACAATTGCATAGTGATGTAAATTTCTGTCAGAAGTTTCAGGAAGATTATTTGGGGTATTCGATATTAAATTGCACAGAAATAACAAAAACACACACAAAAAAACAACCTTTTTTCCACTCATTATTGCTCGTATAAAAAAAAAAAAAAATCTCAGATTTGTTATGAAAAATATTCAAGAAATCACACGTTTCTTCCAACCACCACAAATAGCGGATTGACCAGTTCAAACCCGCTATAATGATTGTGACATTTAATTTTTTTGACAACTATGTTACTCATTACGCAATAGTCGTGCAAAAAAGTCACAGCAGCAACCAATTTACAGTATACTTGCTTTGAATACAATTTTTTTTGTTCACTAAATGTTTTGGTGAAAATTCCCATCATCATGCAAAGAAGGGTTAAATAATCCTTTATACTCATTAGGAAGTAAAACACAGAGTTACAAATTTGGGAGACTATTGCCTTTGAGAAATATCAAGTTCAGCGTAGGCCTTAGAAATTCATGAAAGAATCATGCAATACTTCCTTTCAGGTGTTCGTGAATACAATCCAGATTCTAATATGCTAAATGGAAAAAAAAATAGACGGTAAAATAAGCATTCGTGAAAGAACGGTACGTTTTCAGTTATTTAGCATGATATTAAAAAAAAAAGAGTGTAATTGCGATAGTAGTACGATTTCTTTTTTTTGAGCCTTTATTAGACGGAAAACTCATTTAAAAGAATACTTGTCTTATTAATCGCAATGAATTTTAAGTAGAAACTTCCCGGATTTCTCTCTGAATTCAATATTTTCAATTAAAAAAATGTATGTTCATCCTTTTTCAGCCAATTCTCTTTTAAACAGATTTTCAATATATATATATATATATTGGCAGGGTACAGCTAGTATATATATATATATATATATATATACTAGCTGTACCCTGCCACGCGTTGCTGTGGCTCAGTCTTGTTTAACAGAAAATACATATTTTCAGTATGTTAAATAATTTGCATTGCACATATGATCTTTTATAAAAAAAAATGTATAAATATATATACGAAAAACTTTCCTAAACTGATATTTATAATTTGTTAACCAAATGCTTGAAGTTATTACAGCTTATTTTTGTCCTTATGTCATGTTATGAACCTCTCTCTCTAAATTTATTTACATTGTCTTTAAAGTGGCGACCTCAAGTTTGAAGATAAATTTTAAATGGCTCCACTCTGGATTCATTGAGGGAATTGGGTTAGTTTTACAATGCTTATGGATATTTTTATTAAATCAGAGGTGTGTTCACAAATGCACATTTATCCAAACAATGTCACTTGGAAACATGAATTGTATTTCCTGATGTCATATAGGAAATGTTTTGATTCCGCAGTATATCTAGCAAGCAAAATTTGTAATGGCTCTGTTCTCTGAGTTGAGTCAGTTTACATTTTTCAGTGGTACAAAACATTCCTTTGGTTTCTCCCTTAAATTCCAGAACATTGCGCAATAAGGATACACTTCCATCATTGTGTAAATGAGAACATGCTGCCTGAACCTAGAATCTTCCACTGGGTTGTACCGGAATGCAAGTTGACTGTTATTGTGTGATTGCTCACCACAAAGTCATGTTTGACGCAGATGTGCTGTTTTTGGTTAAGAGCTTTCTGATGTAAAACACGAATGATGTGCTCGCAAATGAGCTTCCTCAAGTCTGGCTGCATGTTGCTTTGCTGCGCCCTCAGCCTGTGTTTGTGACATTCTTTGTCTGCTTTTCTCGTTTGCTGATATCCATTCTTTCTCAGTTTGATGTGCAATTACACTCATTGTAGTACTTTTGCCTTGCAAGTATGACAACCTAAGTTTGATTTCCTGCAAGGCATTATTTTTATCTAGTGAAGCCAATTGACTGCACTTAAAAAGAAAAAAAAATTCAAACAACGCATATAAAATTTCTTAAAAACTTAAAACTACACTTAAAAAGAAAAGAAAATTAAAACAAAAACATATAAAATTTCAAAACATGAAAAAAAAAGAAAAATTAGAAACAAAAAGAAAAGGAAAAAATAAAAAGTGCTAATGAAATATTTAACTTTAAACGTGCATCAATTGACACAGCTGAAATTTTCAATGCAATGAGAGGCTGAAGGTATTTTTAATCGAATACGCCAGGAAAATTCCAATATAAACACGGATTTTGCAACAGAAAACTACGACAAAGTGTTGATAATGATGGGAGTATTTTTGCAATTCACAATTCGATTAGTATTAGCAATTGTTATCAACAAAGTTAAGGGCCTATCTTAAAAACAGAGTGGCTTATATCTAGACACAGACAGCTTTTCACATGGAAAATTATTTGTTATCTGTGTACTTAAATATTAGCATCACCACAGCCAAATTACTGCCATGCAAATCGCAACATTTTCCCTCCATTTCTTTTTTCATAAAAAAATGTTAGAATCTTTATTGTTTAGATATTAAGGTACGATATACATGGCACCAATTTTGTTGCAGTGATGCTAATACATAATTACTGATGTGTGTTACAGAGCAGCAGTCACCAATTGGTGATGCATGAAAAATTTTGGATGGTATGGAGAAAAATTGGGAAATTATTTATACTTTTATGAAGATTCAGTTTAAATAAAGATGAACAAAACAACATATTACGGAACACGAATTATTCTGTACTAAAAGCTTTTTGTTACTGAAATAACTAAACAAAAAAACATAATTCCTGAGGTTAGCGATTTTTGGTAACCTCAACCATTTTTTGGAAAATTGTATGCAAAACACTTCAGTTTGTTGCTTTTCATGAAGCTTATTTTCAGGGATTAGAAGATTAAATAAAGACGTAAATATAGCTATAGTGCTCCACCACATAGAGGTCAATCCTATTAGTGAAACGCTAATTATAGAGTTATACATTAAGTGGTTCATGAAGTGTTGAAAAATGGCAACTACTGCTCTAAAGCAGGCACAGCAGACAATTTCTGTATATATACAGACAATGAAGCAACACAAAATGTCTACTCATAAGCATTGTAAAATTAACCCTTTCACCTCAAGAAGAGTCATTTAATTTGTTTTCAAACTTGACACCTCTTCTATGGAGACAATGCAAATAATTTTAGATTCATACCATAATAACTTGGGAGTATTCTGTTAACAAATTACAAATGAAATAGATCTGTTTAGAAAAGTTTTGTTAATGTATATTTCCACATTTTTTTATAAAAAAAAAATCATACCTCAAGTGCAAGCAGTTAAAGATATTAGAAATGTGTGCTTTCTCTTTTCTTTCTTTTTTAACCAGACTGAGCCACAGGAAAACATGATTGGGTACAGCTAGCTAGCTATAACAAACTTAAATGATAAAAAGCTATCAAAAACCAATTATTAACAACAAATTATCATTTTGATAAAATCACCAAAAAAAGTTGCAAACAAAGGTTCTTGGGTACCGTTGCAACTATATCAACCCCGATTTTGTTCGCATCATACACGGTGAATCGGCAATTAAGTGCTAATGTTGCCAATATGGTTGTGATAATACATAAATATCAAAACAAACACAAAATATACATCAGAAAATCTTAATTTTTCCATTTATATTTCACAGTAACACCAAATATAAAATTTTGAAATTACACAAAATAGATATTTCCTGAGTCTAAAGTTATTGCCCCAACTATTAAAAACTACAATAACTATTTCGTGGAAAAATTCACAACCAAGTGCAAAAAAGTATTATTATTGTGCACAAACAGGCATAGAATGTTCTTCCCTTATTGAATGCATATTGCAGTATTTGGCGATGTCTTTTGATTTTAGGTAAATGGCCGACTAAAGAAAAAAATATAAGTACCATAAAAAATTATATATTAATTTAATTTAGATTCATTGGAGAAAGATAAAATATATATATATACCATAAAGTCCGGCATATAACGCACACCCATACTTTCAAGCTGCAAGTTTTAAATTTTAGGTATATTCGCTATATAATGTGCACCCCTTTTTTACGAAGAAACCTGAAATGTACAAATGCAATGCTGTTATGTTTAGTAGCGATTTATTCAAGGTGTTTATCTAAGCAATTGCAAAAATAGTATACTTTTAGAATTACCACCTTTTAAGTTCAATAAGAATGCCATGTCTTTTAAATAAATAGTATTTCGAAATATTTAGAAGTTTAACTTTTTTATGCTCATTTATTTTTTAATTTTTAAAGCCCTCATTTTTATACCCAGCGTATAACTCACACCTGTAAATTTCGATCTTATTTTTTGTGTTCAAAGTGCGCGTTATAAGCCGGATTTTACGGTAGGTGGAAGGTGGCCGCGGTAGCCGAGTGGTATAGGTATCGGATCGTGGCTTGCCTGGTCACGAGTTCGATCCCAGTATCACTAAAGACCCGCCGTGTAGGGCAGCGATGCACGTTAAATCTGTCGAGAGCTGAAACGTCCTCCCGTTGGTGTGGTGTGGTAGCTAGGAGAGGGGGGTGCCAGCTCAGGTGTCATCCACGTCACTTGACCATGGTTCAAAATTACGTGGTCCGTCGCCAAAAGCCCTCGTGTAGCTGAACAGTGCGACGTTAATATTAAATCAAATCAAACTGTAGGTTTAAGATTTTAATCGGTATACTACTCGTAAACACATACATAGTGTACAGAATTAAATTTAGTATTTTATATATAAAAATTATCCAAAGTAAATATTCTGTGCTTAAAAATAAATTGAAAAATGATATACAATTCGAACAGTAATTGACATAAAAAGAGCTGAACTATCTTTATCAACGCGAAAGTAAAATTTGAAAAAATAATTACAATCTTATGACAACCTGCTTCCTCAACATGTATTTGAGCCCTCTGTCTCTGTTTTGCTCATTCACTGATGCTTACTCTAATTTGAACTGCATTTATCCCTCGCACTGCGTTTGCTTGGCCAGTATGATGACCTAAATCTTATGACAACCTGCTTCCTCAACATGTATTTGAGCCCTCTGTCTGTTTTGCTCATTCACTGATGCTTACTCTAATTTGATCTGCATTTATCCCTCGCACTGCGTTTGCTTGGCCAGTATGATGACCTAAGTTCGAGTTTCTGCAATACAATTTTATGTACTCAAGCCGATTGACTGCAGTTATAGTGAAGGTTTAAAGAAAAACATATGAAATTACAAAACAGCTCTGAGTGGGCCTTGTATCCGAATTCCTTTGTGGCCCTTTTTCAGATATGAGCACCATGTAAGTGGAATTGTAATAACATTCGTTGGGGCTCCTGCATCATTGATACAGCGGTAGCTCTACGTCCCTGACAAAAACAAACCATAATAACTTCCAGTATTTTTTTTAACAAATTACTAATGGAATCTGTTTAAGAAGGTAATAATCTTATAAAACAATGAAAAACAAAATAAGGTGCAATATTTTGATGACTCAAAATCAGAAAATCTTAGTTTTAACATTTGTATTTCAATACTAACATCAAATGAAAGGTACTTACGTATTATTGCAACCTATTAGCGATATTGTATAAAACGAAGCACGATTGCCAATTCCGCGCGTACAACATCTGCGAAAATGGAATGGCCAACTTTGCGAAAAGTTGGCGATTGTTGCGATAATACGTAAGAATCAAATGAAGTTTAAAAGGTTGTCTAAAAAAGAAAAAAAAACATTCCTATTAAAAACTCCGTCGACTAATTTCGTCACATTAAAATATCTCCAAGTGAGAAAAAAATATTGTTTCCAAACATTGAATGTGTTATATCGCGGCATTTGGCTACGTCTGTTTATTTCAGGTAAATGGTTGACGGAAACTATTTGGTAGAAAAATAAGTAGCGTACAGAAGTCAATTATGCTAGTTTCATTTTCGCTTAATAAAGAGAAATAAATTTAGCTTAAAATTACAGAAAAAACACGATGCAGAATTTAATCAGCGTAAACATCCCGCGATAATGCTATCCAACTGTTGCCAAACCTACAAAACAAAATTTGAGTTCTTGAAAGAATCATTTTTAAAAAGAGATTTATTCGAAAAATAATCCCAATTACGTATCAAAGGACAATAAATAGATAAATATGACAACGCATAAACATAACCATAGAAGAGTTATACAATAATTTCGAAAAATCTAAGCATAAAGTTTAAATTTTCGCATTCAGAGCGATTCGTGACGTCGCATGACGTCATAACACCAAAAAATCACTTAAAAATTAAATTTTAAAAAATTTAGAGAGAATTTCGAAATAAAAAGTACATAAGATCCTGACCAGAGACAAATGCAACGTTGTGTCAATATTTCAGATTAATCCATGTAGAACTTTTTGAGTTATGCGCGCATACACAAACCAACACAACATTTTTATATATATAGATATATATATATATTATATTCATTTGTGAATATACTGTATTTTTAATGATTTACTCTATTCATTTGTGAATATACTGTGTTTTTAATGTGAACATTCGGTTTTTAGAAATTTTTAGTTTGAACTTTCAGATTTTTTAACTTGAACTTTCGGATTTTTTTAACTTGAACTTTCGGATTTTTTAACTTGAACTTTCGGATTTTTTAACTTGAACTTTCGGATTATTTAACTTGAACTTTCGGATTTTTAACTTGAACTTTCGGATTTTTAACTTGAACTTTCGGATTTTTTAACTTGAACTTTCGGATTTTTTAACTTGAACTTTCGGATTTTTTAACTTGAACTTTTTGATTTTAGATAATTTTTGATTTGAACTTTCGGATCTCAAATATTTTTTGATTTTAACTTTCGGATCAGGAATTTATTTTTTCTACCTTTACAACTATTTTAAAGATGTGTGCATCATCTTGGAAGTTTGAGGGTTCACTTATATTATGTACTAAATTGTTTTTAAATTTTAATATTGCAATATCTTTCGGAATGTGATGGCGAATAGTTTTATTTTTCAAGTATAATGATTTAATTTTAACTTTTTTTTCTTTTTTTTTTCTGAAATTTGAAAAAATTTTCCAATTAAATTACCAAGTTGCAATAGGGGGAAGGTTGGCGCCATCAAACTAGTTTAACCCCACTTATCGGTCCTAAGTCCGAGATTGCACTTGGATATTTTATAAATTTTTATTTTATTTTATAATTTTTTAATTTGTTTGAAAATGATGGAACATTATCTTTTATATTCGCCATTGATATTCTGAAGTGTTTTGGTATTTTGGGATTCATATATTTCAATTTTTAAATTGATAATTGTGATTGTTTTTATATATTTAAATATATATATATATATATATATATATATATATATATATATATATATATATATATATATGACAGGCCCCAGGCCTGCTGGTAAAATGAGGAGGGCATCATCTCAATAAGAACGTCTTTATTTCGCTTCAATCACATAAAATTCAACATGGCGGCCCTTTGGCGCGCAACCGGGTGGTACAAAAGACAACATACCGGCGAGGAATCACCAGCTAAGCCTTTTCGAGTATGCTTTCTTCTTCGTCATTGAATAGGCGTTTTCTTTTGGGCGTCTGGACTGTAAAACAGTCCTCAATCCCATATCGTGAGAGTCTATGATGTTGGGCATGGCAAAAGTGGTGTTTTCCATTCTGGGAACAGTGTCTGAGGGAATCGAGTGCGAAACAATTTTATTTCCAATGAGGAATAGAAGCGATTTGGAGGGGCGTGAAAGAATCATCTCCGAGAGGTTAAGGCTCCCTTCACACCAAACGATTCCAACTCTGTAGCAATCTTTCCAATTTACAGCGATTCTGAATGAACAGAGATTTGCCTTCACACCGCCACGGGTCAATCATTCTTCCATCAGTTGCTATCGAATATGGATGCTGTTTTTAATGTTTTAAGATGATTAACGTTTCAAGCCATTAATTTCACAACTGTATTCTTATTCATTTATTTTTAAATTGAAATACATAAAACAAAAAATATAAGAACGGTTTTATTTATTTATTTTTTTATATTTTGCCTGTTAGTATCAATCGTAATTATAGCCTGAAAAGTGTAACAAATAATAAATATGTACTGTAACTATATTATTATGCAATTACTTTTACAAATAATATATCTAATGTTTTTAAAAAGCATTTCAAATGTTGTTATATACTACAGATTTTGTAGCATATAACAACTTTTTTTTTGATTATGTATCTAAAAATGGTTTTCTAATACATTAATGAATTAAAAATTTTACATGCCATTTACATTTTGCTTGTTTCACATAACAAAATTTGAGATCTATGTAGTAATAAAATGGAATCTTTTTAAAAAATTAAAATTATCGACAATATCGGTGTTTTATTTTATTTTAGCATTCTTATAAATATTTAAATTTTTTTCTCTCCCAAAATTAAATAAATTCTTATCAAATTGATCTCTGAAGCTATTTCAAACATCCTTCAGAATATTCCCTCCCCCCAAAAAAACACATTTTGCTTTAAAAGTATTAAAAAGTAAAGAATAAAGTTTTCAAATATCTAAAATTGAATAAAATATCACATGCAAAATTAATTTTATTATTTGCGCAAGATTAGCAGTGATATATAAAATATAGCCTACACACTCGGCGACAAGAACTAGAATTAGTTTACATAATGAAAAAGAATACTATGAATACCACAAAAATATAAGCGCCATCTATTGACATAAAAACAAACTCATGCTAACCCTAACAGAGAAATTCCTTATCTTCAAACATATGAAATCAGTTTCTTTAATAGAAATTTTATGTGAAAAAATAACTAATAACATAAAAAACAATAAAAATAAACACTCTATTTGTTTGAATTCGCTTTTTCTTTAAGAAATATCTCCCGGCTGCTGGTGAATGAGTGAAGAAAATCTGACCTGCTGAATCACGCGTGAATGAGAATGACAGAGGATTGAACCGGTTTCGGTTGGTGTGAAAGAGGGAAGCGAATCTTGGCTTATTTGACCGGGAAATTACGAAGCCGAACCTTGGTTGGTCAGACAAGTTTGATGGTGAATGAATCGGAGTCGTTTGGTGTGAAAGGAGCCGAAGAAAGACGGCGTGGAAAGTTAAAGGAGAGGAGTGCTAAAAAAAGAAAAAAAAGTCGATTTTTTTTATTATTTTGGCACACTGATTAGGCGTGAAGAGCTGACTCAATATCGATACTCTAAAGTACACTCCTTAGCTGAGTGTGAAACTGTGAATACGCCTTGTGTTAATATAAGATTCTAAATTTTAATTTAAAAAAGTATTATTTTACTAAAGTTGTAATGATTCACGTTCACTATTTGTTAATATCGATAAACTTTGGGTCACTACTTTACACCCCTCCTCAATGTCCCTTTATCACACGCAGGGAACGTCATGTCTTCTTTTAAAAAGTACAAATGCTTAACGATTTAAAAAAAAAAAGGTAACAGATTTTTTTGTCAAAAAAGATTAATTATGTACAGTATGTACCCTTTTAATAATTGTTTTAATACATAAATGTATTCTTTTAATACAGGAATAGCCAAATCAGGTAAATAAGGTGAATGCTTCATCACAGTAGTGTTTTTGCTGGTCAAAAACTGCTCGACAGATAGAGCCATGTGAGTGGGTGCATTGTCTTGGTGCAACAGCTATCCATTACTCCCCAATTCTGTTTTTTTTTTCTAATTTTTTTACAAAGTCTTTTTTGCACTTCAATGTAGTAGAGTTAGTTAACATTATGACCACTGGTGTGAATGAGAACCTGCTCATATCACGATTTCTGGCAATGTTTTTGTCTGTAATCGCTAACCTTGGGTGCCCAGCAGATTCATCCTCTTCCACAATGTTCCTTTCCCTTGAAAACTGTTATGCCATTCAAACACGTGTGCAAGAGAAAAGTTTCATTTCCATAAGCCTTGTTAATCTTTGAAATGTGATGGCTGATTTCTTAATTTTCATAAGAAATTTGATGTTGATTCGACATTTTCCCAGCAAAATGCAGTTGCACGTGTTCACTTAATGACGCAGTACTCCCAACTGGCTTGTCTGAAACTGGTTACATATATAGAGGAGGAAAGTGGGATGGCGTCTCCAAAACCGTTGTTGCCAATTCCTCTCTTTTTTCAAGTTACACACCTAGTCTCGTTTTTGTGTGTCACACCTTGTATTTATACTGTATAATATATACTTTTTAAAAATACTTTAAAATAACTTTATACAAATGTACACTTTTTTATTACATAGTTTTAAATTTCAATGTGTTAGAAAAAACTTCTCTTCGTGTATTTTGGGAGTTTTTTCCTATCGTCTTGATAAATCGAATTCTTGATAGTTCGAAGTTTTTCATTGATCCCACCAACTTCGAATTATCGAGAGTCGACTGTATTTGAATTTCCAAGTCAAGTGAAATTCTAAGAGCAAAATTTAATGTATTTCCCTCCAGTAGTAAAACAAATATTCAATTTTGAAATTGCAAATTAAATCAATTTCTTAAGATCCGTATACTAATGTATAAATGTTAAAGCTGTCGCAATCCTATGATACCATTAATATAATCTTAATACAATGTTAAATAATGAGAAAAATAGTATGAATTATTTTCCCGAATAATCTAGTGTCAACCCTCTAACAATTCCCCTGAGTATCTGGAATTAATAATTGGATCTGAATGAAATTTGGAACAAAAAGTGTTTGTGGATCGTTTTCTATATCAGGGGTGGGCAACTTGTTTTGGTTCGCGGGCCACATTAGGGAAGTGGAAGATCCGGAGGGGCTCACCTTTTTAAAAGGATTGCATTCACTATGAAAAACAATTAATATATATATATATATATATATATATATATATATATATATATATATGAGTTAAATATAACAATGACAGTTTTATCTAATTTATTTATTGTGCTAATTTCATATTGTCTATAGTTGCAAGCCCATTTAATTTTAGAATGAGTTTAAGGTATCCGACTACACGTTCGGAACCGTGATTTTAAGAAAGCGCATAAATGGATAATTTCATGATATTTAGTGTCACAGATTAGAATACTCGTATAAAATTGTTTTAAGGACATTTTAACAAAAAATTTTTTATTTAAATACAATATTTTGGCAAAAAATTAACTTGGAATAACTTTTTTTCAAAATGTTCTCCTTTTATAAAAAATACTTCTAAAATAATAATATTTTACTTATATAAAGTAAAGACTTTTCCAGAGAGTCTGAACTATTTTTTTTTTTTGAAAAATTCACATTATTTCCAGAGTTGCAACCAATTGAAATAATTATCGGCATTTTTTTCTTAAAATTTCTCCTCTCTGTTGTCGTAAAACATGGTTAAACCCACTTCTAAGTTGTATATTTCAAAAATTCTAGTTGAGCCTTTGTACAGAGGTCTGAGCTATATACAGGCAAAATATTAGTATAATAGAAGCATTTTTCACAAAAGGAGAATATTTTGAAAATAGGTCATTCTATGTTAATTTTTTGTCAGAATATTGTGCGTAAATAACTTTTTATTGTAATAATATTCTTAAAACAATTTATATACATTTTCTAATCTAAGTGACACTAAATATCATAAATATTATCCATTTATACGCTTTTGCAAAATCACGGTTACCTTAAGTCGGATACCTTAAACAGACAAATGTGTATCCTATTATATCTTTTTCCAATTTTCTTTTTAAAATCAGGAGTGAGATTGCTTGTTTAAATTCTCATGACAGACTACAAGTTTATGTAAGCCAACTTACATCTATATTTACTCTTATTGATCTTGATGCAAGAAAAACGTCCACTAAAGACCCGCCGTGTAGGGCAGCGATGCACGTTAAATCTGTCGAGAGCTGAAACGTCCTCCCGTTGGTGTGGTGTGGTAGTTAGGAGAGGGGGGTGCCAGATCAGGTGTCGTCCACGTCACTTGACCATGGTTCAAAATTACGTGGTCCGTCGCCAAAAGCCCTCGTGTAGCTGAACAGTGCGACGTTAATATTCAATCAATCAATCAATCAAAGCAAGGAAAACGTTGCTCACAAATATATGTCGACTAAAATAAGAAGAAAAATTTCTCCACAAATTCCTTCATACATGAAAATATTTCAACTGACAAATATTTGTGAAAGTCAGTGTCATAGCAAAAATCATTTCCTTTCACATTATCATGTGACTTTAAGTCAATTAGTTCAATTTGTAGCTCCTTAGGGGCTGTATCAATATCAACAGTAATGGGATAACAGAGCAAATTGAACGCAGGCTCAATTTTCTTAAAATCCTGAAATCTTCTTGTGACCTTGTCTTCCAAAATTTATAGATGATCTCTGTCACCCATCCGATATAGTGGTTAGCGACGCTGACTGTTGTGCCGTAGAGCCTGTGTTCAAATCCCGGAGAAGGCATGAATGTTTT
The DNA here is from genome assembly GCA_019973935.1 of Trichonephila clavipes. Lineage (NCBI taxonomy): Eukaryota > Metazoa > Arthropoda > Arachnida > Araneae > Nephilidae > Trichonephila > Trichonephila clavipes. The sequence continues at coordinate 337,806 of BMAU01005287.1, forward strand.
TAAATGTATAGGGACTTTGCGGAACGGGTTACTCTAGCCGTCGAGACGCAAGTCCTCTCGTGAGGTTGGTGGAAGGAGAAGATTGGTAAAAGGCTCCTGATCCCCCTGGGTGTTCTTTCTCAAAATTGGGGTGGAAACGATCTAAATCGTACTGTCACCTGCATGATGCTCAAGGCTACGGCTAACGGCAGGCGTACATCTAGCCCCTTGTCATGATGAATTTCGTAGGCCTGGATATGACACAGTTGAGATCAGACGGCATAAGAAACAACAGCAATGCAGATGATCTCTTAGTAGAAAAATTTTCATGTACTTTATTTTTCTAATATTGGGAAAGAAATCTCAGTTCAAAGCTGATTTTCTGACTGTCTTGGCGGGCCACTAGTTGCCCCCTGCTATATGGTATGGTCACTGAAAAAGTAAGTGTATTCCATTTTTTTTATAATTGTGTATGCTCCAGGAAATACAAGACATGTTAACCTTATACCAACTCATTTGAAGAAAATACATATATGTTACATTTCATTGATTTACATATCTATTGTCATTCTACAGAAAACAAATAATTGTGATCTTTTCTAAATATTAGGCTTAATGACTTTAAAATAATCGATTTAGTTTCAATAATTTGTCTCTGAGCATTATAAGTTCAATGTCGTACACTATCTGAATTTAAATTCAGTAGATAGATTGCAATAACATCCATAAATTGAAATGCTTTTGTCCCTTTATAAAAACGAACTAAACATCATTATCCATGAATATTTTATAACTAAAGTAAACATTTCTTTAAAAAAATAATTAACTGTACAAATTTTGCTGTAGAACTTGTATTTCGGTTTAGTGATTACAATCAAGAGAGATAGACTATTATGTTTCAGGGTTGACCACATTAAAACGTGCCATGGCTTAAATTCCTCATTTTGGCATGCAACAGCTTGAGACAGTAGAATTAAGCTATCGTTTACTCACAATTTAAAGGTGTGTTGGGTGTTTAAGTATATTTTAGGGCAGAACAGATTTGTTAATAGTTGAATTTTTTCCGACTGCCTATTTCTGCTCGACTCAAAGATTGGATTAAGCCTGCAATTTAAAATCTCGGTTAAACAACGACGTCAACATCTAATTCCGAAGAAAAATGAGAAATCAGAAAACATTAAAAGAAATGAAATACTTTCCCTTAGAAAGTTATTTAGTTAAACATTTTATCTTAGTTTATTGAATATTTAAAACAGAAAACTCATTTCAAATATTTGCTTTTTACAGGAAATTTGCATTGCAATTCTAATCCAAAACCCAATACTAAGGTTAATGCTTGAATATGTTCACCATATCCACATCTCATGTCAACTTTTAGATCTTGAGCCACAACATGTTCAATTTATGATCAGCTTCTGCCGTTTGCAATTTGTTAGGGATTAAGAATCTACTGCACATCGAATATGAATTTATTAATCTCCACACACAAAGGTTCACATACCTTATTTTCTTAAATTTTAATTTTTTGTGTAATGTTGAAAATTTGTATTTTATTGAAAAGTAGTATGTCTATGGGGCTGTGTTTTCATCAATAATAGTAGTCATGGTTGCAAACTCGTGGTAGGCTCTGCTTCCATCGAGTCATGGGTTTGAGTCTCGGTGCCAATAAAGATACGCCCTGCAGAAAGCTTGAAATCTTAGAGAAATGGAACGCGAAACGTTCCTCCATCCCATTTCGAAATGTATTAGGGCCTTGAAGTGGAGAGGCCTGGATTGTGAGGGAGCTTCCTGATTAGTGGACTAAAGGAATCAATGATTTAACACTCTATTCGCTGCCTTGAAGTTATGGAACAGAAATTGATTGGAAAAAAGTGCTTGCCTGTGTGGGTTGCAGATTGAGAATAATTTAAAATTAAGAAAGGAAACATGAAAGTAAAATGAAAAATTAGAAAACACCCAACTAACTGAAACTAACCCCTAAAAACTTAACCGCTTTTCTTATGTAGATTAATTTAAAAAAAAATTATTTATAATCAGTCATTGAGTGAGAATATTAATGTCACACTGCAATCAGCCATTGAAGAAGAGATTAAAAATAAGTCTTTAGATTCAAAGTTTTAAAAAAATAGTGAAATGTTATTTTTTTTGTTTCAAAATTTTCACAAAATATTTTTCTCAATTTGTTTTTTTATATGTTTTGTGGTCAAGAAATATTAATAATACTCCGAAATTTGCTATTACCTTGTATTTATTTTATATCCTTAGTTGTTTCTCTTTCTCCATTTTATAAGCAAAATCTTTTACTACTATTATTTATCGAGATATGGTTGAACACATAATAAAATAAATGAAATGATTCACTGAATTGCAACACTTTTGTATTTCACATATAATTTAAATCATGGTAAAATAGACAAGAAAATGAAGAACTTGTTTAAAAAAGAATAATTAATTCCGGAAGAATGCTTTTTTAATCAAATTTCTTTGGTAAATGTTAGAATTGTTTGTTGACAAAGAATGTATTCACTTACACTAGAAAATCAATAAAAACAATAAATTTAATATGCGAATTTAGCAAGAGAAATTGATACATTTAAAGTTGATATCTGGTTATCATTAGAGAGAATGACGAACTGTATTAGATAGAGTAAATAGAAGAGTAAAAAAAGAATTATAAATCCTTTTGAGCACTTCCAACTCTACTATCCTGCGAACTCGAAATTACGAAATACTCATGCTGCCTCGAAGAAAATAATATGATGAAGGTATAAGTCTTATAACCAAATATTGAAAATAAAATCGACAAATTTACTTGAACTCGAAACAGAAATGTAATCGTTAGACAGCTAAAACATAATAGTCAATCTTTCATTAAAATTTGAATTCCCTGATCCTTCTCAAATCCAAAACTTTCAATGCGTAAATATCTTTGGCTCACCATAACTTAAAGGAAAATTAATTAAAATGGAATTTTGCGCCTCATTATTAATGATTAAAAATTAGTCTCCTTATTAGACTCAGATGAGTTGTAGACCCGGTCGCCAAGCGCGGTGCCTTTCACAAAGAATGGAGATTACGGTTGCTTTGTGTCGGTGGCTGGTATCCTTTTAATCCTGATGCTTTTTTTTTCTGGCAATCCTCTTTAGAAATTTTAATTTCGAGATTGCTAAAGATTTCTCTTTAAAAAATAATTTCAATATATATTATTGATAAAAGTCTTTGAAATTATTTCTTTTAATTTTTCTTTTCTTTTAATTCTATCGATGATCTACCATTTTTATAAGTTTTTGAGCACAATAATTACTTAAATTACTTAACTACTCTTAATTAGAAAATTACTCTAATTATATTAATTACATTAATCATGTTGATAATGTCTAATTAATTAGAAATTTATTAAGTGTAATTATTACACAAGTTATATATAGAAAGAATTGCAAATAAAAAATTAATTTATTCTGTGTTAAGCAACACTTTACATTTTCTTACAGTGTTTTTATAAGTTCTGTTATTTCTTTTTACTATATGCTCTTGACAGATTGCTTTATCATTGTTTTTTATAAATTCTCCTTGTTTATTTTATAATAATACTTGGGGGGAGGTTCCTTTGTCCACCTAATCTCCGATCAGTCCCCATTGTGCAAATTATACAACAATTTATACTCATTGCTCAAATTGTAAAATTGCGATTTAGATGGCAACCCCTCTTCAGATAAATTCAACTTTTTACGCGAACCATTTTTACTAACTATACCTTATACATATATAAATTTATTACAGCATCACGAAAAACTTTTTATATAGAGATATATTATAAAATAAGCAATACACAAATGAAGAAGTACAGTGATCGCTATCTATGACGCAGAACAAGTCTAACACGGCCGTTCTTATGAAAAAGAAACTTAACAACAAAAAAACAATGTGGGGTCCTTTGGGCGTATGATGCATTTATTTTAACGTAATAGCATTCTGGCAAAAGATATCTGTTTCGGATATTTGACCACGGTATCTATAGACATTGCAGGCTGAGAACTGCTCTGCGCATTAGAACTAGTTTTGTGGCTAACTAATTTTTCGCCTTTTTGTTTATAGTACTGAGAGAAAACCTAAAGATTATAATAGATAGATCTGCTGAATCCAACTTAAATTATGAAGAAAAAGGTACGTACAATATAAAAGCATTTGAAAAAGCTTCGATCACTGTTTTAATCTAAGAACGATAAATAAGTTATTGTATAAGTACATCATATTTACTAGAGCGTTTCATCCACTACATATTCAGTAATTTGTAAATTCGAAGCTAGAATATTTGTAAGGCTTTTTACTACAGAAAATTGCTTAATTCTGAAATATTATTAAACTAAGGATAAAATAATATATATATATATATATATATATATATATATATATATATATATATATATATAATTAAAACTATAATTATGCTTATAACATTAAGAATCAACTTTTTGTAGTTTTCTAAACAATAATAATACTAATTCAGCAGCAACAACAATAATAGTTATATATGTAATCAATAATCATGTAGTAAACGGCATAAGTCTAAAGCAAAGTAATATAGAAAAATACAACAAACTATCACAAATTCTGCCTGTTAAAAATGTTATTTATACATCAACGTTCATTTTATTATCGACTTTGATGTACAGCAGGTTGATATCTAAAACTGTAACATACATGACATAAAATATGCATCGATCCCCATCAATTCGTACGAGAATCTTTGATGAAACTTATGAATCAAGAACCTAACATTTTTTGAAGTGATAACTTCTTTAGGCGCGTTTTGCTGAAGAGTGAATCTAAATTAAGAGCCAGGTTCGGGTGAGTTAGGGTCACTCAATGTTGCTCGGATCCAGTCGGTAATCGTGCTCAGGTCGGTGAGGCGAGCTTAGTTTTGAATTAAAAGATTTTTAGTCGTGTGTTTTTTTTAAGTAAAAATTTCATGCACCCTTTTTTCCATTAAGCTTTATTTTCTTTATTAAAATATTACTATCATGCAGCCTTCTCAACTCCAACGAGTGAACGAGAGTAGAGAAGCGCAAGCGAAAATAATTGGAAAAGAAAGATTATTTTTATGTAAGAGATTAAAGATAAAAGAAGAAATATATTAAGCATGGGATCTATTTTTTTTATTCAGTAGAAAGAGCATTGAAGCGCAAAATGTGCCAAAAGAACTGAAATCCGAAATTTTAATGAAGTTAATTGGCCAGAAAGTTCCCACTATTTTGGTTCTATTAATGATGACAACTAAGAGATTACGAGAAAATAAAAGCATTAATCGTGAAAGAGCATGACATGAGCCTTCTTCTTTTGCTTGTTTAGAGAATTTTAAGAAAAGTAAACGGGGCTTTCAGGGTATAACTTTTCCTAGCCTTACATAGCAATTGGCGTAATATAAGTTATATAAACAGTACTTACGTATTATCGCTGCGGTATTGGCGACATAATATGACATGGTTGGCATTTTAGCGCGTACGACACATAGAAAATCAAGGTTGCTAAATTGGAGAGTTATCTTGAACGTTGGCCTTGTTTCGATAGTACGTTAGTACCAGATATATTTATATATATTATATAAATATAGTCTACATAAGTAATTTACATATATATATTTTTAAATAATTAGACTAATTGCTTTTTAAAACGTACAAAAATTCTCGTTATCAAAATGTAAGAATGCATAATTATTTAAACATTTCCCTTTACAGAAAATGGATGAAATAAATAAATGCACCGATGAATGGGAACGAAAAAGAAAATTACTTAACACCTGCATGCGAAAATGTCATAAAAGAAAACGTAGTGCATCCGAACAACTGGATTCTCTTGCACAAAATAAATCAGAAATTTTCACTTCTATCAAGTGAACACAAGCACACACACATTTTTTTTTATTTAACAATAAAAATGTTTATATTACGTCACATTTTATAATTTATTATTTAAAAGTCGAATGCTAGTTACTTTTGTATTCGCCTTTAGAATCCTTTTCAAAGCGTATTTTAATTAAAGTATTTGAATGTAAAAAAAAATATTTCATATATGTACTATTAAAAATATGTAGAATTTCTTAACCTTTATCTTCACAACTGTAAAATGCTTTGATAATTAGAACCATTCATATTTATATATTCTTTAAAGAAGTAAGAAATAAAGTTAAATATTAATTTTTGTCACAGTTGTGAGAAATTGTGCATTCACACAATTGATTTACGAATCTCTGAGAATATTTCAAATTAAAACATGAGTACGGGATTCAAAATTTTACATGAAATAAAACAATGAATAAAACTATTTGTTATTTCCAAAAAAGAATTAAGTAATATTGATGAATCATCAAGAATATAATGAAGTCTAAAAACTGTACAGAAAAATTAGAAAATTCAATCAATTTTTTTAAGTATTAGAATGCTGCAAGGAAAAACATGGAGTTTCTTATTTTCCCCCGAGTCATTTTCTAATTTATATATAAAAATGATGTATTAACAGCAAAGAAATTATAATGCTTCAGTTTTAGTTAATGGAAACTATAAATCCTTCTACTTTCTTCTCTAAAGAATTTACATAGTATAAAACAAATTCATATAATTTACTCTTGAATGGTTATTTTCTTGATATGCTAACTTTCACATTCCGAACGAAGTAGATCGCCGATCATTGAACTGGGTTGCAGCAAGTTAAATTTTTTATGTGTGCAAAAACAGAAGAAAAAAAATTTCATATTATGTTAATAACGGTATTATATTCGCGGCTGGATGGTAATGTTGGTTAAACGCTGGCCTTGTACGCCTAAGTTTGTGGGTTCGAAACCGGCCCATGTCAGTGGATTTTCATCATGTAGAGAATCGACAGCATCCATGTCGTAGGATTATGCGGCTTGTTGAAAATTCCTAGAGCGCCAGTTTAATATCTGGGCAAGATTAAATTTCTGGTACAATTTCGCATCGTCATAGCTTAGGTGCCTCCCTCTGAGGAGGAAACCGGGCTTCAAATTTAAATTGTAGCAACTGGTATCCATTTATAAGGTGCCACACTAAATAGGGGTAAATGTGAATGTCCTAAGTCTACAATGATTATTATCAATCCACAGCCCCATTTGAAAGAAAAAAAATATTATATTCACAAACTAATGATACATGCTTTCTTATCGAAGTTATATATTCTGAAATTATTTCATATGGATCATAATTTGAAATAAGTCCACATACATTATTTTTACCAAATATACCCTCACTTGTATAAAATAAGTATTAAAACGGGAGAATTAAATGGATTAATTTAGCAATTTGGTTGGAATATAGTGAATTAACTTCTAAAATAGAATCTTCCCACTATGGATTTCGATGTTTTTTTAAAACTAATTTCTTATCTGGAAGTAAATCTATATTTCAAATTAACTAAAATTCTGTGCAAAAGTTTCCGAGTTTTGGTGGCTGAGAAATTGATATCTTAACGTTAAATTCGTGTATTGGATATTTAATGATAAAAAATTTGTCTACTAAATATTTTTCAAAATTTTTTTCGTAAAAAAACCATTTAAAAATTAAAATTAACTTTTTCCCAATTCCAAAAGAATAAAAATAGTATTATTAAGAAAAATATAAATATAATTAAATAAAATTACAAAGAAAAAAATCATAGCAGCATTTTTTTTTACATTTATATTTTGATCTCTCATGTTATAAAATCTATACCCCCCCTAAAGTTTCATATACCTTAAGGGTCCGTATATTTATTTTAGTAAAATGAATAGTTTATACGCGTTTAGGCGTTGAAGCGCTCTAATGAGTTAAAGTGTGATATATGAAGCTATGGGTGATTTTTTTTCAAAACTTGCTTCGAATTTTTTGAAGTTCAATGTCGAAGCGATGATTTTGGACATACAATCGAACCCTCTATTTTTCGAACTTTTCCTGAAACCAAAAACAGAAGTATACTGAAAGATGAATACCTATTTAACGAATTTTTTACACAACGAACTTCTTTTTCGGGATTCAGCGACCTTGTTAAATAGAGGTCGGACTAAATTTTGAAGCTCAGCTCCCGAACGAAAGTCGCATGATAGATTTCTTTTGGAAACATGTGAGAAACCAACTTGTTTTCAGAAAATTGATTTTCGACTTTTAAAGCTTACTAGTCAATATTTGGTGTGTTTTTGAATATAGCTCTAAAAAGCGTTAATCTGGAACTTAAAATTTTTTTTTTTATTTTCTTATCCATAAATTTATTTAAACGATTCGGTTTCTGTTCAGAACACGAAATAAACATTGGGTTCTCTTTAAAAAAGAGAAGAAAAAAAAAAGAAGGAAAAAAAAAGATAGAATTAACATTTATATATATAATGGAATCTATACAAATTTTTAATTACATTATACATTGTCTATTTTCGGCTTTTTCATCTTTAGCTCCTCCGTTAATGGAAACATCCACCCTTAGTAAAACGATATCCGTGTCTATTTTTACTTCCTACAATTTGTTTTTCAAGAAATTTTTTTGTAGATCTTTATATTAATGGTTAATATTAAAATCTGTTTTTTTGAAAGGTTGAATTTTAATTCTGTAATTCCACCAAAATTATGCATGCGAAGAACAAGCATATTGCAGATATTAATTATTGATCAATTCATCGCGCAATGTAATCTTGTGTATCGCCCACAAACATTTTCCCGTTATTTTTATGGATTATTATACTCTAAGTTCCTCTCTATTTAAAAAGCTGTAATAAATTTATTACGTAATAATTTGATGCTGTAATAAATTTATTACGTATTGTCACAACACAACGCCAACGTTCAAGATAATTCTCCAAATTGGCGACCCCGATTGCGCTCGTGTCGTACGTGCTGGACTGGCAACCATGCGCTCCTTTCATTAATGTCTCCAAAATGGTGGTGATAGTACATTATTGCAAGCTCTCGCAGAAAAATATTGCAACGATTGCCTGGACAGAAATCGTGAGAAGAAATGCGTTGTCTCATACGAAAATTTATTAACAATCAACGGAACTAAATACTCAGCTTTCCAGGAAGCTGAAGGTTTATAAAAACCTGGGGACATTATCATTAAAGTGTTGGATGATGTAGCTTCAGTGACGAATTGAACTGAAAAGGAGCGTCAAGAACGAATTTCGTGAAAAAAATGAATATAACTACATAATACATGTAAATTACAGTTTTATAATTTGAGCAATTAGTATGAACAATTATATAATTTGTGCAATGAAGATCAGTCCGCCGTTAGACGGACAGGGGGTATGCTGCTCCCTCCCCTAGTCTAATATAAAGATAAATATAAATACAAGCTTTTCCTCTCAGTCTCTACCTGATCTGCAAAAGCATTACTCTATAATCGAAAAAAAATCTCCTTTAGAAGTTAATTTCTTAGATGACAATTAATGCAATAACTCTTTAACGCTTAATTTATTATTTTTTAATCCTTAACAATGATACCAATTCTGTGAGTTGCATTGAGAATTGCGAAAGGTATTAAAGGGTGTCCTTTTTTGACGATTATAGAATTGCACAATTGATTCAAAGACTGACTTACTAATGATATTTTTAATCCCTAAAAAAGTTTTAATTTAGTATATTCCACAAGTCATGTGTTCACCAATATAATTTTGCAATTAATTCAATTGTCAATATTAATTTATACAATAAGTAATTGGAATACTTTTTTTATGCAATAAGTAACAAAATGCCTTTATAATATTCTTATATTAGTTTGTGAAGGAAATATAAACCAGTGTTGTAAGATTCTAATGAATTAAAGACACAAAAAATATAAAAATGATAAATCGCTCATGGCCAAGGTGTTTCATTTTTTACTACACAGTAAGTAATATGTTTTTCTTGCTTAAAAATTTTATAATCAGACCAAATTATATCCATGAAAGTTCCCACGAGGAAGAAATCATGAAATTGAGAGTCATTAAGTCTCATTTTTAAATAAATGAAATTTCTAATTTTAGATTGGTTCCTTTATAAAACCATATATAAGCATAGAAATAGTCTTTAGAGTAATTTTCAAAGCACACACAAGTTGCTATTGCATTCGAAAATCCTAGTTTCTGAAACTCAAAGTATATGAGTGCTGATGAAAACTTGTATTCATCGCTATTATATCCAGTAATTAGTATTTTTTTTTTCAGTTTAATCTGAGCGAAATTTTTAATTTGCTAAATTAATGGCGGTAACGAATGTGTTTGTGAAAGCAAGTGCAAATAAAATTTCAAAATAACAAACAATAGGAGACTTAATGCAGTTCTTTGTGTAAGCGTTAATGCCTCTTTTAATGTAAACCTCTTCAATTGAGCGAAGTTAATTCAATCATTGAGATTTATACATTCATTTAAACGTACAGAGTTTTGGATAGATAAACATTTTGGAATGCGTATTATCTACTAATCCTTGCAGCTACTATCGATTTAAATACTTTAAGATTGCTGATAGGTATTGTTATTTTACCGAGTTGCACAACTAATTTCTATTATTGATTGAACTGCAGTACGTTTCATTATAATCAAATTAAACTTTTTTTTGATACACAAACAAGAAAGAACAACAACAAAAAAGTTCCACGTGTACGTGTTTTGATTGTAAGACAAATAGTTATTTTAACAGCTAATGTTATTTTTGCTTAGTTTCGTAAAAGCATTTCTTTGGAACAAAACCTCGTCAAAACAGCAATTATACTGTTTTAAAGAATTGTACTAAAGTGATTGATATTAAAATCTTTATATATAAAAATTTTCTGTGCGCGTGTATGTGACTAAACTCATCCTAAACGGGTGGACCAATTTTAATGAAATATTTTGTCTTTTCCAGTGTACTCGAGAATGGTTTAGATTCACAATTCGGTCTGATATCGCAATTAGTTAAAAAGATATTAATGCATAATTGTTTAACTCCTCATAAAAACCTTAAAACGCATAATTGTTTTACTCCTGTGTGCTATTTTTCTACTAATGCGCTGCAAGAAAAGCCACAATACGGTATATCTTTATATATATATGTGGCATGCAGCCAAAAGCAACGCTGTCTTCGCGCGCAGGCGCAGCTAATGAGAACTGAAACTCTTGGACATTAGAGAACTGAGAGAGAAGGACTGAGGTGCGCGAGCAGGCGTTACCGTCCTCAAACCTATCTGTTAGAATAGCTACCTTTTTAATTAATTTTTGTTAGTTTTAAAATAAAGTAGAAGAAAAGACAAATGTCTTGGACCCCTTGTTGTCTCCCACATATAAATCTTCTATGCTTGTGTATGTGACTAAACTCCTCCTAAACGGCTGGACTCATTTTTTTATTTAAAATTTTTTCTTATCGGAAATCTATACTAATAAAAGAAAGACTTCGTGTGTGTGTTTCACTTCTAAGCAACCCAGAACAAAACTTGGCACATAATTACTATAGGTCTTAATGACGTGCACTAAGAAGAGTTTTTTTTTCAAAATTCGCTTTAGATTTTTTTAAAGATCAAATTTTTAAGCAATTCCCCCCTTTTTTGTGGAAATTTTCAAGGTGAAGTTGTACTTCTACCGCGGATCCCAATGATTCCTTCAGATTCACCTACACCATTTAAACGTTTACAACTTCATATTCGCTTAGCATTTGCTATGACTATTAATAAGTCACAAGGTCAAACAATGAAAATTGTGGCTTAGATTTAGAAAATCTGTGCTATTCTCACGGCCAATTATATGTTGAGCGTTTCAGAGTTGGAAAACTATCGAATTTATTTGTTAATACCCTCAAGAATTAACCAAAAATATTGTTCATCCAATGGCATTAGTTTATGTACAATTTAATAAATATACCTGTTATAAAATAGTTTGAGTCTCAACTTTTTCACCTTTAATTAAAACAAGTTAAAGTTTTTATTCACACAGCCTCTACATTTAACTTCGCTCATAGTATACACATACTTACACGCTATCGATTGATCGAATTGTGATAACCGTATATGTAATGACGTTAGAGAGATATTGTAATAATTTTTTAATACCAATTTTCATCAAAGCGGTTCAGATTGTTAAAGCTTATTCATAAAAATTTGGAATTTTTGAATTTAAGATGTATGTATAGGACAACGCCTGTCGCTAGTATTGATATAAAAAGAAAGAAAGCGTTTAACAATGAAGTGAAAAAAAAACTAGATTGTTGTAGTAATTTATTTGGTTTTTCTGAGGTTCTCTTTTGTTAAATATAGTTTGAACACTGAATATCAATAATTTGTTTCAATAAACCAAAAGATTGATGTTAATTTCCGTATTTAGTTTATATTTCTTTATTTGACGCAAAAAAATTCATACACTACACCTGGAGTGGCAAAATCGCGGCTCACGACAAACTTTTTTTGCGTCCTGGTCAGTATGTCTGGGCACACAATAATATATGATAAAACAAAATTCTCACCAAATAGGAAAAATAGTAGTAGAGAAAAGATGTCAAGTGTCAGGAAGTAAGCATTAAATTTTTCTTGTTCTTTTATTTATGCATATTATAATGTATTATTCGAAATCAACTTACGTTTCTATGATTATTGATTTTTTTTGCGGACCACCTTAAGTTAAACCTTGCTTGTTTGACCCAAGTTACCCTTTGAATTTGACACCTTTGCACTACACCAATAAACCTACTCATTCTAAACTAAGACCAGAGTGTAAAGTACCAAATTGGCGATAACACTATCTACTCTTCCAATCTCTGAAGTCTAAAGCTCTTTCACATTTAATAAGAAATAGTCTTTCTTACATTACACATCGATATAAACTTTTCAAAACTGGCGGAAGACTGATCGAAGTTTTCGATTACAAATTGAGACTATTTTTAGTTATTCTATCATGTGTGTATTAGATCTTAATTTTAATAAATTGTCTTACTGAAATAACTGGTAAAGTGTAAATAAAACTTTCCATGTATCTTACTTAACATCAATCAGAACTTTGTATGTAAGATTTAAAAACAACAATAGATCAACAAATAATTGCAGAGTGATTAAAGTTGGTAAGCAGTAAATAAATGGCTGGATGGAATTGTCGATTTGCACCTATAATTTCAGGCCAGTACTAATTAATGTAGGTGTTTAGATGCCTTCAGTTTTTTAATATTGTTTTATTTAGCTGTTTGAGCTGATTATTATCTTAACAGATATATAACCCTAATATTTTACAAGTAACATTGTCAAAGGAATCATGAGATATTGAGAGCAAGTACAATATATTTAAGAGAAAATATTCCAGAAAAGACCAACGAAAACCATATACATCGGTTCGGCAGAGTTAAGCAACATAGCTTTGGAAGATTTGCGAGTGATAGATTAAAGATCACCTTGAACTGAAAGATAATTAGAGACGAGATAATCTCATTTCCCCGATGCATATGTACGGAAAAATAATAACGTTCTCATTTATTTTCTTCCTTACAAATGGGGTTAATACTACTATTAGAAGCAAGGCAATGAATGCATAACTCTAGAGCTAAAATTTATATACGTGAAAATATTTCCAACTAAAATACTTTCCTGATAGTTAATAATTCAAACGGATTCTCAAAAAGACTGTTTAAATTTACGGTAACTTCCAAGTCCTAATGTTGCAATTGATGTAGCAAAAAAATTGATTTGAAGAGTTCAAATCTCGTCATGTTATTTCAAGTTAGAGTTAATATATCGATAGGTAATCAGAAGTTAATAGACCTACATTAATCTATTACTGTTATGATTGAAAAATTGTTTCTGATAGTAGTAATGTTTTTAAATAATCAAAATCGTAAAATAAAAAAAAATTAACGCTGTAAAAGATCCTTTAAAGAAATTTTGAAAAAAAAAGTTAAAATCTTCACGGTAAGATTCCACAAATTAATTAATATTACTTTATATTAAAATGCTTCCTTTTATTTATGATTAATTTGATTTTTTTTATTTTGGAAAAAAAATTCGACATAGGACTTGAAGGAAGATCTGAATTTTATAATTGCTAGTCACATTTTACTTATATATAATAGTACATGGAATATTTTACATATTTATCAGTGCCGATTTAAGCTCATTTCGGCCTTGGTCGCAGAAGATCTACATGTCCCCTTGGCACTGGAGGATCGAAATTTATTACTAGAATATCTGGTTAAGTCCAGCTCATTTGGGCCCTTCTAAGCCCATACGAACTCCTGGGCGCCCGCCCCAAGCTCCCAAAGGATAAACCGGCGCTGATATTAATAAATACATTTAAGAATTCGTTGCAAATGTATAAAGATGAATAAACAATTTTCAGATGTCAGCAAATGAAGTAATACATATATGTTGTTTGTATGTTTTTTAGATTATACGCAAGATACTTTAATATGTTACTGACGTATATGTGTGTACGATTTCATTAAAAATTCCAATAAAAATTATATTTTTAAAGCAAATTTCATCAAAAAACGATGAATGAAATAGTGGCTAATAATTATTAAGCAGTTAATTATTTGTGAAGTTTTTTAGGTAATTTAATAAATGGCTAATAATTATTATCAAATAAGACTGAAGAATGTTGCTTAAAAATGGATAGAATGAGATTGCTGTTATTAATGTTTTACATATTTTTACTCGTTGAATACGGATTACTTGCTGTGTTAAACAAAAATGTGGGATTGATTAATGTTGCCGCGTATAGATTAAGCATTCACAGTTCAAATATCAGTCCTTATTTCAATTTTGAAATATCTATTATTACGTTACAAACACTAAATATTCATTAAAAAATTTCTATTTGTGGGTAGGCTCACCACCGATTACTTGGCTCCGTAATCGGCCAAAACTATTAACAAACTGATTGAATTCCCCATCGATTAGAGAAGGTTTCCGCAGACTTCCCTTTTGGAATTGCTGTGCAGCAAGTCGTTACACATGTACTCAAAATCAACACGAAGGCCATTGGTGTGGTACCTCTTATCTTTCACACACGGTTAAGTGATAGGGGCGACATCTGAGCTGGTATATCATCCTCCTATCTTCCATACTACACCCTCGAGAATTTTGAACCTGGACAAATTTAATGTGCATCAGCTTCTCTTCATGACAAATCTTTTGTGGTACCAGAACTTGAAGCCCCGACTCGACAGAAACAAAGATGCTCAAGAGTTCGTGACCATGACCACTTGGCTACTGTTGCAATAAGACTATGCATTCTTAGCCTCTTTTCGTTATAAAATTGCAGAGTAATTTCGAAAAGAAAATCCACATTTAGAAAGGAAACCTCAAAATCTTATAATAACATAATTGGGCATGAAGTTCTTATAATATGTTAATATTTAATCCTATATTTTTAAATTTTTTTTATAAAAAAAATTCTTAAGCTTTCCAATAGAGTTCTTTTAAGTTAATAACCCCTTTGAATGTGAAGATTCTCATTTTTATTGATTGCTTTTTTAAATTCATAGATTTCGTAATTTCGAACGAGTGACGAAGACGCTACCCCATTTTAAAAATTTTCCATTATGCCAAAGTGTGGTAGCGTATAGCGCTTCCACAACACTGGTACAGGGTTCAAATCCTAGGCTGGGCCCGATCGACTCAGCATTTTATTCCTTCATTGGGTCGGTAAAGGAGTACCAAGCTTGCTTGGAAACTAAACATAGGAGGATTCCCGTCAGATTGACTACCTGATCGGAACATGTGCTCACCGCCTCAGCTCGAAAACTGAAACAGGCACAGAAGGCCTTGGCTCTCATGGGGTGTCACATGATTGAGTTTAGTTTAGTTCATTATGCCACAGTGAGGACTTTCAATAGATTTATATATAACCCGCATCAGCTCTTCTACTATCTCAATAACACAGGGATTGGAACCCCAAAATTGATTAACAAAAATCACTGTTTTTGTGTTTGTGACTATGATCATTCTCTCACGTTCACTCTCGCATTTCGGAATTGAATTTTTGAATACATTCAAAATTAATTTTGCAGTAAATGAAAAATTTAAACTGTGCTTTAGTTCTTAAAAATTACGATTTCATTAGAAAGAAAAAATAACTTCGATCGGAAATTTAACATTATTCTACAAATTAATCACCGTATAGTTAGTACGGTAAATATAACATTAATTTAATTTTTCAACTAAAATCTTACAAGGTCTCTGAATATTTTAAAGACTATAATTTATTTTAATTTTTATTTCATTACATAGTTGTGTTTTCTCGTAATGTGTAATAAAAAAAAGCATGAAAAGAGAAGTTACATAAAAAAAAAGCCGTTTTAAGCAAAAAACGTAAGTTATCAAAAATTTTGCTTTTAACCCACCATCATCCATAACAGAAGTTTATTAAAAAAACATTTATAAAGGAAATAAACAATTAAAAGTACCACAAAAATATGTTGGTTGAATTTTATGCGATGTACTTAATAGGACGTTCATCACGTGTAAGAGGAATGACATTTTTTTTTATTCTTGAGGCAGTTACTTACAGTTTCTGATAAGTCACAGTAGCTGACGAGATGTGGTTCAAAGTCCCCGGATCTAAATCTCAATGAACATGTACGTTTCTCACATGTCCAGCAAGATAGAGATCCGGTGGCTTTGTCAAATACTTTTGCTGCACATTTTCCTCTTGGAAAGAAAAGAACAAAATCATCTATTGGGTTCAAGCATGCAAGATTAAGCTTTATTATGTATTGAAAGATGTAGTTAGTAGTTTTGCGGAAAAATTACGCATTTTGCTTAACAATTTTGTTTGAACTTATTTTTTTATAAGTATTATGTAGGTTGAATACTTGGGTTTTTGAGTTAACCAAACCTTACTTTTATATATAGTATCAGTAATTGCATATGAAAAAAAAAATTGCAGATATTTTCTATTTCATTCCTACACATGCTCTTGACGATGATGAATTTGAAACTCAATGCAATTTAAGATTCATAGCTGTACATACTTAAAGAGTTTGCACTCTTTTTGTGGATATTCCTCTCATTTTTCATTTTTGTGTAAACAAAAAATCTTAGATGTCGAGTGTCTGACATTTGGTCCGCATATATTAGTTTTATAAAGATTTTTTGTCGAAGTATTTTTTAAATCCGTCTTACTTATATCTTATCTGGTACAGTAAAATCCCCTCCTTCATATATCCTTCTAGATTATCACATTTTTCTTTATTAATTGTTGTATTCTAGTTTTTCCAAAATTTTGCAATTTTTGTAGAATCTTTTTGAGGACGGTTTTATGATATTTTTAGAATATACTCATCTACGGTAAAAAAACGTATTTAGGTTTTCATGTAAGATCTGCAAACTTTTATCTATATTTTTTCTGATTGCATCAATAATCATTTCAATTAATCTGTTCTTTAGAAGGTTGAAAATGAAACTATATATAAAATTGGAATTGTTCATTCAGTTCCATTTAATCACAAACAATACAATTTTTTTTTATCAAATGCATTTTAATGATAAAATTTTCTTGCTAAACAAAGATTGATTGAAGTTAGTAAAAAAAAATTACTGTATGAAATGTGAACTACTGTTAGAATTTCTCAAATATCAAATCTTAGGACTTTATTTTAAACGATGGAAGTGAAATCGTAGATGCTTATCAAATTTTTATAGAAAATCAGAACTACATAAGTATTTAATGAACATTATATACAATTATGTTACGAACGCGTTAACATGTTGCCATTTTCATCGAAGTTAGCCTAAATTGCAATAAATTAAAAGTTTGAATCGATGTCAAACACTGAAGGCTCACGACCTAAATCGATACTCATGAAAAGTTAATTTTTCTTTTTATATTTCAAAAGTCTTCCAGTTCTTTTTCAAATCTGTCGGTTTCGGCAATTATTAAAGGTTCTTCATCGTACGCATCAAAGTTACTAGCATCTCCCGGCCCCAAAATGGGCGGAATGAATGGAACTTCAAGCTGTAAAATAGAGTTTTAGCCGTTATTTGTGGTAAAAGAATATTTTTTTAGTGATGAATACTAAATATATGTACCATATATAGTTTCCATCTCAAAAATTTTAATTTAATTTAAAAATAAAATACCGTATTAATATTCGAATCTAAGCCGCCATCGATTCTCTACACGTTCTGGGGGGAAAAAATAAAAAATTGTGTAAAAGATTCATCGATATCCGATACTTAAAAATTTTTTAAATTTTTTTTAAAGAGAAATAATAATAAGTTAATAATTAATAAATTTTTATTTTAGCAATATTAAAAACTTTCAAATACATGCGCAAACCTATAATTATATTTCGAAAATGATCCGTCACTCCCACTCTCACAGTTGACTTCGAAATTGGTGCCGGCATCACCGTTTTCCCGCCCCATATCCTCTTCCGTGCCATCCGATGTAATTGTTATGCAACATTTTTTAAAAAGAATGCATTATAGAAGGACGTAAAAGAATTATTAAAGACTGTTGAACAAAAACAAGCAAAAGTTATATCATATTGTTTACGCCATTGACGTATATTTGTTTCATCCGAGTCAAATTTTCAGTGGCCACTGCTCGGTTTCCGTTTTTTTCTGCATATTAAATTGCCTCTTTTTTCATACTTGCGTTATAGCAGTGTTTCTCAAACTGTGGGGGGCGCCCCTCTGGGGGCGTGATAACTCTACGAGGGGGGCGTGAGCATATTGAAAAGTCGAAAACCGAAGATTATTTAAAAAAATTATTAATTCACTGAAATAAACAAACAAAATACATTCCGACATAATAAAAAAATAAAATATACCTTTAAACTGATATAATACACTTATAAGTGTATCAGTACTGCATAATGTATTTTAGAAGTAATTTAATAATACTAAGTTAAGAACAAAATAACTATCGATGAGCCTTGTCACTAAAATTAACCCTTATCTAGATTATTTGTAACACTTATCTTGATGATTAATTCCTTAACTGTCGATTAAAAGTTACGCGATTCACTCCCCAATGCTACCAGAAACGAATAAATAAGCAAATCCTCTGAGAGAGAAATAAGTAAATACTTCACACACACACACAAACACTATAAAGGTCCCCTTTTTTGCATTCCAAAACCTTCGGAATAATTTTATGGATAGCAGTGCACAGACAAGATCGGACTTCGGAAAGACGTATATATACGTCCTGGGAAATTAACACTTTGGCTGAGCCAGGCGTTTATATACGCCGATGGCACTTAAGAGGTTTAGTTCGTATTGTAGTAGGTCAAAGTATAGTATTATGGAATTAAATGCTATGTTATTGTAAGGATGAAAATTATGATTGAATATTGGGTCGCAAACATTCAAACTTTGAGAAGCACTGCGTTATAGTGAACTCGTCTTGATGTTATTTCCGATATCTTTGATATTTACGTAATTAAAATAAAGCGCAATGAAGACATTTTCCTAAATGTGAGAAGACAACGATGCTTAGGATAAATTCAATACTGGAGATAAACTGCAGAATGGGTTAAGTTATCGATGCAAGTGGCCAGAATGGACGGTTACATTTTTTCTTTTGAAAGGGTTGAAAAATCTATTTCCCTCATCCAACAAATGTTTTGCCTTCGATTCTAAGCCGTACCCGATTTTCAATAGCATCAACACTGAAAAAGTGCGGCTTAGATTTGAGTAAATACGGTAATAATGTATCATTAATTTTTAAAGTATTACAGAAGAAAAAATGAGTAATCATAGAATATATTTTTCAAAATATTCTAGAGAAGTTTTTAGGGTTTTTTTAGAAATTATTTTGTTTTACAATTGAAAGAGAAATTATTTTATTGAAGTTTTCTTAAGGTTATTGATTTGACTTATTTAGAATGGCAACTATGATGGAAAATAATTGTAATTTTATTAGCGATTGCATAAAAAGGAAATTTACATACAGCATTGTGTTAAAATAAAAGTCGCGTATTTTTGCTTTCTTTAAACAATTTGGTTCGCACATTTCAACTTAATGAACAACAACTGCTCAAAAACTGTTTTTGAATAAAATACATCAAACTTAAAATTATAACTTATAATAATAATTAATCAATAAATTAAGTAATGAACTGGGAAGTTAAAGTTAAAAGGCGAGAGCGTAAAATAGAATTTTCCAAGAAAAGATTTTGAACATTCTTTATTTGAATTTCGTTTCTAAATTTCACTGTCTCTTGAATTTTCATGTATATTAAAACAAAAAAGAAAAAAGGGTTAATTAGTAAGTGTTTGTCTAAGTTTAAATAATTCCAAAAAACTTAAAGACAACTCTTTAATTTAACAAAATGAATTATTATATAAAAGAAAACTTTCAGTAGGAAAAAATGTAAAGTCACTATTTTATTCCCTATTTTTGCATTTGTCATAAATAATAAAAAACTGTAGTATCACTTTATCGACTGCTTTGCTTTCCCACGTTTGGCGTATTCCGCATACAACCACTGAAATAATATATTCAAAGAGATGTATGAATAATTGGAAAATAGCGTTGAATCCCATGTAAAAATTAATAAGAAATTTTATTTTCTACACCATAAATTACCTTTCGCTGGAACGTAGCAATCCAATCAGTTGTCTGGAACCATTTGTGGTTCTTGATGTCTGCAACACCATTCTTCAAGTTGCCATAGCGCTTCGTAAGATCCACCTGGAGGAGGTTCTTTAGAAGATCTTTGAGCTCTGGAGAGAAGTGTGAAGGGTATCGAACCTTGGAAAGGAAATTTTATACAGACACTTAGAATAATACTGGATGAATTTTAAAAGAAATAAAAATAATAATAAATTAAATATCTTCTCCATGAGTAACTCATTATTGAACCATCCGAAATAATTAAATAATGCACACTCCAAAGAATTCTTTTTTATCAAATATGTGTATTTTTATACGATTCATATGTCGTAAATTCTGGTGTGTTTTGCGCGCCGGCGTATATATATATATATATATATATATATATATATAACATGAACCTATACTTTCAAACTACATTTTTTAAGTTTTAGGTATGTTCGAAGTATAATACGTATATTTTTTTAAGGAAGAAATCGGAAATGTTCATGCGCAATGCTCGTATCTTCTGAAGTCTAAAAATAGTATGTGAGTGGATAATATAAGAATGGAATGAAGTTAAAAAGTCATTTAAAAATGTAGTTGATACTCGTATATCTAACAACCTAAATGGAACGGAAGATGATTATTTATTTATGATCATAGTAACAGTGATGGTGAAAAAATGAAACATAATTTGATGATATGTGCGCGAAGATATGATAGAAAACGAATAAGCCAAAATTTTTATAATATCCAATCATGAAAGTTATAATAACAAGGTATGTCATTTCTTTTAAACAATATTTAGATACATGCGGAAATCTAAATTTTTTCATCCTCATCTTCTCTTTATTATTAAAGGTATCATTTTTATATCCAGCATCTAACGCATACCCGTAAATTTAGATCTTAATTTTTGTGTTAAAAATGCGCGTTAGATGCCGGAATATACGGTACATTTTCTCTTTATATCTACTTTTAATGCAACAACTACATTTTTCAATATGATCGTCATAAATTCACACACAGAAACAAATCCTGTGCTTGCGTGCAAATGAAGACCACTTTCAATTCCAAAAAGTTTTTTCGCAGCTAAGAGCGATAATTTTAGCCCCAAATGATAGGCAAGTCTAACATTAATGTATAGCATAATTAATTTAGTTCTTATTTTAATCGAATTTTTAGTTTCTCAGATTATAACAAACTTTATAAAACGGGAGACTGATCTTGAAGCTCTGAACTCTTGCTGCGAGAGCTTAGCCTGCCATGGGTCTGTCTCAATAATTTGAATTTTTCTTGGGAAGCAATAAAAAAACAATAAGACTGAAAATACAAATGCAATGCTTACCTTTCCGGATACAATACGTTCGTAGATCTGGATGGGTTGATCAGCGTAGAAAGGCGGATAGCCAGCCGCCATCTCATACACTAACACTCCAAATGCCCACCAATCGACGGCCTTATTGTAACCCTGTGGATTAATGAATGATTACATTCAAATAAATTCAAAATCATTAATGAATCAATGAGTTAAAATTTAAAAGCATACTTCTTCAGGTTTGATCATATCATTTATCGTTACAAACATAAATAAAAAATGTTTGAATTGGCTATTTTATTCTGAATGAACAAAGTTGTTACGGTTCTTTGAAATATGTTAATAATCAATGTTTTTTCAAGACAACTTGAAAACAAATCTAGATATATATTATAAATGCGAAAGTTTGTGAGGATGTTTGCCCGTCTTTCACGCAAAAAGAACTGAATGGATTTTAATGAAACTTTACAATAATATAGCTTATACATCAGAATAACACATAGGCTATAATTTATAGCATAGGCTATAATTTATAAAGATATTGTGTGAAGTGTCCAAAATATAACGATATTTGTCAAGTAAATAGGAAAAAATTCTGCCATCTGCAAGTAATTCTGGCGTGCGCTGCAAAAAAGCCCACGACAGCATATATCTATCTTTTGTTTGTGAAGAAACCCTTTTTGTTTTGGCTACGTAAGGCGCTTGCTTTAATTAATTCCTGTGATCAGCATAATCCTTATTTTTTTTTAATTTCAGAATAAAACTAAGTTATGAAGGGAGAGGTTGTTATATAAATCTCTTTTTATTTGAATGTTTTTTTAATGATTTTATTATGCACATTTGGTATAAAGAAATTTATCTTTTTTCAAAATAAATGCTTTCATCGGTTCTGGTACTTTCTTTTTCTCTTTCACACTACATCATTTGGATAAATTTTTAAAATTTGTTTGTGGTTAGTAGTTAATTATAACGCTATAATTTTAATTGAATAGGCAGATATTGCATTTTTAAGTATAAAAATAATTATAACTACTGTACTGTATTTTTTGGAGTGAGTGAGTGAATATTAACGTCGCACTGTTCAGCTACATGAGGGCTTTTGGTAACGGACCACGTAATTTTGAACCATGGTCAAGTGACGTGGATGACACCTGAGTTGGCATCCCCTTCTCCTAATTATCACACCTCACCAACTTAGAAGGAATATTCTACCAATACTTTGCAGGAATATTCTTTGAAATCCATTCTTCCAAGATGTATGGCAGCATGGGTTCTATTATTATCATATATTATGATTATTTACATTATTTTAGAAGGAAGGCGAATAGTTTTGTAGCAGATATTGCGTTTTCAGCGGATTGCAAAGATTATTATTTTTGTCCCGAAAAAATAGTTTATGCCAAAATTTAAGTGTCTTATGTTTTTGTATGTTTTATTTTATTTTACAAATGCCAGGCCATTGACCATCAGGTCATTAGGCAACGGGCTCTCCAATACCTTTTTACAATGCAGTTAAGATCATTCAGTGCAGAGCATTCGTCCAAATGAGCGGCAGTCATGTCTTGTCCAGTGTCACACAAAACGCAGATAGGTGAAGTCACTAAGTTAAAACGAAACAGATGAGCGCAAAGGCAGTCATGTCCGGTTAAAAGTCTAAATTTAGCCACAGCAGCAGCACGAGGAGAACTTGGAATACCGTGGGATGTTTTTGTATGTTAATGAAGACCTTAAAAAACGATTTGACTACTTATTTTAAGTGTGAACGGTGTATACAATTAATTTTACACAGTGGAATATCTTTAATTAATTTATTAGCTCTAACGGATTAAATTTCTCAAAGTGGAGTAATTTGTTTATGTATATCCCTTAATTTTCAATGTAGTGATCCAAAAAAATATTGTATGAAAAAACTGCAGTAAATGATAATGCGGTGGATAAAGTATTAACGTGCATCGCTCCCCTACACGGCGGGTCTTACAAAGCTCTAATAAAGCTCGAGCTATGAAAGTAGCTAGACATTTGCCAGCTAGACTCTATCGTTAACATTTCGCTATGTTTTTCATTGAATCACCATTATAATTTAAGAAACGGCGTTGCTTGCGAATATTACAATTTCAACATAAAATAAATACAACAGAAAGTAATATTAATGTCTTACACTTTCAGATATAAATTATTTACATTATTTCAAGCGTTCATTACACAAAACTTTTAACAATGTGTTACTTTTGCTGAGCAGAGATCAGCTTAGGGAGGTATTTTCAAAAATCGACCCTCAAGAGTGTTACGGGGAGTTATAAATAAAAAAAAAACTTTTTTATCAGCTAATAGATCTACAGACTTAAAATTTAACAAAGGTGTTTTTCTTCTTTTTTTTGTTTAGCTGAGATATGCAAAAAGCTTTTTTTTTTGTTTAATTTGCCATTCACGTAAAATTAACTCATTAAATACTTTTTTATCCGTCTGTCTGGGTTGTTTCATATTTCAGTTCACCCGTGCGAAGAACGGGTATACCAGCTAGTATATAATATAATAAAATCAACTTTTATTTCTTTCTCTCTCTGTATACCGTCTCAAACCATTCGATAATAAGGAAACCAGGATATCATACCCATTAAAAAAATAGATTTTTTAGTTTTAGTATTAAAAAAAATCATGCATATTTTTCTGAATCTAAAAATGTATAACACTTATATGTTTGTTGATAAAATAACCCTAAATTATGAAAAAAGTAATCGACAAAAATGAAAATAAACGCTTACAAATCTTAGTTTCCCACTTTTTCTCCAAAGCATAATTTTTTGCTTTTAGATGCACTTTTTGTTTTTTTAAAAAACAAAACAATTGTACTATATGGGGTTCCAAATTTTTTATACTTCTATGCAAGATGTAGTGGACTTATATATATATATATACTTTTTTTGTTTAAGAAGTACATACTTTTTAAAAAAATAGTTTTATGTATGAAAAAGAGGAAAAAAATAGAAATTTTCAAAATTACAAGGTTTTATAGTTTTTTTTATAAAGAAACTATCGCAATATTTTGCTAAAAAATAGATTCACTATATTTTGAGTATTGTTTTATGTATGGGCAAAAATATTTAGCATATTTAAAAGATACTTTTTAAAAAATGGTACCTAAACATAAGCATGTATTATGAGATCACAAAATTTATGTCCAACTTAAATTTAATAGATACAATTTTTTTTACTTAATAAATTATTTTTATATTTCTATAGAATGATTAAAATATCTATTAAGGTCACCAAAAATTCTAAGTTCTATTGGAAATCTGGAAAGATATATGTCGCATAAACAAAGAGCCTTATTTGTAACATTTTACTCTTTCGATCATGTCCTGGTGCCCTCAAATCTAATTAATTTTATTTTGGCAAGATTTAATTTATTGTATCACCATAACAAATAATTTACGATGCGTTTTCCTTAATACGAAAAATTAGCACTGATTACAGCACTACAGTGAACTAAACACTTTTTTCCTATAGAAAACTTGAAATTTTTAAAATTTTCCTTTAAATATAAAATCTTCTTCCTTCATTCTATTCCTTTAAATATATTAAATAAAGAGATATCTGCGTTAGTTAATTTTTAAGGTTGTTATCCATGGTACGAAATAGATGCAAAGAGTGGTATTAACACTAGAAAAATATTGTTAAATGTTTTTAGAAAGATAAGGTAATTGACAATAAAATGCACCTACTTTTTTATATAAGAAAAAAATTATAATTTTTAGAAATTCACAAATTTTAGCAAAATATTCGATGCACAGATATAGAAATATTTTGTCATATTATCTCATTTGAAAATGTATAATAATGACAAAGTATCACAATTTTGTATACTTATTTTAATTATAATATAAAATATAATAGGAAAGGATGGCAATTTTAAGATTAAATTAACTTTAATAATGTGCATTTCATGAATAATTCTGCTCTAAAAGTTACATATGGTGGTGTGAAGTATATTTAGATGATGTTTTATAACACCTCACAAGTAGTCTTGATTATACAATAAAACTACACTCCTCAAAACAGAAATTATATAATCATGAAGGAATGTGCGCAGCTAAATGCAAGTTATGAGATGATAGACATTAAAAGCATATTCAAATGATTAAAATTGCCAGAGCTAGTCACACAATACCCATTTTTTACCTATAAAAGCCATCCGATGGCTTATTCTTTAAGTAATAATTAATTAAGTAGTCGAGCTGAATATTCGCAATTATCGCCCGTTGAACAAAACGGTACACAGAAGTAGTCGCAAGACCTCAGTTCATCGATGCGATCAAATGCCAGTCGTTTGTGACAGAATGTGAATACAAGTGAGCGATATGGTATGTATATATATATATATATATATATATATATATATATATATATATATATATAGGTAGTGTATTCACCACACGGACAGTAAATCGAACTGACCACCAGATTAGTCAAATGGTTTGCCAAGATTCACTTGTCACATTACGCGGTGTTCAAAGCTACCTGTCATCCTCAGCGGGTTCCTAGGTCAGCAGCTAATTCATCCGAAACAAGCCTCAAGGACGGATGAGGCACAGGAGTTCAACCATTATCAAAAGTGTTTCTGTCAGCAGTCGGTTGCATAAGCGACAGTCACACGCACGGCAACCAGCAACTGGAGTTCATTTAAGCACTCAGCACAGGACAGTCTGCCTGATTTGGTTTAAATATTATCGCCACGGGCTCTAAAATCGAATTGGATGGGATAGATCTAGATTTTATTTAATGAGAAAGTACGGTAGGGGGCTAGGTAGTGGCTTTCCGGGGGACGGCACGTTCCAACCCATATCGTTTTATCATTTGCATATGAGTTACCTCTATCTTTCCTGTTATTTTCACATGGTTGCGCGAATTCTTCATGATATTGCAATTTCCCTTTTGTGGAAGTGTACTTATATACAAGCAAAAATTACTATATATATACATACATATATATAGTAGCCGTTATTTCGTTATTTTCCCGCTTCACTCGATATTTCATGATCTTGTACGAATGTACACTGTTTATACAAACATAAATTATTGATATCTAAGTCCTAGACTGTATTGAAAAACATTTTTTTAACTCTCACCTCTTAACTTAAAAGGAGAGTACTCCTAAATAGTATTTTTTAATAATTTCTATAAAATTGAAGTAGATTTATCTTTTACGCTGATTTATCTCTCAAATTGGATTTACGCAAAAGCCGTTTTTAGAGGATCTCTCCTCAACAAAATAAACATGCTTGATAAGTTTCAAGTCTTAAATCTAATAGTTCGAAAACGGGATTTTTTCACCAGTACTCTGCCAGTAACTCCTCGTTTCATAAGTCCACAAAATCCGTTCTCAGCGAATCTCTATTCAACAAAAGGAACATGCTTACCAAATTTAAAGTATGTGGGTCTAATAATTAAAAACGGGAAATTTTTTATACATAAGCCCTCTTAACCTCCATTGGGTTTCGATTTTCCTAAACCCGTTCTTAGTGCAGCTTTATTCCATGAAAGGAACATGCCGAGTGAATTTTAAGTCTGTAGACCTAATAGTTCAAAAACGTGAATATTTATCTGTAACGTGAATATATATCCTTTAAGCCCTCGCAGTGCCCCTTGGGGGTAAATCAATTCAGAAATATTTCTTTTCCCGAAAGAATTGATGAGCCATCACACAAAATGCTTTAGTTATATGTCCAATTAATGCACAATGCCTAAAAATTTTTTTTTTAAAAAGTATTTCTGCATCACTCTGTAAAATTTTGTATTCATTATAATCTCATAGAAAACACGAATGTGAAAAATACACCATAATTCATGTATTATGTTACTTTAAATAATTTTCTGAGAAATTCAGAAAAATAATGCTTCGTGATATCAAAAAAAAAAAAAAATGAATTGTATTTATTAAAAATGTTATTTTCTATTTCATTCGAATTTTAAGATTTTACAACAGGCAATAATCTTAGTATTATTTAATTTAAATATCATTTTAAATCTATTTTTGTATAAAAGTATAAAAAACTTTTGAAATAAATATATTATAATAATAAATTCCCCTAAATTTTTGAGAACTTAATTAAAATTCATTAATTGCTGGCAAAAATGAGCTTCATTTAGCTTGCAATAAGTTAAAAAGTTGAACTAATTCCATAGCTTCAACCCTCTTATTACACTGACGGAAAATAAAGTTCAACACGAGAAATGATAAACGCAAGGAGTGCTAGACAAATGAAATTTGGGAGGTATGCTTTTACTTCTGAAACATCTATTCAATTTGGTGCAAGACGAACAAGATTTACGCTAGTAGTGCTATGAATATGCAAATGATATTTGCTTTAAATGCGCGATGTAAAATTCCAGAGCATTATTTATCTTCTGGATTTGGGCGTTGTAAACTAGATTTGAGTCAAGAATGCCTTCATGGGAAGAAGGTTGTATCATCATCGTACTGTGTTTCAAGAATGCCTCGTAATAAGACTTCAGGATTTCTTTTCATAAATATTGTAGAAAGACCTGGTAGGGAGATATATTCACGATATATATGATTGTTGGCAGCAGTTATCACAGGATGGAGATGTTTCAAGAAGACTAGGTTTGAGTCACAATCGGTTTACTACTGACCTTACAGCTAACTGACCTGGAGTTGAATAACCTTTTGTTAGGTGATACAGAATTTCCAGTTTTAATTTAATTTCGCTTCTATTTTTTTAACTCCGGTTGCTCAACTGCGAGTTTGCAACCTCATTGGTCAAAATAGACCCCGTGATTGCGCTTACTGCGCAAGCGCGGTTAACGGAGAATATGGCAGTGAGAGTGAAAATTCGCCATATTTGCTGGTGGTTATAACGAGGCTTGGAATTAAGCTATTTGTGTAATTCAGACACATAGGACCTACAAAAATGAGTTATGGTCTGGAAACTACAATTTTCTATGACAGCAATCGTACTCTCATTCTTATACGAAATACCTTGAGAAATTTGAATGTCAGTCTAGGGATTGAACTGGTTGTGCTACCATTCCTTTAATAACTATTTCATGGTATTTTATAACTGGAAAACTCTTGTTCCCATTTCACTGCTGTCTCCTAATGTGTTCTTTGTAGTGTCGATATGTTGCCTTGGCTTGTGAGATCAACAGATATTTCTCCTTTCCAAAATGTATGGGGCATTTTTGGACCATAAGCCTAGTACATACAAACAAGTTAAGGGCAAAATATTACATACTTTAAAATCTAAAGAGAATACAGCGAAATACCCTGAAGTGGACTTGGCCCCCAAAATTGATAAAAATATTGATTTTAGGAATATAGCCCCAAATGGTTTGAAAACTCAACAGAGTTAGAGATGTATTTAACGTCGCACTGTAAGGCTTCACGAAGGCTACTGGTGACGGATCTCGTAATTATGAACCATGGTCAAGTAATGCTTGAGCTTGGAGCTTCGACAGATTTAACGTGCTAAGGCCTCCTCTCTATTCAGCGGCACAAGGCTTGAACTCATGACACGTCAGCTACAAGTCCGTGGCCTTGTACACTAAGTTACCGCTGCCACTTGAAAACTCAATAACGTAAGTTGAACTACCAAACGTTATTACTAAGATATAAATTTCTGTACCTGTAATTAATTCAGGTTTGATCCATAAACCAACTTGGTTCTTCGGATTTAATGAAATAATTGCAAGCGCGCTATTTGCTAAGGAATTTGTGAATTTTAACACTTCTTAACTTTCTTATTCTTTTGGATGGGGATAACAAAATACATAATCACTTAATAACTGGTTAGGTTTAAAAATGAATTTCAGAAACAGTAATGTATAAATAATTCCGAAAAATGTGTTAAACGTTTAAAAATTAAACTATACAAAGTTTAGTTTCAAAATTTCAATTTTTTTAGTAATATATTAGGCGGTATAAGAATATAAGAAGAGTACCTGATGTTTTGAAATAATAAAAATGTTGAATAAATAAATGTTAGAAAGTTGTGTTTTATGCTGTTGCATTATTTGTTTAAAGAAACCAATTAATGCTATATTCTTTCCAAATATTTCAAAAGATGTTAAGTCACAACATTTATTTCAAATATCCAACTGGTACACATAATTTTCTTAACGGAGAGCTCTGCATAGGAACTGAAAACCATAAATTCATAATAAGCATCCCGTGCCTTATACTGTACCAGCATATCAGAGGCTTTCAATTGAAGAACCTTTTCGATGGGGTTCTACACAAAACGCACATGAATTTCTGCCCTCTCTCATATGAAGTAATGTTTGAATTACAAATTATTTTTATTGAGAAATAGTGTTAAATGCTTCATTTCTGATGCAATTTGTTGGTTTAATCATATGTCATTAAAATAGATGTACTACAAAATGTTTCAGAATGTCGATATGCTAGTCACAACAGTAACAGTATAATCACTCTCCCTTATAAAATACCCTTTCTTCAATCAAATTACAAAGACTGACTGATATTTAAAAATTTGGGGTTTATAAAAAAAGAAGGCATTACAAATAACGATGGAAATCCTTAATGTTTTTGTACAGATTTAAAAAAAAGGAGCTTCTAATTATGTAGAATATAAGAATTATTTTGGGAAAGGAAAACCACTCAATATATAGTTTGTAATTAATAATTTGTTTTTCATGAACGTTAAAATTTGTATGTGGAACATTGTTTGCTAGAGTGAGAGTTTGCAGTATAAAAGTGTGAAAAATATAAAAACTTTTTAATCAAAAGAAATTTTTTTTAAATGATTATCCTCAGCTTCATATTTTTAGATAAGGCATAATAATTATAAAATACTAAGACTTTTATAAAATTCTACAAATTACTTAAAATTTTTACCTGTTAGTCACTCATATCAGATGAGTGGAATTCTTAGAAGTTTTAATTTTGTTTTTCGAAATAATAATAATAATAATAATAATAATAATAATAATAATAATAATGTTTGAAAACGTTAACTTATGATCAGTAATTAATGTAAATGATATTTTATTTAAAAAATGGAATGCGGGCTGAGTTTTCTTAAAAAATGGAGTAGATTAAAAATGAATTGTGAAATTTGTGGAGTTTTCAAAGACATTCAATCCTGTCATACGTTAAAGTCATTCTAAGATACGTTAAAATTCCTCTTAGAAGTTTTTTAGACTATATTACTCTAAGTCAGACAGTTGTTTTTAGTTCTATTTATTTTCTATCTGTATAGTTTGTTACATTCTGAGAAATTTTGATTCCAGATGTATTTTGAGATATAGAAGGTCGTTTGCCCTTTATGGAAACGATTTTGCAATTCCTTTTCTTTTTCGCATTTTGAGATACAATTTTGGCAACTTCAGAATAATCATATGCTTAAGTTTTCTTTTGAATGGAATGTGAAATAAAAGATTTATTTTAAAAATGGCTTCTAAAAACGATATATGGCTCGAAGGCTACGTAGTTCTGCTTTCCAAGGAGAAATATTCGTATCAGCAAATTAAAAAGTGGTGCAAAAATCTCGGTTATTGCATTTCAATCAAACATATTTATAATATATTATTGAATGGGAAAAAGCGTCTAGCAGAAAGTAAAAATTAAAACATCACCACGAAACTTCATCCTAAGACTGTTCAAACGCAGGCAATTATCAAGAACGCGAAGTCCTTAATCCTAAAAGAAAATCCGCCGATTCCAAGATTCTCTGCATCGAAACTAGGAATGCCACCCGGAACTGTAATTTAAATCCTTCATAAGGATTTAAAGTTAAAACAGATGTTTAAGCCTGAAGTTCGTTTCCTTTTTAAAAAAATATTGCTGAAAGAAAATCAAATAGTAGAAAATTATGTAAAAAACACCTAGCTGCTGAAAAAAAGGAAAATTCCGGTAATACTCGATGAGGTATGAGTATTTTTAAAGAAGATCAATTTTCTATTGCTCAATTGTCGGGAATGGCCGTACGAAATGGCTTCGTCGGTGTACAGTAAAATTTCCAAAGGGATTCATGATAAAGGGTGTTTTTTAGAGGTATAGAACTTTAAACTGCAATAAAACAACGATGTATTATTCGATTGACATAAATTTTTTTTATTCGAAACGTAATCTTGTCACATTACATTTTAAATATGATTTCTGGCATAGGACTGCCACGGCTGGCTCGGATGTAGTCTAATCTGGACGTCCAATTTTCGATGACTTTTTCCAACATTTGTGGCCGTATATCGGCAATAACACGGCGAATGTTGTCTTCCAAATGGTCAAGCTCTTGTGGCTTATCCACATAGACCAATGACTTTACATAGCCCCACAAAAAATAGTCTAGCGGTGTTAAATCACAAGATCTTGGAGGCCAATTTACAGGTCCAAAACGTGAAATTAGGCGGTCACCAAACGTGTCTTTCAATAAATCGATTGTGGCACGAGCTGTGTGACATGTTGCGCCGTCTTGTTGGAACCACAGCTCCTAGACATCATGATTGTTCAATTCAGGAATGAAAAAGTTAGTAATCATGGCTCTATACCGATCACCATTGACTGTAACGTTGTGGCCTTCATCGTTTTTGAAGAAGTACGGACCAATGATATTCCACCAGCCCATAAAGCGCATCAAACAGTCAGTCTTTCTGGATGTAACGGTGTTTCGACATACACTTGTGGATTAGCTTCACTCTAAATGCGGCAGTTTTGTTTGTTGACGTAGCCATTCAACCAGAAGTGCGCTTCATGGCTAAACAAAATTCTCTTATGAAAATCGACCATTATTTTCGAAATAAAATTGCACAATTTGAAAGCGTTGTTCAGGCGTGAGTCTATTCATGATGAATTGCCAAACCAATCTGAGAATAATTCACTTGACAGCTGTTAAATCGGTCACCATCTTGGAAAGTAATGCCAACTTAAACTTCTATACCTGAAAAAAAACACTCTGTAGTTGCAGGATTTTCTAACAATGGCATATTAAAAATCAGTCTCAAGAAAGCCAAAATTAATTCACTCTACTATCAGCAGAATATTTTAGAACCAATTTGTGAAGAAGAAATTCTACTTTTATATAGAAAGGACATTGACAAAGTTGAGGTTCACATGGGAAAAGCCTTTAGTCACACGCCTAAGTCAACTGCCACTTATTTAGTAAATAAAGAATCAGAAACAGGAACAAAGTGCATCCCATTTGATGATATACGTGTAGAATCCCCATACGCTTCTGCAATGGTCTTTCCTGCTTTCGATTTATTAAAACGAGCCTTAGGAAAATGGCGTCTAAGGACACCGAACGAATTTTGGAAAACGGTTCAAGAGGAATGGAGTAAAATTGGCATTACAGTACAAAGAAAAAGTTTCTTACTTTCATGAAAAATTCGAGCTAGAGCTATTGTCAAGCATAATGGCTACCAGATAGAAGCAAATTTCCACAAAAAATACGGTATTTATTAATAAAAAATAACCATCCAAATTGTTTCTATAAAGAGCGAACGACCTTCTGTATTTCAAATTAAGAGGGCTTAAATAAAAAGCATGGCTTCTTTGATTGTATTTAAAACATAGTATATGGAAAAAGCCGAAGAATAATTTGCAAGTCAATTTAAAAACATATCTCACCGAATAACTCTGGCTTTTAATTCCTAGTAAATAAGCTATAATGTACTGATTGAAAATATAAATGAGAAAATTCTATACAAACTACTAATATAAGATCATTCTCTAAGAATAATATTTTTTTTGCTTAAAGACCGAAAAGGTTCTATAAAACACAATAATCTCAGGAAACTTTGTTTAAAAGGTGCAAGAATGACAGAGCCAATAAAAAAAGATTAAATACTTGTATTAATATGTTAATAGAATTTTACTTTCATTCTTTGCTACTTTGTTGTAGTTTGCTTTATTAAAAAGTGAAACTTTTAGCTGTGTCCTATAGATATTTTCACGTAGCAATCTTTTTAACCATCATTTTTGCCCCTCTTCTTTTACATCAGTTCCTTTCATCTTGAAGTGTTAACGCATCTTTTCTTTACTTGACATGCTTTCCGTTAATAAGTGAGATAACAATGAATATTTTAAAAGTTTTCTACTAATTAGTGTCTTATAGAATAAATAAAAGAATAATGCTTGCCGTTTTTTTTGCGCCGTGCTAGTCTTATCAGTTGCAATGTATGTTTTACACAATAAATCATGATACAAACGCCGGAAGATTTTGTTTGAAGATGGAGGTTTGATATTTTGTTTGGGAAAATTTGTTACTAAAAGTATAAAATTTCTAGACGTTAACAGTATCCTTTCTATAAAGTCGCCCATTAAGGTAGGCGAAGTGATCTAAAAGATAATCATGAAGCATATAGATACTATCAATTAAAAGAACTAACGAACAACTATTTTCTTATCTTACAAACATAAACAAGTTTACTTGATAGGAGTAGTATATAATAGCATTTTTAGAATTCTTTTTTAAATTTTAATGAGATTATCTATACATGTATTTATGAAGGCCCTGTAAAAAGTTTGCGCAAAGCAAATTTCGTTAAATGTCAATAATTGTTGCTATAATATAAAATCTTTACATGTGTGTGTTTTATAGCAAAATATCTCTTATCTGATGTATTTAATGGAATTTTTAGATACATTTTCTCTTAAAACTTTAGCGTTCTATCATAAATATAGCCAAGATATATTTACAGATTAATGCGGATGATCTTAACTTTAATTTATCAGAATATAAGGTGCCTTTCCTTTTATGAAAGTGTAAGAAACAGATATTTTTTTCTTTCTAATTGTTGCAATATATTGGAATACCAGGAACCTAAGACACCGCAGTAGAACTATGAGTGCATTTATTAAACTCGCTAGAATTTAAAAATTAAGAACAGCAAAAAATCGGTATTTTATTGAATATTTACTTAAAAGCTAAATTTTCAAGCAATGAAATAAGAGAGAGAGAGAAAAGTCATTTATATATATAT
The DNA here is from genome assembly GCA_019973935.1 of Trichonephila clavipes. Taxonomy (NCBI): domain Eukaryota; kingdom Metazoa; phylum Arthropoda; class Arachnida; order Araneae; family Nephilidae; genus Trichonephila; species Trichonephila clavipes. Next base: position 372,572 of record BMAU01005287.1, read on the forward strand.
AATACTAGCTGGTATACCCCCGTTCTTCGCATGGATGAATTGAAAAATTAAACAATATAGATAGAAGGATAAAGACGTTTTTAATGAGTTTATTTTACGTGAATTGCAAATTAAACAAAACAAAAGCTTTTTGCATAAATCAGCTGAACAAAAAATCATACTTGTTAAATTTTAAATCTGTAAGCCTAATAGCTGATAAAAAAGGATTTTTTTTTATTTATAACGCTCCCATAACTCTCTTGTGGGTAGATTTTTGAGAACACCTTCCGAAGCTGATCTCTGCTCAGCAAAAGTAACACTATGTTACAAATTTTGTGTAATGAATGCTTAAAATAGTGTAAACAACTTATATCTGGATGTGTAATACGTTAATATTACTTTCTGCTGTATTTATTTTATGTTGAAACTGTAATATTCGCAAGCAACACCGTTCCTTACATATAATGGCAATTCAATGGAAACATAGCGAAATGTTGGCCATAGAGCCAAGTTGGCATCATTTTTGTTGACCATGGTGGCAACTTGGCAATTTATTGAACAGTGCAGAAGTAAGTTGATATGCTGTAGCGCCATTTGGTGGGAAGCTGCAACAAAGAGGATAGCACAAAAAACACGTATATATGCCAATTTTCTTAGTGATTGGTTGAACAGTGTTGGAGTTTAGCGAGGCCATATATACAAACATCCAGTTATATATATAGATATTATACATAAATAAAATTGTGCATATTAGTTTTTCCAAGAAGACAATCGTTTCTCAGAAACCATAATTATTTTTAGAAATTTGAGTTGATTAGAAAAAGATTTAATTAGCTATTTAATTCCGAGAATTTCCGATTCTATATCTATAGCTACATAACTACTGAGATTAAGTGCCTTAGAATTTTTGTTTGGGAAATTATTATTTTCTCAAAAAATGAGTATTAAATCTAATTCCATTTAAAACACAAACGCAGGATAATTTTCTTTCTTGAATAATATTTTTCAAGTAAATAAACACACATTACAACCTGAAACTGAGTTCTTTTAAAAATTGCAGCATTTTTTTATCAATTTTTGAAAATTATTATCAAATTTAGAAACATTTACAAATGTCTTTTGGAAAATACTATTTGTTTACTTATTTTGCATATCTTTTTTTTCGAATGGTTGGTATCTGTCCTGATGCTGCAAAGAACCGGTCAAAAGGAACTGATACATGTGAAATCTGTCAAAGCTCAACGTCCTCACGTGGGCATGGTGTCAAAGTTTGGAAAGTGGGTGCCAGCTTGGGTCTCCTCATCATCATTTGACTGTGATTTAAAATTACAAGGTCTGTCGCCAATCCTGTTGCTTTTCAGTATGCATAATCAGTCAATTTCTTACCGGTGAAAGCATTCATATTTAACATTATGTATTTTAAAATGTGTTTAGGAAAGAGTATTCTGGTACTTACGTACTATCGCAACAATGCCAGCATTCAAGATTCCTCGCCAAGTTGGCAACCCCGATTCCGCACGTGTCGTATGCGCTGAATTGGCAATCATGTGCTTCGTTTGATATAATGCCGCTAATACGATTGCGATAATACGTAAGTACCGAGGCTTATTTTAAATATGTGTGTGTATCATCATCATCTTATTTAAACGTTTTAAAACAAAAATGCCGTGCTTATAAACTAAACATAAACTAAATAATATACTAGATTGTTGGATTTTCGTAGTAGAAGATAAAAAGTGCAATGTTGTACTTAAAGGCCGTATCACACGTATACATTTCAAGCAATTTTTCATCCAATTCCAGCAATTTTTACTCAGTTGCCATAGCAACCGCTTTAGAGCAATTTCTTGCTAGTGAGCTCAAGAAATTGCCCGAAATAAAAAATTGCTTGGAATTCCAGCCAAGAGGAATCCTGTAAGCTCGAGCGGTATAAAAAAAATAATGTATGGTTGGTTCCGAAGGAGAAAAATCGGCGAGTAACATTTCAATGTGGTGAAAGTGCGCGGTTGACGTCAGAGCATGTCGTTTTGTTTACGGCAACCCTTTACCCTCAGTAGGAGGAAAAATTGCTTGAAATAAGTTTGCGTGTGATACGGCCTTTAAGATAAATGATATCTATATAAGCTGTAATAAAGAGAAAAAAATTTTTAAGAAAAATAAATGTAATATTGAAAATCAATTAAACAAGTAAAAAAAAAAATATTTTCTTAAGTCAATTCCTACTAAGGAATACAAAGAAATATTTTATTTTAGCTACCTTTTATTAAATAGTTACAATTAATATAAATATGTATATACAAATGACAGAATCACAATATTAAGTGGTAATTAATTTTTATTAATTATCATTAAAGTATCGTATTGTCATCCAAAACAATCGTGTATATAAAATTTCCTTTCAATTGAATGCTTTAAAACGTGAGAAAAAAAAAATCTCTTAAAGTTTTGACACAAGTCGCCAAAAATGATGCCAACGTTGTTGAATTTGTAATTATTTGAATAATCAGTTTTAATCAATTAATTTTTATTAATTATAATTAAATTACTGTTTTGTCATCCAAAAAAATCATGTATATAAAATTTCAGCTCAATTGAGCGCTTTAAAATGTATTTTATTAATGATCGAAAATTCCACGAAGATAAATAAATAAATATATACAGAGAGAATGAGCTAATAGTAGGAATTGAAAAAGAATACATTTTCTTTAGTAATTATTCACTGAAATTAGAAAAATAAAAAAAAGTTAAGTAAACAATAATATGGCAAAATATGAATAGTGTAATATTTTCTTCGAATATAGAATCTTTCTTATGAATGTTTCAAATTTTCTTTCTTTGCAAAATTCTTAGTTTCCTTAAGTATTTTTTGACTAGTTTTAATCTTAAGGTATCCGACTACGTTCTGAACCGTGATTTTCAAAAAACGCATAAATGGATAATTTCATGATATTTAGTAACACTCAGATTAGAATACATGCATAAAATTGTTTCAAGGATATTTTGACAAAAAAATTTATTTAAATATAATATTTTGGCAAAAAATTAACATAGAATAATCTTTTTTCCAAATGTTCTCCTTTTGTGAAAAATGGTTCTATTATAATAATATTTTGCCTTATAGATTAGACCACTCTACAGAGGTTCAACTAGAATTTTTGAAAAATTCACATTATTTTCAGAGTTACCACCAATTGAAATAATTATTCGCGTTTTTTTCTTAAAATTGCTCCCCTTTGTTGTCGTAAAATATGAATAAATCCACTTCTAAGTTATATATTTCAAAAATTCTAGTTGAGCCTCTGTAGAGAGGTCTGAGCTATATACAGGCAAAATATTATTCTAATAGAAGCATTTTCCACAAAAGAACATTTGGATAAAAGATTATTCTAAGTTAATTTTTTGCCAAAATATTATATTTAAATAATTTTTTTTTATCAAACTCTTCTTAAAACAATTTTATGCATATATTCTAATCTAAGTGACACTAAATATCATGAAAATTATCCATTTATGCGCTTTGCAAAATCCCGGTTCGGAACGTAGTCGGATACCTTAAATAAAGGATTCCTGTAGGAATGCCAAAGAAGTATTTGAAAGATAATATATATTTTTACTTTTTAAGCACATTTAATTCTCTCTTATTGATTTTATGGAACTCAGCTCAAATTCTAAAGTGTTGTTCAGTGTTACCTTAATGTGTATAATACGCTAACAATAAATTTCATGCTTAACTATATTATTTATAGAATATAGTTATTGATTATGAGATATATAAAGAATTAGCATTTCTTTAACTTCAGCTAACCATTTAATTAGAATTGTTTCATGTTTTTCAAATCCATTCATCCTTGGTGTGGTCCTTTCTGTAGGAAAGATGTTTTCTAACACCTGATGTATTTTGTAATGACCTCAATCCTGATAATAAACAAGTAATATAACATTTTTTTCGATGTCAATTCCTACTTCATTAGAAAAACGTACTGGCGTCATCTGGTGCAACTAGTTGTAACTACGACAGAAATAACGCAGAATAAATATAAAATTAAATTTAATTAATGAATTAATATTTGAAAAAAAACTGTATTCGTATTTTAGTAACGATTGAAAATCGGAACAAGATATATATATGGCATGCAGCCAAAAGCAACGCAGTCTTCGCGCGCAGGCGCATTGAAATGAAACTAAAACTCTTGGACATTAGAGCAGAGAAAGAGAGAGAAAAAGAAAGAACGCGAGAGGTGCGCGAGCAGGCGTTACCTTCTGAATATCATCGTCAAACTTATCTGTAAAAACTTATCTACCTTTTTAATTAATTTTTGTTTAATGTTAAATAAACCATAAGAGAAACGTATTGGACCCCTTGTTGTCTCCCACAAATTATGGGGGCTCGGCCGGGATCGATAAAATTTCGATTTTGAACCAAAGTCTGGACAATGAACAACAGCGTCCGTGAAGGAGACGCTCCGCCATTTTTCGGAAACTTCGTTCAACCTGTGTAGAGGTTGAATTTTTCAACTTCATTCCGCCTGTGTAGAGGTCGGAACAAATAACAAAATAACCTGTGTAGAGGTGTATTTTTCAACGAACCATCGACAAATATTCCGCCTGTGTAGAGGTCGGAACAAATAACAAAATAACCTGTGTAGAGGTGTATTTTTCAACGAACCCTCAAAATCCCGCCTGTGTAGAGGTTGGAACTAACTCAGTGTGAATAATCCGCCTGTGTAGAGGCCGGAACCACAATTTCAACTATATAACCTGCGAAGAGGTGAAATCAGTGGAATCAACGTTTTTATTGGATACATCGTACGTGCGAGCAACAAGGGAGCCAGAAAAAAAAAAAAGGTAGGATCTTTCTAAATTTTTCTAAAATGTATAAAAACGCTCTTAAAGAGGATCTCATAAGAGTTGTTGAGGAGCTAGACGGTACTGTAGAGAGTACTGACACTATAGTTAAACTAAAGACTAAAATTGAGAACAGTAGTACATTTGAAAGTGATCCAGATTTCGTTAAAACTTTAATTCAAAACTGTATAGATGAGAGAGTATCGCAAAAAACGAAAGAGAGGTAACTTCAGAACAAAAAAAATTGAGCTCGCGAAACTTCAGTTAGCAAAATTAGAAAAAGAAATCGAACTTCAATTAGCTAAAAATAAAGCATTAAGTTTAAATCCTGCAGCTAAAGTCGAAGAAAAACAGTTCGAAACTAACATAGAAAATATGATAAAAAGTATAAAAACTTTATCTCTTCCTGTTCCCACCAGATCTGAAAATTTTAATCTGTTCTTCCAATCATTAGAACGCGCATTTTTAACCAAGAAAATAAATGACAAATATAAATCTGAAATTTTAATAAATCTTCTGGGCGAAAGAGCTCATAACGTCTTACTGTATATTAAAAAGAAGAGGAATTAAATGACTATGAAAAACTAAAATCTATAGTACTCAGAGAATTCCGATTAACCCCTCGCGAGTGTTTAAACTCATTTAAAAATGCTGTAAAATCATCAGGCGAGACATACATCCAATTTGCTACAAGATTGACGGCAAACTTCCAATATTATTGTTCGTTAAGAAAAGTTAATTCCTTTGAATCTCTATGTGATCTTATAATTTCTGATAAATTATTTGAAACTTTAAATAAGGAAACTGCAACTCATATTGGCATTCGAGAAGCAGAAGATTGGTTTAGGCCTATTGATTTAGCTAAAGAGTGTGATATTTATATTTCATCTAAAAACGGATCACATAAAGAAATTCCTATTACTTATGGATATACCCAAGACCCCTTTAAAAATAGATCACAAAACTTTAAACCAAAGATTAAAGAGAACTATCCCCAATATCTTGAAAGAGAAAATAAAAATTGCTATATATGCGGTGATTCATCTCATTACGCAAGAGACTGTAAGAAGCGTTTTAAATCTAAAGAATCTAACAGCCACATCCGTAATAAAATAAACGTGAATACTTTGAAAGTCAAGAGCGAAAAACAAAATAGCGGTGAGATCGCAAATCTTCAATACGTAAGCATTTTTGTAGAAAATCAGCCCGTAACAGCTTTGATTGATTCAGGTTGCCAGATCCCAGTTTTAAATTCCTCACTAATTAGAGTGCAAACACCTTCCGAAGAGATCATAACATTAAGTTCATGTTTTGGCGAACAGCGTATGGTAGAAGTTAAACCCATAAATATTTCTCTTAATCAACACTCTCCTAGCTTAAGTGTGAGAACGGCAATATCACCGACCTTGACCGAAGAATTTATTATACATCCCAGTGTATATTCTGAAATAGAGAAACTAGGCCACGCAAAGAGCGATGTTTTATTGAGTGAAAGCGGATCCTCTTTGAGTGCAGATTTGGGTGTTCAGTTAAATTCAAGTGTTTCTTTTCCAAATGTTTCTGTTTCAAATGTGATAGAAAACTCTAGTTATGATTTGTCACATGTTAAAAACTTTAATACTAGACATGATTCGAGTTCTCTAATTAAGGATTATAAATGTAATAAAATTAATAGTACTAAGTTAAAATTGAGTATTGTAAGAGAAAAATGTTCTGATATAGTATTGTGTAAGAAAGCCAATGGTGCCATGAAAACGAGTTCCGTGGAATTTATCTCCCAATCTCCTACCCCTTCACCTATGAATAGTAATTATCGACGGTTTGTGTTGCTCCGAAAAATTTTTGAGCCCTGGCAGTGGAAGCGAAGGAAAAAGAGAAATCGTTTTGAACAGACGTCCAGAACTCTACAGAGGAAAATATCGATGCGTTCAACCAAAGATCAACTTGTTAAAAAAGACGTTCTTATGCCTGTGAAACAATGTTTTCCTGTGGAACCTTCCGGATGTCGAAGAGGTGCCTTCACATGATGGAGAAACTGTCTAGTTCAGAAAAATTATGATATGTTTAATCTCTATATATTTGTCGTATAGTCCTTGTCTGTTCCGTTTTTTTTTATATGTTTCAGATTCTCCTCTGGTCTCCATGGAAATACCGCTGCGGACAGCGTACGGTCAGAATGGCCGTTATGGCATGCAGCCAAAAGCAACGCAGTCTTCGCGCGCAGGCGCATTGAAATGAAACTAAAACTCTTGGACATTAGAGCAGAGAAAGAGAGAGAAAAAGAAAGAACGCGAGAGGTGCGCGAGCAGGCGTTACCTTCTGAATATCATCGTCAAACTTATCTGTAAAAACTTATCTACCTTTTTAATTAATTTTTGTTTAATGTTAAATAAACCATAAGAGAAACGTATTGGACCCCTTGTTGTCTCCCACATATATATATATATATATATATCCTACCTCTCTCCTATATATATATATATATATATATATATATATATATATATATATAGGGAGAGAGGGAACTAATAGGAATTGTAAAAAAGGATCAAAACGGGGATGACCTAAATAAATAAAGATTATTTCCCTTTCTCAGTGGACAATTAAGAAGGATTTCGGGATTTTGGCAGTAATTTGAGCATACCCGAAAAGTGTTATGAAATATCCAAACAACATTCTTCTTCTTCTTTAAGGTAAGAGTTTTTAAGAAGCAAAATGATGAATTTTTGAGTGGCAGAGAAAGCTGAGTGGTCCTTTTTACAAATTAATTTACGGGTGATGGCGTTTTAGTCAAGATGCGTGATTGAGTTTTGATTATGTCTAGAGAGATTGATACACGTTAATCTTCCGAAAATCGAAGTCTTCACGTTGGCGTGGATGTTTAGAAGGTGAAGTACAGGAATAGTTATATAAAGGAAAAAACAATAATTCAAGATGAAATGTAACTGTTTTTTCTCTCAGCTCTGCATAATATATCCTACATATACTACAGAATTATTATTGTTTGAAAGAATCTAAATTATGTGAGAATAATAAATTAATCAAACTAAGTAATTACCAAAGTTAAATATTTTGGGGAAGATAATTCTTTTATTATATGGAGCCTGATTGTTTTGAAGAATTATTTAGATAAAATTTAAACAGCCGATGTTTCAAATTTCATTTGAATCCGATCATGATTACCACAGTTGTTCAAAAGAAAAGCATAATTGCCTATGCACAACCGGAAAAAAAGTAACCTCCTTAATAACATTCTCAATATCCTTAGCAGCCAGAGACAAAATTAAAACAAATATTAATGGCTCAAAATGCACTAAATTATAATGCCAATAAATTAGTTAATTAACTTAATTTCCAAAAATGGATTTTCTCATAATCGGTATTGATTTTTCAAACTAATCTGAAGTAATGAAAAAATCAAAATTTTAATTTTCATAAGATTCTGTTGGAAACCTTTTAAACTACAGGCATTTAAGAAACTAGATTCTTCTAAGGTCAAATGAATGTCACAGACATCTGACGATACAAAATTTTCCACCTCACTTCACAAAACCATTTACAATAAACGATAGATGGTATGTTTCCAAATCTAAGAGCATAACAAATCGGAAAAAGAAGATATGAAAAATTTGAATAGTTAAATATAGTTATGAAAAGTTACTATTAGCATACCAAGAATCTTAATTTATTTTTTTAGGCTTCTCATGTCATAAAACTATTACATAATATTTCATGCAATTTTCTCCAACAATTCTAAAATATTCAAGATTTTATTCCAAGACTTTGCCCCTAAATAATTTTTCCTGGAAATATTTTAGAACTTATAATTGGATTCAAATGAAATATTTTGAGCATAAGTTTTGTAGGTAATTCTCTAATTAACTGAAGTAATTTGGTTTCCGTTAAGGAGTAATTCCATGTTAAAAGTTAATGAATTATGTTAATTAATTAAACAATTTATTCAATAATTTAGCTTTTTCAAGTTATCGTCATTAAGAAATATTTTGTTCAACTGCGATGAAAATTACGAAAGTTATTGAGGGTGTATCTTTTTGTTTTTGACGACAGTACTTAATTATTCGATACATGATTGTAAACTGCATTATATATAATTTTCTGTCAAAATGGTTAACAAAAGTGTCAGATTTATTCAGATTATAAGTAAGAGTAAACATTTACTCGTATTTCGTTAAATTTGTTATTTTCATCAAGAGGATTCATATATTCACAGGTTTCGTCGATAAATGCGAATTATTTTTAATGAATTAATCACTTTCAGTACGTACAGCAAAAAAATTCTTATCTATTGAATTTCTTAGTAAAAGTGCGACTCATCTTGCATTGTGAACAAAACAAGATGCGGAATTTCAAATTAAAAGCAGCCAACAGAACATTGCTCATTGAAAAAAAATTACTAGATGAAGGGATTATTTCCTTCATTGATTACATTTAATGAAATTTTATTGATTATAGCTTCAAAGTAACGAATTTTCTAGAATATTTCTCTGCATCCTAGTTAAGTTAATTTAAATTAATCCGTAAAGAATATCTTGTTACTTACTTGTTAAAATGGTCTAAATGGTGTGTACCTACCAAACACACCATTTTAGAATGCATGTATAGCAAAAAAGAATACCAGAAGAGTTTTTTTTAACAAACAGAAAAGAATTTCTTTAAAAGAAAAATATTAAAAACTTGATATTTAAAAATTATTTAGGAAAATAAGGTGCATTTCAATGGAACATTTTTTTATTATGTAGAAGTGGTACTCCCCTAGTGAGATAGTTACTGTGTAATTGTTTCAAAATTTCAAAATTATGTTACAAATTATATTATGTTACTTATACATTGCATAGAATATTTTTCTAGATAACATTAAAAAATAGAAACATAAATGCGATCTTTTGTTTCGTTAATTTTTAGTTTTCCCTTATTTTTCTTTTTGACTTTTTTTTATCAATATTCAAAATAAAGAGGGGAAGGAAATATCCACAAAAATATTGAAATTATAAAATATTTTGATGGAGCAAATTTTTTATCATGAAATTTATTATAACTCACATTTTCTGTTTGAGAAATAACTTAAAATAGTTATGCGTTAATATATTTTTTAAACCTTTTTTCCTACACTGTCTGCCCTTTCTTTTTATATATATATAAGTTCCAATTTTTATTTTCCTAAATATTTCAAATTCATTTATTATCTACGCCTTCTTAGCTTTATGTGTAAAGGAATATTTTCTATTTTCAAATTAACTCATCATTAATTCTTGTTTATTGTATTCATTACGTAGCTTGTATATACAAACTACTTTATACAGTTTTACTGTACAAATTCTGTGCCAAGATCGGACTTATGGAATGAGAATAATTGTAAATACATCCTTCAAGATTTATTATAAGGTGACCAGTTTTTTTACAATGAAAAGGAGGATGCTCGAGCGGAAAAAACTTAAAAGTTACAACGTAAACATATGAAACGTTTTGTTAATTCAAATAAAAATACGTTAATTACGCTTGCGTTCCTTTTAATTACTTAATTAACCGAGTATTTACCCATTGAATAATTTTTTTGTCAATACATTATTTTCTAATACATTGGAAAAAAGCTAATATATCCTTCGGAGCAAAATATATCCTTCATATTAAATTTTACGGTAAGTGCCGCAGCTTAAATATTAACATTCAATCTTGATTTCTCACTTGCATAAAAATCATTATCAACTGAAAAAACTCTTCTAACTGCTGCATTAGTTCCAGGGCAGCACAACGTAAATTTAACTAAAATATCTAAATTATCAAATGGAAAGTTTTTATTTTGGAAATGGTTAAGTGTTTCCTTCCATCTTTGATCAATTCCAACATGCCGATTTTATATTATTCCAATTTATTAGAATTTAAATACACATTCATTCTTCTAATTTCTTCAAACAAAGAATTGTCATCGATTTTAATCGCAGGCATTTTTTTCGATAAAAACTCAACATAATGTTCTATATCTTACTAATTTACTTGCGATGAAGTCAAAAAGCACCATTGAAGACTTATTTCCTCTGATATTTGTTTCAGGCCATTATTCGACATATTGCAAACATGTTTGGTTCATCTCTAAATAGAGATTAATGCAAATCAGTTTTAAAATATTGAAAAGGTGGACACTTTCGATTAAGGACAGAACCTATAAAAGGAGGACTGTCCTCCCCAAAGGAGGACGGTTGGTCACCTTATTTATTAGAAATATATTCTCCCTCTCCCCTCCAAGTTATATTTAATTTGAATATTAAGTAAAATATAATTAATAATTTAATCCGAAAAACCAAGTGGAATTTGATGTTGTGAATTTGAATCTGTAGTTACGCGACTGTAAAATTTTGACGAATTTCACTTTTCCAAGTTATATTTTTTAAAATAAAGATCTGTTTCATCATTATGACACTTTATCATACCATTTAATCCTTAAACATAAAGCTGTGTCAGTAATATTTTTATCAGAATTTTCAATAACTAGATGCTTAATGTAGGGAGCAAGTAATTCTTTAATCGAATGATATGAGCATTTTTGTAAAAGCTGATTTAAATTCTGTTAAAGCTGATATTCATTAATTCCACCCACTCAGAACGCAAGATCTTTAGCCCCATCTCTAATACTCTAGGTGAATCATATATTTATGAGTTTGAAAATAATTATTTTACTTAAAAAAAGCATCAAACATTTTTTTCTTATCTATTCCAGAGCAAGTTTTCCTCATTCTGTAGCTTTATCAGATTAATTTGTAGTTTCAATCATGAAATAATAGCAAATTAAGTAATTTAGCATTCAAATGAACTTTTCAACAATATTGAAACATTTATAAACAAAGCGTTTAATTTCCTTCCATTTTCAGTAATGTTTGAGATTTCTGTATGGACATAAGTCAAAATAATATATCAATTAACAGAGTGAAAGTAATTAATTTTTTAAAATAAATTTCTATTCGTTTTAAGTTTTTTTCATTTAAGGCTTACATTTTTTTATAACTATTCACTGAGCTTAAAAAATACAAAAAGATAAACAAACAATAAAATTGTAAGGTAACAATAATGTTTGCATTTATTTAAAAATCATGTAATATTTTCTTAGACTATAGAATCTTTTTTATGCATGTTTCAAATTTTCCCTCTTTGTAAAATTCTTAATAGTGTTATATAAAATCAAAATTAACATATATAGTTTTCGCTTGAGTATAATTCATTCAAAAAGTTCATTTAGATAATTTTGTTTCTTGAAAAATGGGGGTTTAAACCAGTAAAAATTTACTATCAAGAAAAAAAACATAAATAAAAGTATATATGAGTAGAAAAGTATCCCTCTTGGAAAATTTAAAATGTGTTCTGTATATTTTCTACAGTTTTAATAAGTGTGGAGTTCAAGTATAATCAATCATTAAGGCGAAATTGTTAAGTAGAATTAAAAAAAAATAATTCAAAGGTCACACGCACGCGCACGCGCACACGCGCACGCACACATTCGAAAAGGTTTGTATAAAAATAAATTCTGATTAAAATCAATATGCCGATGAATGTAATGACTTCTTTTTATTAGAAATTGCGCATACTTGGGCTGTATTTAAAGATTCTCAAGATCATTTCAGTAATTTAAGAGATCTAAGATATTCATAATTTTAACATTCTACGGATAAAATAGACTGTATTCCTGAAGGTTAGGTTAGCTCTACAAAAACGAAATACATTTAATCTTAAAAATGTTTCCCTAAGGACTCTAACCTTAAGGAATATAAAAAAAGTATTAAAATATAAAATGCTTTTCTGCTATTCTTACATAGACTTTTTAAAAGTAAATTTTTCCTAAAGTTTTCATTCATTAAAATGAGCTCTCATTAACATTAAACATGTTAAAGCTTATTTATCGGCACGTTAACTGAATTTTTAAGGAAACAATATTGTGAGATATAATCGAAAATAAAATCATACACACATTTTGTCTCGGGATTCTTAAGCCATTTTTCTTTCAGTTTCTTTCCAAATCGTCATGTATATATATAAAGGAGAAAAGCGACTCACTCACTCACTAACTGACTAATCACGATATCTCCGGAACTATTAAACCTACAGATTTGAAATTTGGTAGGTAGGTTCCCTTCATTGAGTAGACATCAGCTAAGAACGGATTTTGCAAAGATCGAACCCCAAAGAGCGTTATATGGGGGTTTAAGGGGCGTTCTAGATAATTATTTTCATTATTAAACTATTAGATGTACAGTTTTGAAACTTAATACACAAATTCCTTTCATACAGTAGAGATTCCCTACAAAATGATTTTTACGAAAATCGACCTCCAAGGGGCGTTGTGGATAATTAAGGGGCGTTATAGGCAATTAACTCCTTTTTTAAACTATTAGACGTAAAATCTTGAAATTGACTAAGCGGATTCCATTCATTGAGTAGAGATCCGCTATAAGATGGGTTTTGTGAAAATCGCTTCCTAAGTGGCGTTGCGGAAGCTTAAGAGGCGTTATAGATAATTATTTCCATTTTTAAACTGTTTACTCTTAAAATTTGGTAAGCGGATTCCTTTCATGGTGTAGAGATCCTCTACAAAATAGGTTTGGGGAAAATTGATCTCAAGTGTCACTGAGGGGAATTAAGGGGCGTAATAGATAAATATTTCCGCTTTTCAACTACTAGACCCACCTGCTTGAAAATTAGAAGGTATGTTCCGTTCATGGAATACAGTCCCTTTTACAAAGTGTTTTGCGAAAACGGACTCCCAAAGGAGTGGGATTGAAAAGGATTAAGGCGTGTTACAGAAAAATTCCTGTTTTTGAATTTAACCCATTTACTCGAAATTTGGTGAGCACGTTTCTTTAGTTGAATAGAGATCCACTTAGAATGAATTTTACGGAAATCAACCGGGGGAGCGGAGAGAGTTTATGGGGCGTATTGCTAGACAAAATTCCCTTTTTCGAACTGCTAAGACTATAATAATGAAATTTGGTTTGCATGCTTTTTTGTTGAATTGGAATCCGCTAAGAATGCTCTCAACGAGGTATTGATGATAAAAATTCCGTTTTTGCTCTGTCAGATTTAGACTTGAAATTTAGCACGCATGTTTATTTTATGGAGTAGAGATCCACTGAAAGTTGCTTTGGTGGAAATCCACTTGATTATTAGGTTAAGTGTGGTAGCAAAAAACTTTCTACTTCTATTTTAGATATAAATAGAAATAAGATACTATAATTTATGTCCTTTTTATATCAAGAGGCGAGAGTTACAGCTATAAATATATTTTTCAACATAATCGAATTCTTAATGCTAGATATCAATAATTCATATATATGTAAACAGTATACATTTATTCAACATCGTTAAATACCCAGTGAAGCTGGTGGGTAACGGCTAGTGCTATATACAAGAGAGAATACTCGGAGGAGTTTTAATACTATGACTTACTAAGCTAGTAGGTATTGAATTTTGGTAAAAGATTAAAAATAACCGAAAAATGAATAGAGTATATAAATGTTTTCTGACTATATATTTATTTAAATATATAATTCTCTACTTATTATATTCAGCGTCCAAGGGATAGCCCATTGGTTTATAAAGTTTCTTGCTTGCATATTAATATCTTCATTTTACTATAGAACGTGAGCTGGAGGAGGAGTAATGGGAGATATTTAAGGTAGTAGTTGTTAAACTTTTTGCGATTCTCGACATCCGTTTTGAACTGAAGTTTATCCATGGTATCTTAGCCTAAATCAAAGTATGTTTAATTTTAAGTAAATTTTTTTTGAATAAATGATTCAGTTACTTAAATATTCTCAAAGTGGGCTCCTGTGAAGATCTACAGGATACACACACTTTGAAATTCCCTGTTATAAAATTTTTTTGTCTTTTGCACGTGACATATAAGAACTACAGAATCCGTTGCAAATAGTCACTGGATATTTTTTAAGATATGTTTTATTCAAACTGAATAATTTTAAGTCCTCTTATCTTAGTGCACATTACAATTTTTGTAATCATGGCAGAGCATGCTGGCATGTTTGGTTCTTTACAATTCGAAAATGAGATTATTTGAGTTCTGTAAGAAACGATTTACGTAATAGGCATTATTTAACACGTACATATCAGGGGATAAACAAACTGCTATTTCGACCTACTGTCGTGAATTTTAAGATAAAAATTACTTTGACAAAAAATAACTACGACAACAATTCACCACAAAATAAGACTGCAGCAAGAATTTCATTTTATTACATATCAAAGAGTTTATTGCACAAATTATGTGAAGGAATAACAGTAAAATGGTTAATTTGGAAATTTAACTGTCTGGAACTTGTGGTTTCTAAAAGCTTAAATTTTATCTATAGTAGTAACGTAAATTGAAAGATTTCTTAGTTTGTTCTAAAAATATGGATTCATTTTAAAAGTATCGAAATTTTAAATCCGAATGAGAAAAATAAGAGCAGTTAATAAAAAAGTGCCATTTTTCGTGTTCTAGCATATGATGAAACCTATGCTGTTGTCAACCAAAATGAATAAATGAAAAGTAAAATGACAGTCTTGAAAGTTCTTTATTCAATTGAATTTGAAATCAAAGACACATTATCTCAAAAACACTCGCTTCGTGTAAGATACCAGATAATTATAAAGCGTGATAAAATTGTCAAAGGAAACTATTTGACAAAATGAGAAAGAGAAGGGAAAGAAATATTTTTGTCAGAGAATGAAGAAGCTTTAAGTTTGTTTTTTTATAGAAGTAGTAAAATAAATGCCTAAAGTTCTTATTGGAAGAAGAATTAATGAAACAATGCAATATATAAATGAAAGCTTGAAAAGACATCGAGCTTAGTGTTTAATACAGTCACTGGGTTTTAGATAATTGTGTTTGGAATGTTATTTCAATTTGCGTGGTGTTTTGAGAAAAAAAGTCACTCTCCACAAATATAATTACGAATATCTCCGTAAAAGTAAGCGGCTGCTTCTGACATTTATTGTTTTGTCATTAGAATTTTTTTTTGACATCTTTCGAATTCTTACGTATGGCAAAAGAATTTTATACACAAAGAAGTAAAGAAGGAATGGATAGAAAAGAATGTTGTTTTCTTAGAAAATAATTTTTTACTCAATACGCTTAACGGGTACTTTTATTGAATTTATTTTGTAAAGTCATAAAAAGTTCTCCAACTCTGATTTAGTGGTAAATATTTTCATTTTTTTTAAAGATTATAAGTCAAATATTTTTAAAATATCAATTAAAATTCAATGGAGTAATATATTGAGCAATACTTACTAAAGAGTGTTTTTTTCCCAGGTATAGAAGTTTAAGTTGGCATTACTTTCCAAGATGGCGGCCGATTTAACAGCTGGCAAGTGATTTATTCTCAGTTTGGTTTGGCAATTCATCAAAACGATCATCCAGCAAGGCGTAGATTCGTCGAATGGGCCCAAAACGAGATTGCCGTTGTTCCCGATTTTCATAAGCGAATTTTGTTTAGCGATGAAGCGCACTTCTGGTTGAATGGCTACGTCAACAAACAAAACTGCCGCATTTGGAGTGAAGCTAATCCACAAGTGTATGTCGAAACACCGTTACATCCAGAAAAACTGACTGTTTGGTGTGCTTTATGGGCTGGTGGAATCCTTCTTCAAAAACGATGAAGGCCACAACGTTACAGTCAATGGTGATCGGTATAGAGCCATGATTACTAACTTTTTCATTCCTGAATTGAACAATCATGATGTCCAGGAGCTGTGGTTCCAACAAGACGGCGCAACATGTCACACAGCTCGTGCCACAATCGCTTTATTGAAAAACACGTTTGGTGACCGCCTAATTTCTCGTTTTGGACCTGTGAATTGTCCTCCAAGATCTTGTGATTTAACACCGCTAGACTATTTTCTGTGGGGCTATGTAAAGTCATTGGTCTGTGCGGATAAGACACAAACGCTTTACCATTTGGAAGACAACATTCGCCGTGTTATTGCCGATATACGGTCACAAATGTTGGAAAAAGTCATCTAAAATTGGACGTCCAGATTGGACTACATCCGAGCCAGCCGTGGCAGTCCTATGCCAGAAATCATATTTAAAATGTAATGTGACAAGATTATGTTTCGAATAAAAAAAATTTATGTCAATCGAATAATACATCGTTGTTTTATTGCAATTTAAAGTTCTATACCTCTAAAAAACACCCTTTATATCCCTCTCTCTGACAGATAAGAAATGTATACAAACATGAACAAACAACATATGATCAGTGGCGCACACAAGGAGAGAGAGAGGGGTTCCTGGGAGTCCGAACTCCCCAAAGCCCTTGATTTTTTTCCGATTGATTATAATTCTAAGTATATAGTACGTAAAATTTAATTAAGTATTTGTTATTAATGATTAATTTTATTAATTAATGCTAAATATTTATTCAATAATTAGTTTTTTACTGTGTTTTGTTCCCTAAAATCGACAAAATCAAAAAGAGCATGATACAAGAAAGGTGAAATTTCAACCCCGGACCCCCCTTTGAAAAATTCCTTGCATATGATATATGGAACTTGTAGTAAAAAGTTTTGTAAAATTAATACTTAAGTTCACAAAATAAAATTCTTATACATCACTATTTCCTTCCTTTTAGTAGCTTTCTATAAAATTCTACTACTTCTATATTAAAGGAATTAAAAATAAACGTTTTGAAGTGTGTTGAAAAACCACATTTCAGCAGCCGTTTTAGGAATGAAAATTTAACCGTAAAATCCGGCGTATAACGCGCACCTATACTTTCAAGATGCATTTTTGTATTTTTAAGTATATTTATCATCTAACGTGCAAACCCCTTTTTTTACGAAGTAACCTGAGATGTACATGTGCAATACGCTTATGTTTTGAAGTTTTTTTTTTTTTAGATATTATACCAAGATTTTGGAAAAAATAATTTGCTTTTAGAATTGCAAGTTCATAAGGCATGTCACTTCTTCTGAATGAAGAGTATTTCGAGATATGTAGAAGTCTAATTTTCTTTATGCTCATAAAGTTCGATCTTATTTTTTGCGTTAAAAGTGTGCGTTGTACTCCGGATTTTACGGTAAGTCTAAATAATTATTTCACTTTCATTAATTTTTTTTCTAAATTAATGTGCAAATTAAAAATTGTATCATGTGAATTTTTTTATTTAGTCTCTTAATGTTTAATTAACAGTAAATGTGGAAAAGTAATCAATATTTTTTCATTTCATTTCATTAAAAATTTGATTTAACTCTTAATATAAATATGGCAGAATACTATTTATAGAAATTAAGTAAGAGATTTAAAAGTCTTCTATATCTCACAAAATTTTTTTTTTGTACAGGACTGCAATGTGTTAAAAAATTGCTAAAAATATTAGACAATTTTTTCTAGAATTAAAACACAAATGTATTTAAGAGACCTGATCAATATTTTTTTAAAAAAAATGAATGCAAATAATTCAGGGAGCATATTTAATCAAAATGGTTCTTGTAAAAAAATCAAATACAAATACTAGTATAATATTTTAAAAAATTGGTATTTAATAGCCACATTAGAAATAGATATCACCGTAAAATTTCGATTTGTGTAACCCTCCCTCCTTCTTTATGAATTAGTTATTACTTTTATTATTCATTCTTAAGCAAAATAATTGTGAACGTAAGTTCTTCGTATATGCCATTTTTATTTCTTGATCCCATTCAGACGAACTATTTATTCATTCTTAAGAAATGATTCAACAATTAAAGTTTGTGTACAAACAAATAAAACTGGTAAATAAAAGGAATGTTTCATTGATTATTTATTTAAAAAAATAGATGCTCAATAAGTAAAATGTAAAATTAAAAAGAATGAGTTTATCGTATATATTAATTCTCTCGTTAGATCTTTTAGGTGTTTTTTATTAACGGTAACTTAAGTTTACATGTAATTAATCACTATCGCTTCATTAACCACTAAAGTAAATAAACTTACCCCCCTCCCCGCCTATTTTTTATCATTACTTTTCCGCAAAAACTTTTGACATTTCTGCTTAATCTGTCTGCAGCGTTTCTTTAAAGAAATAAGATTTATTAGCCAACCTATATCGAATCCGTTTAGGCGTATAACTTAAGAACTTCAAAAATCATGACATGATTTATAGAAATAAACACGAGACACTGAGAGATTATGACAGGAATCTCTAGTTTTCAATTAGTTACGTATATTTATTTTTTCTTATAATCTGATGATTATTATTAGTTCCGAAGTACAAACCGTTTTATTTCAAAACGTCTGACATATATATATCTACGCTGAATTTTAAGATAAATTGTTTGTAAGAAGGAAATTAAAAATATATCTATTCTAGCTGCCTTGCAAATACATACTTCCTTTTGACTGTAGTGCCAAAATTTGCTTCTAAGCATTCACTATGAAAACTATTAATAAATAATAATATTTAAATGCTATATCAGAACGTTGGATGCTATTTATGTATCTTCCGACAGTTTCTATATAAATCAATTAATTATATTAGTGCCAATTTTATATAAATTTCGTGATTAAAAAGTTTAAAAAACATTTTCCGTGAAAAATTTTCAATGAAGAGAGAGAAAGAATTTAAAAATATAGTTTTAAGAAAAAACTCCACGGCAATTTTAAAAATAACAAGAATAAAAATTGTAGGTCTTCCTATTCTTTTCAGACACTTGGAAATATATATATATAAAAAACTTTGAAAATCAGCAATTACACAATAATTACTGTCTAATATTTCTGATCCCAAAGTATTGAAACTTCAGAGATTGCTAGAGAAAAAGTCTTCACTCTAGATATACTTGATCTTTAATACCGATCATATAGACGTCCCCGTGTGGAATAAAAAAAAAATTTCGCCCACAAGAAAAGGAAATAGAATTGACCAGAATTGATTGAATTTTTTCCCCTTTCTTTCCTTTTGAGCACACTTTAAGATATAACTCAACGAAAGATGTTTTATGTATTATAACCATCTCAAAAAGAAAAATTGTCGTCTCACAAAAAGTTGAAGTGGACAACGAAATTCAGTGCTTCACAATTTATTTTTGTTACAGTTATTTTCCAATAGAGTGTAACCAATATTCTTTCACGTTTTTATAAATTACAGTGGCTTTATACGTACTTATATATATATATATATATATATATATATATATATATATATATATATATATATATATATATATATATATATATATATATATATATATATATATATATATAGTTAATAATACTCTACTTTTATATATTGTTAATAATACTTCACTAGAGAGAGACCGAAAGGAATGGAATATTAAAGATAAATGAAAGCCATAAAACAAATATTGGAATTTAAAAAAGTGTAGATGCTGCAGTATTATAAACATTGATGACTTAGGAAAGCTCTTATATATAAAACCATTTATATAAAAGTAGGGTTTAACAACTTTTGTGGCTAGCCAACTTTTCCCTTTCTGCTTATAAAACTGAGCGAAACTCAATTGAAAATAATGGATAGAATTTCTAAATGTTTTGAATTGTCTGAATGTTTTGAAATGTCTGGTGTTTAGAATTAAGAGAATTTTCAGATTTGGTCGATTATCACAAGAACTAATGGACAGATTTTAATGAAATTTGGTGTGCACATAGGTTTGATATAACACAAAAAATAACAATTCAACAGTTATAATATACATGCATGACCATGCGTAAAACTCATCGGTGGTAGAAGGTATAAAACAGCGGTTGTAGAATAGAATTAAAAAATGGGTTAAAATAGGGTGGTATGGTCCATTCTTACAGATATACAGGGCCCACACCATGATTTTAACCAACAGGTAAAAGAGTTTATAAGTTCCAGGGGCAATGGGTCCCATTCGTTCAGTAACGCTGTTTTCAGGCTTTGAGTGGTTCTCCGAGGGGGTTGCAATTGCTCTCCTCAAAGTGTCTCAAGCATGCTCTATAGAGTTGAGGTCTGGAGATTTGGCTGGCCGATCCATTCGGATAATACCCTCACTTCCCTGAAATTCGTTAACCGTTGTTATCCATTAAAATAAAATCAGGGCTAAAAAGGCAAACATACGACTTCAAGACCTCATCCCTATATTTCACACCAGTCGCATAATTGTTTTAAAGACATGGAGGTGTGTGTGGCAATCCAACGTGATGCCTGCCTTGGCAATTAAGGCTCAGCGGCTTTAATGGCCAATTTCTTGGACTTCGGTGTGGGGGGGGCAGGTAGTGGGTTCTTGGTTCTCTCTGTATGGAAGTACGGCGAGAACCGCAGGTTAGGCTTAACTGAGGCTCATCTCCAATTTCTATGATGTCTGCGCTTTTTTAAGCGGATTGTCATGTTCGCTGAATTGAGCGAGGTGCAAATAGGCCTTCTTATAAACAGCTCTCACTCATGAAGTTTTCTGCAAACAGTCACATTTGAAACTCGGGTTACTGGTTACATACAACTCACGAAAGAGCTGAGAAGCTGTAAAATCCCTGCTACGCCTCGCTATAATGGACAAATGGATATATTCTTTGGTCGTCGTGGGTCTTGTATGGCCTTGCCCAAGTTTTCTCCTGATTAATCCAGTATCCTGAAACTATCTCCTTAAGTTGAGCACGTTGCTGGGAGTTAAATGGAATGCTCTACAAATTTAGATTTGAGACTGTCCTGCTTCTAGTCTATCCCCAATGCGCCACCTCATTCCACCATCTTCACTTTGGTGATTACTCATTTTTATTGTTTGGATTTTAATTTACCTGTTGCTACAAAAACTACCAAGAAATTCGGTGAAATGTGCTAATGAACGAAATGTTAATTTTGTCATGCTCCCTTATGAATCTTGTTCCTCGACTAGCTCCACCCCCCACACGAATACGCTTACGTTTTCGACAAACAAGATTTGCATCTTTGTTTCGAAGTAGTTTTTTAACATTTCGTTTAGTTCTTTCCATGAAATTCGACAGAATATGGAAATCCTCTCAACGCCATTGTGAGTACCTTGAGCATCGACAGATTTAACACGTACAAGTCACTCTACATGCAGATCTTTAATAGCATCAGGACTCGAACACATGATTTGACATAAATAACACTAGTCTTGAGATCGCTTCCATGATCCCTCGACTACCGCCAACTATTAGTTTCACGCGTAAAAAAAAAATTAAAGAAGACCAAATATTACCTAAAGTAGGGGTAGGCGAACTTTTCCATAAGGTACGGATTACTTCTAATGTTTTTAGGGGACTGCGGTCCACACTGTGGCTTAGGTGTAACCATTCTGTATTAAAATTATATTTCTTTTATTAACATTTGTTTTCGACATAGCACACCCATTTTAAAGTGACATATTACTATTTTTGCTATAAAAACACAAGTAACATAAAAAAGTTGAATGTTTCAACATCTACAAGCGACTGCTAGACCGTGGAGTGAGAACGTAACCAATGCAGTCAGCAGAGAAAATACGTGAACTGATAAATCTAAATCCGACGTATGCACTTAATTTGTTAGCTGTCGAGGCCTACGCCATCGTGGGACATGGCATCTATACGACAACCCAAACCCGTGGAAGCGCGGTGTGTGAGAGTGTCTCATTAGCCAATTCTATACTATCGCGGCAAGAGCTGATCATCAGCTTAGTCAGTGTGAGGAAAAAAAATTCATTTATACGGCTGGCATTGCAATGATCACTTTCCCCCCTACAGTGGCAGTGAACTCAATAAGCTTCATCGTATGCTTCCAATGAAGGTACAGGTGTCATCTACACATTTATCGAATCATTTGCTTAAGTAAGCATAGTCATATCGATTGCGAAAAGCTGATTCTCCAGTCAAGCTGGCATCGGGGTTCCATATATACTGTTACGAATTTTGTGTAAAATAGTGTAGATAATTTGTATTTGGATGTGCAAAATGCCTTTATCTTACTCTAAATTAGATTTAATTTACGTTAAAACTGATTCAATGGGAACTTGGCGAAATCTTCGCGATAAAGTCAAGTTGGAGTCATTTTTGGTCACCATTTTGGCGACTTGGTGATCAAGTTGGCGACCATTTTTGGCGAGTACGGGACTCTGTGGATTCTTCTAGAAATTAGTAGAGAAATTCACTAATTTCAAGATCTAAAACGCAAGCGGGTCGTTCTCGAATTATCCGCGAGGGATATAAATAGCGAGATGCTCACCGAAAGTCAGTCAGACTCAAGTTCTTGAACTATTTTCAATCATCTCAGACCTAATAAGAAGCTTTTAAACTTACTAATTAAAATTAAAGCTGCAGTAACTGACGAAGAAAAAACTTGCCTTCTAATGAAAGCAATGATTGAAGAAAAATAAATTTTTCTCGTTTTTTAACATGAAACCTCTCCTATTAGCACTCATATTCTAAATTATTAAATTCTTTTAAATTTTTTCTAATATTTCTTTATTTTATTTCTAGTTTTAAACTTAAATTTCCACTAGTGCAGTCATTCCCTAAGCATTTTTCTAATTTCTACCAACCAATCAGTGAAGAGAATGAATTTTCTTGACAAAGACTCCCCATTGGCCCGCTCTCTCCGAAGCCACGCCTCCAGCCTGCTAGCTAAGTTTTCAGCACAACGATTCTCATTTCCAGTAGAGGGCTGAGGAATGCTGGCGCAATCCATTTTCCCTCATTCTCCAAAAGCATCGTGCAAAGCATCGTGAAAGTCAGTCTGGTTTAGAATAGCGATCAGTTAGTATTGCTCTGATTGTTGAAGTTATTAGTGATTACTTCGGCTGTTGAACGAGCGATTGCTTGTGAATAATCTTTCATATACGTGTATTTTAGACACCAATAATTGTGTCTGAGTGCAGTGCTTCTCAAACTTTCAATATTTGCGACCTAAAATTCAATTATGATTTTCATCGTGCTCCCCCCCTTCCTTATTATAACAATGTATTGAATTCAATAATACTATACTTAGACACTAAAGCAGTGCTCTCTTCTCAAACTTTCTATATTCGCAACCCAATTTTCAATCAGAATTTTCATCGCGCCCCCTTTCCCATACAATAACAATGTGTTGAATGTAGTAATAATGTATGATACTTTGACGCTAAAGCTACAATTCGACCCTAATTTTAAGCCCCACAAAGTATTAAGATAAGTATTAAATTTTGTGTATGATAAGCCCATTGAAAAATCACTAGTAATTATTAAACTTGTTCTTAATTTAGTGTTGATACTTAGTATCAAATATACTGTGACGTACTGGTACATTTTTAAGTACACTATATCAGAGTAAATGTGCATTTTTTTATTATGTCAGACTACATTTTGTTTCCTTTTAGTAGATTGATAATTTTTTAAATAATCTTTTATTTTCGACTTTACGATACGCTCGCGCCCCCCTTGTAGGATTATCACGCCCCTCTAGGTGGTGGGCCCCACAGTTTGAGAAACACTGGTCTGAGTGCCTTTGAAGGTGTGAAGACCTTCTGAGATTTATTCTGCGAATATTGCTGCTGAATCCTGTATTTAAAGGATTGGATTTTCGATAGTAAATTCTCATTGCTCTTAAAGAACTGTCTTGTTCTTTGCGACTGGTTTTCATAAAATCCTCGAACCCCGAATCTACGTAACAATATGTTTATTTAAGTATGCACGTCTTAGGTATTAGTAAAACGGTCACCGCAAAATAACTTGGTGGTCCACCAGTCGATCGCGATCTACTTAATGTACATTCTTGATCTAAAGCATAAGATGATTCAACACAGAAACATTTTCTATAATTTCTACCTCCACCCTCCAGCAGTATTTTCAAGTTAGTTACATACCTTGCTCAGGATGACTTCGGGAGCCAAGTACTCTGGTGTACCACACAGTGTCCAAGTCCTGCCACGTACCTTCTTGGCGAAGCCGAAGTCCGTAACCTGTATCGAAAGATATAAAACAACAACAATGAACAATTTTTTACTTATACGTGAATCAGTAAATGAAAAAAGTGCAAAAGAAAATGATGTATACTTTTAATTTTTATATTGATGAAAAATGTCTCTCATAAAATAAACGACATCACGGGACTTCTTTAAAGGCTCACGGATAGTGTGATATTTTGATCAAATGTAAATTACGTAATAGAAAATGTAGTTGTATTTAGGATGGAGTTCATTAGAACAAAAGGTAAAATTATTCTTTGCTATAAAAAAGTAAAAGAGTTATCGGATTTTTCTAAGTGAATAAATCGTAACTTTTTTTAGTATTAAGTTTCTGGCAGTGATGAATATTTGATAGTCTAAGTGAACAGTATCATTGCTAACAGATCAGAAAATGTTTTCGTTATTACAAAAAAGAAAATTGGAAAATCTGCTTGCTTTCGTCGTGGAAGATTAATTTACATTCGAAAGCTTTAAAAAAAGACATTGGAATATAGAAGTGGAATTTGAATGCAACTTTTGCAATTCGTATCTAATGAAACAAACTGATATTATTTATTAAAATGAATGCAACATTTCTTGCAAATGCAAACGCAATTCGCTCGTAGACTATTAACCTTCAGGTTTGTGAATCTTATTTTTTGATTCAGAGATCTGATGCTGAGTTTTTCAATTACCATGAATGCAAAATACAATTTAATTCATGAATTATCAATTGCATTTGCTTGCATTCATGGACTGTGTAAAATTATCTAATAGCTACCATTTAAAGGAGTCCCAAATAAAACGCAAACAATCACATTTCTATCATCTTGTTCTTGTTGGGAAGATTTTAAAAAATATTTCAAATTAAGAGCTTCAATTGATTATAATACAGTAAAAAATCTCAATAACATAAATTGATGAAAACGAACTCTTTTATTAATTAAAAAATATGAAGTACGCGCGGTGATAGAAAACTGAAATAAATATGTTTCACAATTCCTCTAAAATAGCATTTAGGTAATATATTTCTTTGCATCACGTCAATTTACTTCATTTTTGTCATTTAGTTAAGATTTAGAGCAGGAGTCAGCAACTTTGTAGCTGTGGCGTGTCAAAACAAACTAACGATATCATTCGGGGTGCCACACTATAGGAAAAACTTGAAACAATTATGATTCCAGCTATAATGTAGGCAGAGTTAGGCAACAGAAGTCGAAAATCTTCATTTAAAGTTTTATTACATATTAACTATGCATTATTTAAAGATTTTTATTAACTTAAAATAAACGTAAAATTTAACTATTTCTTCAATGTATATGAAAATTAAAATTGTACATATATTATGCATTATGTATCTTTTAATCATTTGTTAAAACATAAGAAATAAATAAGACAAAATGTAAGTATTCTCCTTCAATATAGTTAAGTAAAAAATAAATATTTTAGCTTCAACTTATATATACATATATATATAGTTCCTGCACCGTTCTACTTCATACAGTAATACCAGGGGTTTATATAATTGGTGACTTTAAATTTACACAAATATGAACATTCAGCTGATAAACAACTTCTTTGGTGATTCAAAATGTTTTTCATATAAGGAAAGATTAGTTCAAACTGATATGTAGAGCCAAAAGAAAAACGCTGAGAACAGGTAATTTTCTCTCTTCAAACAATCTCTCCAACAAGGACATCCAACAATAGCTGTAGATTTATCGTTAGAGTTATCTTTCAGATTTTTAGTAAATTTTGCTTTCCGTTATTCTGAAGAAGACTTGTACTTCCATGATCCAAAAACCAAGAGCCTTAGAAAGCCATGGGAAACCCTGGCCACTGTGGGTCCTCTCCCAAAGCACCTGGAGAGAGCCGAGGCCGTTGCCCTCTTTCGCCTAATCATCGGACATGACTTTTTGAAAGTATACTTCAACTGGTTTGGCCTGCCTGCTGACGAGTCCTGCTCGTTCTGCAGCTATGCCAGGATGGATGGCGACCACCTGCTCCAATGTACTGGACTCGATGAATACCCGACTTGTGACGTCATCAGAATGTACTGGGAGGGGTAAATTCCTCTTATAGCCCACCCCTTGGCGAAGAATTTTTTCAAGTCGTGCCAAAATGGCTCCAAGGCGCGTTTTTCAAAGTCGCGTCCGTCCAGGCAAACAGGAAAAAAAAACATGGCGTCTTGTCCGAAGGAGCAGAAATGGAAAACAGAATAAGAAATAATTCATATTTTGCTTCTGAATATAGATACTTTTTAAAACTTATGAAACAATAATTCCATGAAAAATTTAGCTTTTCAAAAATAGGAAATGGAGAACATTCCGAAAAAAAGAATCGGACGCTCGAAAGAGAAATTTATCAAACGTTACTAACAAATTCAGTAAAATCTCGTCTTCTAAAAATGGTAAATTAAGGACGTTCGAATAAGTAACAATTTATAGCCAAAGGTCAAAAATGAAAAATTCTTTTTTTAACTTTTAAAAAATAGGCAATTAAGAACATTCCAAACAGGAATCGAAGCTCGATTTAGAAAAACTGTAATTTTTAAGGCGTTAATAAGAACAAATTAATGATAAAATTCGCGACTTCTTAACGAAGGAAATTAAGTACATTCTAAAAAGAACGAATTGATGTTCGAAAGAGAAAAATTGAAACATTATGAACAAAGTCCTGTATGATTCAGTTCCTTAAAAAAATATGAAACACATTCTAAAATTACTCAAACGGCTTTTGCCAAACAACGTACCTACCTTTCCTTACATCATGCGGATCCTGTCCTGCTTAGCGTACGTTATGTCCATCATTTGAGAAGCCCCATCTAATAATTACCACCTTTTACAAAAAATTTAAAATGAAAATAAACCTTGCCCTTTTTTCGTCCCGTAACAGTGACCGGTAATCCCAAAGCGTCGAATAAATGGTAATAACCTTTACCACTCATACATAGTAGGGTTGCTGAAGCTAACGAAATTAACGGAAATTACTGATTGCCGATACCTAACGGTCAAAATAACGGTCTCTTATTTTGAAGTATTAAAAAAAAGAAGGGTTGCTAGCTTGGCGAACTTATCACCCAACTTGGCGACAAAAAAAGCACAAAAACCGGGGGTGGGCTATATTAGGACTCAACTGAGAATTGTGTGTATCACGTTCTCAATGCGTCACGCTTGCCATAGGTTGCCAACTTTTGTTTTAGAGTATAGTATATCAATATTAAAATTGTAATACTCATGCTATATCTATATAAATAAAAAATTAC
Organism: Trichonephila clavipes; assembly: GCA_019973935.1. NCBI lineage: Eukaryota > Metazoa > Arthropoda > Arachnida > Araneae > Nephilidae > Trichonephila > Trichonephila clavipes. The sequence continues at coordinate 400,542 of BMAU01005287.1, forward strand.
TTTTTTTACTTATTTATGAAGTCAAAATCTGAAATATATTCTATAGAAAAATTATTTATTAACTTTAGATGGTGACTTAGACTTTAGATGGTGTTTCTTTCTTGAGCGCTCCTTTATTATTTTTTAAAATTTGATTTGAATATCTTTTTATTACACATGTAATGTTATTCATATCATAAAATGTTAAATTTCATTAAACATAAAAATAATTTCTATTTTAAAAGGCTAAAGAGTACCCTACAAATTCCAATTTTACCGATCATTTTTGCATTTTCTTGTGGCCCATATCATTTGGAAGCTTTCCACCAAATTTCAGATGTGTTAAATTACTGTTTAAGATATTTAAAGTTTTCTAAGCTACAATTTTGGTTTCGGTTTCATTTTAAAGCCTTTTTCCACTCTTAAATTGAGTTAATTGAAAATAATTTTGAGTATAATCAATTCTTTTTTTTTTTAGTGTGAAATGTTTATTAATTAAAATTTTCCTTACTAAAATCCTTTCCGCTTGATTATGTTTTGAGTTTTTTGACTTCTCACAATTAATTAAGATTGATTTCAAAGCCAATTTTTGCTTAAGAGTAGTTTATATAATTTAGAAGCTTTATCATTAAATTTTCCTGTTGAGAAAATGCTATGGCCAATACGTTCTCAGGTTGCTGTAAATAACAATATTTCGAAGAGATGGAATCTAATCTAAAAATCATCTTTAATCTAAAAATCTCTCATCTCTGGTATCTAAAAGTCATTCCTCAGTTAACACTACAATTGTACTTTCGAATACAAGTATTCTGAATTCAAGTATTGCATATAAAATTGAATATTTCCTTGATGTACCAAACTACATTATACTAAGCATATTGTAGTGCTATATTTTAGTATTTTAAAGTCGTACAACGAGAGCTAAAACTACCTGAACTGCCCCGATTTAAAACTGAAAAAAAATTAAAATTTATGAACAAACCTAGACATTTTTAGGTTAATTTAGTATCATTATTATTTTGTATATAAATGTTTTGTGTTTCAAAACTTTTGTGAAAATATTTGGTTAAGATTAAGCTGAATAAACTATCGTCGTAAAAAATGCTATCAATATTATGCAAACATATTTTGAATTAAAAAAATATTTTCTGTCATATTTAATTAAAATAGTGTTTTAGTGTAGAACGTACATTGGAAAACAAGATATTAAAAAATTGGAGCTTTACGGGCATTATAAGTTTTTGTTTCATGCCTTTACAAAATTTGTGAAAGCGTGTTTTACAGATTTTTAATTTTGAATGTATAAGTGTTTTCTTATTATTAAGGCTTTTTTTTCTGTCCAGGAGAGAGCCTTGAAATTTTTTGTACCCACTCCCCAAACGTATTTTTTATAAAAGGTAATGTGGACTTAGGGCTGAGAGAGATTTCTAATTATTTTTAAAAAAAATTCTAAAGTTAGTCTTTTAAAAATTCTCCTGTTTTTTCCAGGTTTAGCTGAAAAAATAATTATTAAAAATCAACAAAGGAATAAATTTTCAAATCCATACTAACTTTTGTTCGCAATAATCTAAGAAACATAAGTAACTTTTATGATTAAAAATTTTTAAAAGTGAGCATTTTATGAAAGTTTGAAGAAATTTCAAAAACTCTTTTAATTTTTTGAAACTAGAAAATAATGGTTGGTCAATCTGACTTTTTACTTTCAGAATCAACTTAATAATATAATCAGAATATAAAATAAATTATTTTTACTGCTACTGCTCCCCAAATTTTTTTGAAAAAGGGCACTGCGTATTCTTAATATTAAAATAAAAATAAAAGCAATTTTAATCGTGAAGTAGTTGTTTTGACGAGATTACGAAAAGGTGTGTTTTATTAAAAATCCTATATGATCAATGCTGTAAAAACTATTGTTTGGGAAAGAGAATGCAGTTTTAGAAACATATTACATGTATACGTCAGTAGAACATCTGAGCAACCCAGTGTCGTGAAAGTTAAGAAAAAGATTGAAGAGCTGAACAGAATTACCTTGACGTATCCCTCTTCATCGATCAGAAGATTCTCTGGTTTGAGATCTCGGTAGACGAGATCTAGGTGGTGCAAATACTCGAAAGAGAGCACAATCTGAGATGCATAGAATCTGGCACTGGGTTCACTGCAAGATAAAACGTTTCAGACATTTTACAAAGGAATTGAATTTTAGAAAAAGCACAGGACAAGTAATCAATTCTACAAAAAAAATTGTGAAAAGTATAAAGGTATAAAAAGTAATTCCGATTTTCTCAAAAAATGAAAATTATACCTAAGTAAATATAAAAGGTTTTTAAATGAAGAAGCTTAAAAAAGTTTTGTTAGGCAATTGAGAGAGTCAAATTCGTTAGATACATATTTTTGTATCATATGTATTTAAAAAAATCTCATAAGACGTGGTGAAAATACAAAAAAAATTGGATTTCATTTTATTCTGAGTTTTAGTTTATGCAGTGGTTTTTATACTTTTCTAAAATATGAATTGTATGATTATCATGCGCATTTCTAATGCGAAGAATGCATCCGTTCACCATTTTCTCTCATTTGGATAAGTTTGAGCTAAAAAGTATTTAATATTGTTGTAAAATAATTTACCTGAAGCGTCCAGTCCTTCTCAGATGAGAAAACATTTCCCCTCCTGAGACATACTCCAAAACCATGTACAGGTAGGAGTTATCCTGAAAGAAGTCATAAAATTCACTGTTTAGAAAAAAAATTAGCAATATTTTAGCTATATCGTAAACAAAATACACAGATAATTGGCACGCACGGATATATATAGATATACGTTGATTATAATTAAAGTTTCAAAACGCTATAAAAAAGAGCCACTGATCAGAATGACTCAAATTTGAACGGAATATGATTGAAGAAGGGGGAAAGCGTATGGCATAGCGTATGGCCAAATTTTAGCAACAGATGGCGCTGTAAGCTTAATTTAAAAGTGTTGGATTAGAAATGACAATGAATCGTAAAACAATAGTTAAGGTGTAAGTTACACGTTAAACCAAGTGTGATGTACAGCTTGCATGACTGTTCAGGTGTGATACTGTTAGTTACGTAAGCCCAACGTCGTCGCAAGGTCATATCACATCGGATGGGAAAAATTGGTTTTTAACTGTCCCAAGGACAAAAACCGCATAAAGAGCGTCCATCAACTCGGTGTTTCATTGTCTTGAGGCCAACAAAAAACGTATATAAAACGTCCATCAAATCGGTGTTTCATTGTCTTGAGGCCAACAAAAAAACGCATATAAAACGTCCATCAAATCTGTTTTTAACTGTCCTGAGACCAAAAATCGCATAAAAAGCGTTCATCAAATCGGTTTTTAAATTTCGCGAGACTGGCACAAAACATGTTCAATATGCTGTTCAAAATGCTGCAATATGTTTAAGTCGAGAAACAGCATGTTCCATGACTGATCGAAGTGTTTCCGGGGTCACGTTCAGAAGAATGTGTTGTTCAATGTGTGACTTCATTTCAGCTCAGTGTGCAATCGGAGCACTGAACACAACATCTTTCAGACAGTTCCACAGCAAGAAGTAACACGGATTAAGATCAGATGATAGTGGAGGCCGGCTAGAGGGAAATAGTGGCTGATAACTCTAGCATTTCCAAAATGCTCCTTCAGCAGCTACTTCACTGGATTTGAAATGTGCGGAGGAGCACCATCTTGCATAAAAATGACCCCATCCACACAACCACGCTGCTGAAGGTCTAGAATGACGTGATTGCGCAAAAGACACTCATAGCTCTGACCAGTGACGGTAATGACAACAGGACCAAATGCACCCGTCTCCTCGTAAAAGTATGGCCCTATGATAAATGATGCCATAAACCAGCATCTCACAGTGATATTTGCAGTTTGAAGTGGTACTAGTCGAGTTGCTAGTGGATTCTCTGTTGCCCATATTTGGCAACTCTGTATATTGACACATCCTGTCAGATGGAAATGTGCTTTGTCTGACCACAAAATTTTCCACTCTCATTCATTGTACACTTCCATGTGAGCAAGAAATTCTAAAGTGAAAGTCTCTCTTGCTGGCAGGCCAGAAGGAAGCAACTCCTACACATGGTTTATTTTGTTTGGATAGCAATGCAGGTTGTTTAGTAGAACTTTATGCACCGTGTTCACAGGCCTGTCCAGTGTTCGAGCAATTCCCGGGGCACTGCACGGTTGCAAACCACCTCTTGACTCTTCAAGCACTGCTGTGGCCACTTCTCCCAACTACTGTCGAATTAACTCTTTTCCTCCCTCTAACAGATTGCACATGGAAAGAACATGTCTCTTTGAATTTTTGAATAATTTTCTCCAGACCCTGGGCAGTCATCGGACCAACACCTTTTTTCATACCCTTGAGTGTCCGAAACTTCTGCAAAAAATTGGTGCATAGTTATTATTCTTATAAAAGAGCTTTACAAGCACAGCACGGTCTTTCAATGAGACTGTCATGGCGAAATTCTCAGATGTGAAATGAGGAAAAGTTTTTATAACTTTTGAAATATGAGTCGGACGTATGACAGGTATTTTCATGTATGTATTCTGACGCTTACAGCATCATCTGTTGATGAAATTTGAAACTATTTTCTTCTTCTGTCATGCTCTTTCCCCCTTATTCAGTGGCCACGGTAGCCGAGTGGTATAGGTATCGGATCGCGGCTTGCCTTGTCACGAGTTCGAGTCCAGTACCACTGAAGACTCGCCGTGTAGGGCAGCGATGCACGTTAAAACTGTAGAGAGCTGAAACGTCCCCCCGTTGGTGTGGTATGGTAGTTAGGAGAGGGGTGTGCCAGCTCAGGTGTTGTCCACGTCACTTGACCATAGTTCAAAATTACGTGATCCGTCACCGAAAGCCCTCGTGTAGCTGAACAGTGCGACGTTAATATTCAATCAATCAATTTCCCCTTCAATATTATTCCGATCAAATTTGACGTCATTCCGATCACTGGCTCTTTTTTTTATATCGTTTTGAAATTTTAATTATAATCACCTAGTATATAGCATTTTATAATTAACCAAATAATTTTTCATTTATTTTCAAAACAACAATGTTAATCAAAATAAATCGAATTGAATGGAAACTATAGCTTGCCTTAATTAAAAAACTCAGATACAAAACAAGAAATGATAGTAAAATCTACAATAAAAAATATACAAAAATGTTTTCTTTTTCTTTTTTTGATGGCGTTGCTTAAATTGAATATTTAGAAATCATATTACTCTTTCAATCATGCTTCTTTACAGAAATTATAAACATACATTTTTCTATTGAATAAAAAAAGTCCCAAACAATTACGATGGAATTAATTTTTAATTTTGAGTTCTACTTCAAGAACAATAGGTTCTATTAATCCTTCTGTAAAAACTGCACTCAGAGATTTTCAAACAAAATGAGAAAATTTTTAAGAAATATTATTTTACGCTTAAAATATTTGTTGCAGAAGCTGACAAATAGCGTGGGCTTTCTTCGCATGTTTAGCTCCTTTAAAACCCATGCTCCAGAGCATTGAAGTAGAAAATTGGTTTTCGGATTCGATTCTTCCGGATTAATTTTGCTGAAAATTAATCAGCAAGTGCTTAACGGAAGTGAACATTTCAAAACCGATTTTAATTAAAACCGTGCAGAGAATCTATTAAAATTCTAATGCCATTTTCCTCGAAACTTCGAAATACTTTGAAGCAGCAGATCTTTCTTATTAATGTGCGCACTTAGACGAACTATTTGTTCACAAAGAAACGAATGTGTGAAAAAAATTAACACTACCGTGTGATTTCCCGTTCTGAAAATATTGTGAAATAAAAATCTTGGGAGACTTTTAAATTGTAAAACACAAATATTGAATTTATGAGCTCTACCTTATCGTTCTATTAAGAAAAAATAAAATAAGTATCAGAGTTATTTTAATCATAGATATTAATATTAACAATCAGTTATAAATATTTTTCAATTGATATCTTTCTAGACCAGGGGTACTCAACCTTTTTTTGTGCTGGGGCGCATACATATGCTAGTTATTTCACGCGGGCCGCAACATGAGGATAAATGGGAAGGGGGTGGGAAATGCTTCAAGACCCAGATAACATAGGAAATTTGAAATGTGGAAATTGATTCAAATATTATAACTCATGTTTTGATTTTTTTAGTTATTATTTTTTATACATTTTTTGTCACTAACACTAAATTAGAAGCATTCAAGAAACACTCCTGCATCAGTAAACGGTTGCAATTTCTGCATCAGTAAACGGTTTCATATGATTACCAATAATATAACAAACTTTATAGGATGTCTTTGTTACCGCTGTGATATTACCACTGACAAAACACTTCGTTGTTGTAGTAAAGGTTACTCAAGAAAGCCTATTTATCACCTTTTGAAAGACATCTTCGAGGAAAAGTGTCATTGAATGATTCCTGTTTGTTGGTATTTTTTACTTTTGTGACAAATCAAATATTTACTGATCCATGTTTGTTTTTCCCTACAAAATAGTCAACCTCCCAATCGTCGACACAATTTATTATTTTTCAAGTACTTTTCCGCTTGCAAGATATGAAAGATAGTTAAAAATTAGTTCCACCCATAAAAATGTCGCTACTACACTGTTGTCTGTTATCACTAACCGTAACTGTTCCAAATAGAAAAAGAATATCTATTCTTACCCGTACAACACTGACAGCAAAAAGCAAAATTGATATATTTGATTTCTTGACAAAGAATTTCCCACCAAACTTTTAATACAATGTTCTTAAATAAGTAAATTTCTCAGAGCAATGGGCCATGACCGGGCCACTTAAAAAGGTTCGGTGGGCCGCATGTTGAGTATCACTGTTCTAGACCTACATACAGAAAGGGCTATTGACATTGAATTTCCCTTGGAAATGAATTTTATTGCCAAATCAGTTCAGCCAACAGCTGAACTAATGTTTGTGTCATCCTAACGTTGGCATGATACGAAGTTTTGGAGATTAGGATGCCAGCTCATGTGTGTGTGTATTGTTTCCGTTACTTGACCGATGTTTAAAATTACGAGGTTCATTGCCAATAGTTCTAGTGTAGCTTCAAAACACAAAAGTGTTATTAAAAAATCAAATTAAATCAATATGCTTACCTCATTTTAATTTCATAAACGCAATGATCATACATTGTGAAACAAATAAATGAAAATGGAAGATTTAAAAAATAGGTGCTATTGGTTTACCGATATATTCGAATCTGAATGACGAGAGAGAGCCATAATTCATGAATAAAACTTACTCAGTACAATAATTTTCGAACTACATTTAAAAACAGGGTTTTAAATTCTAAATGTAAATAATTGTAAGCATTCGTTTTATCAGGTAGATTTATCTGTAACTTAAATTCTAATTTCTTGCTTTTGTCTAGCATGACTTTTTAATGAGCCATCAAAATATATTTTCAAGAAATACAGCTAAGTTAGAAAAGTTCTGCTAAAATGAAATTGAGTAAGAAACTGTTAAATATACAGTTTTTCAATGGTGCAATTATTTATTTATTCTAGCCATTCATTTATTTTTGATGATTCAATCAATTCCAGATCTACCAGATGAATATTTTCTTTTAAACATCTATCTTACGTTAAAAAATGGCAGTATTAATCATATACACAAATGAAAATTACAGTAGCTTTAAATGAAAAGATCCATAAAGATAATAACATTTTCCTACAAAATGTTTCCTTTGGACTCTAATCAAAAGAACAAAATTTAAAAAAATGGAAGCCAAACCTTCTTATCAAACAGGAATACTATCTAAACATTAAACCAGTTATGAGGTATGTAGGATCCTATAATCAGTCTCTCTGTAATGCATTAAACATTTTGTCTGTAATACATTAAACATATTTGAAAATAAAACTTGTAGCATCATTGAACAAAAATGATTAAGCTTGATTTATAATCAATACTAAAAATGCATATGTTGCAAACTTTATAAAAATTAATGTCACAAAAATTATACATTTGAGAATTCAGAAAATATTCTGTGTGTGTGTAGTTGATATTTTACTAAAATTTCTTATCTTTTTAATTTCACTATTAAAGGGCTTCGTCCCCAACAAAAGTAAAAGAAATAAACTGCAGAAGAAGCTTACTTTGAAGTGATAGACCATGTTGACCATGAAAGGGAAGTCAATAGCATGTAGTATTCTCTTTTCATTGAGGGTGTGATCCACTTGTTTCAGTTTCACTACCTGGATAAGAAATAAATAATATATAACGAAATATAGAGAAAAATTATGAAACATGATATCATCCATAAATTGATATGGAATTCTTTAATACTACTTACCTTAGCCAAACATAAAAAAAAGTAGCTGTATAAATTAGCGTAGTTTTTCTAGCTGAAATATCACATCTTACACAAAATCTTTTTATCTTTAAGACAAGACATGAATTGGCAGTAAAATTGATAAAACTTTTTTTTCAAAATTTTTTGAAATATTCTACCAGTTAAGCTTTTTTAACTCATACACTGGTGTGCAAAAATTAAGGACGAGACGGTTTTTTCAATATAACTTTGTACAAAAGCTTTCCAAATCAACACATTTAATACCGTAAGATTCCCAATATGTAAGGACATGTGTAATATGTAAGCAACACTTACTAAAAGAGAAATCAGAGGGATAAAAAGAAGCTTGATTGAAAAAGTAGCATGGAGCGCAATGCGACTGAAGGCCGAAACATCCCTGTGATGGGTGTCCAGCAAGAAACATCCAGTCTTTAGTAGGGGATATGATCTCCCCTGACTGCTAGGCAGGTTTCACAGCGTCTGCCCATGCTGAGAATGAGGGTGTCAATGAGTTGTTGAGGCATTGCTGCCCATTCGTCTTGCAGCGCCAATCGGAGCTCCCGAATCGTTACTGGTGGTAAGGTACGAGCTGCCAAGCGTCTGCCTAGAAAATTCCATACATGCTCGATGGGTCTGAGATCCGGAGATCGTGCCGGCCAATCCATACGTTCAATATCCTCACTCTCTAAGAGCTGTTCGGTAGCTACTGTGCGATGACATGGTGCATTGTCGTCCATGAAAAGGAACTGCAGACCCATAGCGCCTCTAAAAAGACGCACATATGGAAGAAGAATCTCGTTACAATAACGGGTCCCGTTGATTGAACCTGCGTCGAAGATGTGAAGGTCTGTACGACTACCAAGCATGATGACTCCCCAAACGAGAACACCGCGACCTCCATACCTGTCCCTTTCAATGATGTTCGAGGGATGATTGCGGCTTCCCCGCTCTCTCCAGATGAGTATGCGATGAGAATCGCTACTCAAACTGAATCTGCTCTCATCTGTAAAGAGTACTCATCCCCATTCATTGTCTCTCCAATTCCGGTGTTCCCGGCACCACAGAGAACGCCTTCTCCGATGGGCAGGCGTTAAGGGTACACACCGTACAGGGCGTCGTGCAAACAGACCATCACCGTGCAGTCTTCTGGCCACGGTAAAACGCGATATCGGTCGTCCAGTCGCCTGTGTCGTGTGTCTAGCGATTTCTCCCGCTGTCTGCCGCCTGTTTCTTCTGGCCTGTAAGACAATGTACCGGTCATCTGCGGGTGTGGTGCCTCGTGGATGACCACTACTGAACCCCCGGATAGCTGTTCCTGTAGTTTTAAATTGTCTCCAAAGTCGTGAAACGATGCTGTGAGCAATTCCGAACACTGCAGCCACACTTGTCACACTGCGGCCTTCCTCCAACTTCCCAATGATTCGACCTCGGGTAAAAGCATCCAGATGTCGTCTAACAGATTGATTATTCGCCATTTCTCGCTGAGGCAGCAACTCGGTGTGATTTTAACTGCTATACGGCGTGCAATCTCTTTGCCAGAAATACTGATCTTACACCGACAACATACTTTATACTACTCAGACACTCCCCCATTACGTCTACCTGCATATCTGCGCATGTGCTACCGTACATCACCTTACTTAATCTCCTGATTGGTCTTTCTGTCCGCTCTGCCTCTTCGTTCAGCTGATATGCTACTTTTTCGACTTCGTCCTTAATTTTTGCACACCAGTGTAGATTGTTATTTGTTCGACTTCACTCATAAGTTCATCTAAAATTTAATATGTACGTGATATAAAACAAACTACAATTGTATATGTAAAAAAAGAAAAAGTTCCTGTTTTTTAAGCTTGAATGTAAGCAATTTAAATTTTGTTTCTAATAACAGATTTTACCAGAGAAATTTATATTTTTATTTAATTTTAGGATGATGATGGGTGTTTTTTCCTTAAGTAATAATAGTTGAATAAATATATGATAGAGAAACATTGTAATTTTGTTACATGGGCTCCATTAAAGAATTTGTGTTTTACTTTTTCACATTATCACTTAGAAATTTGTGAAAAAACGTTGAAATATAAAATTTTAATAAGTAAAGAAATCTTTAATTCCCATAAGTTTAGTGAATTGGAAAAGGGATGAACACTTCCATAACCTTTGTAAAAGGTCACATGAAAAAAAGCACGAATGTTTCAAAGTTATAATTATATAAAAAGCGGCTTGTATTTATATATTAATGCTGTTTCGGGATTAAATTCAGACCAGAGGATTTAGGGAACCTTTGGATGTTGGACAACTATATATATATATATATATATATATATATATATATATATCAATCTTAAGCTATTTCTTAGGTAGAAAATTGAGTTACCTAAAGTCATATTAAAAGAAACTCCAAGTAGATGTTTTAGTAGAATATAATAATCTCGTACTATATATATATAAAAAAGTTTAAAAGTATTTCAATGCTCGTGATATTCTTTTCCATTAATCAATCAGATTCAATGAAAAAATTAAATTGAATAACTTGTACTGAAACAAATTTTCAACAAAATCGTTAGATTAAGAGATTTTATAATAAATAAATTCAGGAATTATTTGAAGTTCTACTATTTTTTTTTAGATCAGGAGCATTATAAGCTTAAGGGGTCCGGCACATGAATTTTTAAAAAATTATCGATTTTGACTTTTTTTTACGTTTTTTAAAAGTTTAAACAGAGTTCTGCTTAAAATAATATATGATATATAGAAATACGATAATTAGAAGTATTTTTAATTTTTAAAACGAGGCCACTCTCATTGACAAATTACAAATTCTTACTTTAAGGTATCCGACTACATTCAGAATCGTGATTTTCAAAAGCGCATAAATGGATAGTTTCATGAGATTTAGTGTCACTTAGATTAGAATATATGCCTAAAATTGTTTTAAGGACATTTTGACAAAAAAAATTTATTTAAATACAATATTTGGGCAAAAAATTAACTTAGAAAAATCTTTTTTCCAAATGTTCTCCTTTTGTGAAAAAGGCTTCTATTAGAATAATATTTTGTCTGTATATAGCTCAGACCTCTGTTCAGAGGATCAACTAGACTTTTTGAAATATATGACTTAGAAGTGGGTTTATTCATATTTTACGACAACAAAGGGGAGCAATTTTAAGAAAAAAAACGTGAATAATTATTTCAATTGGTGGTAACTCTGAAAATAATGTGAATTTTTCAAAAATTTTAGTTGAACCTTGAATTTTAGTTGAGCTATATACAGACAAAATATTATTATAATAGAACCATTTTTTACAAAAGAAGAACATTGGGAGTGAAGCATTCAGTGAGCATACTTTCAACATGTTTAAACATTTTAATGGAGGGAATAAGATACATCTAGTGAACTGTTTTAGGTAATGTATTTTTAAACAAAATTTTAAAGAAAAAAAATTTGGCATTTTTAAAAAAATTCATAATTATTTTAATTTCTAACAAAAAGATAAAACCCTCCATTAAAGTCTTATTGATAGTACAGCTAACCTGCTGTGAAAATTTCATCTATTAGTAGCAAGAAGTTTCTGAGAAAAAGGTACATAAACTTACGTAATTTAACATGGGCTCCTATGGAAGTGCTAGACCAGTGGAAAGTAATGTCGTTTTTCTATGTTAATTTCAAATAGATGAATTTTTACTAAGCTTTTAGTTTTAATCAATTATATAATCATCCTCTCATTATAAACAACTTTTTGCCGTCTATTGTGGAAATTTTCAAAACCGGATCGATAAAAATCAAATGATTTTTGAGCAAAATATCTGGAGATGGTAATTTGGACATATTCTCCGAATTTTAAAAGTTTTTATCACCTAAAAAATCTTTAACAGATCGGAGAAATGGAAATCTGTTGAAGCAGCATCGGGCGTGCACGGATGGTGAGACAATACCTCCCATCTCAATTTGTTAACTTATTCCAGGGTTCGTCTTTACGCAGTGTGGTCTTACATTATCAAATTTCAGAATAACACCTTTTGTCTTGACAATATCTGGGCACATTTCAGTTAAAGATTGATTTATTCGATCTACTTGTACACATTAAGGGTCTGCACGTACAGTTTGTTTAAGTTTCAGCACTTCAAAATGAACCAACCATGTGAATTCTCCTCCAAACACACAAAAACGCATTTTGGGAGAAAACCACTATTTTTTTGCAGTTCGGATTATCATAGAGGACTCATTTTTTTATCTCCAGTGATCAAGTTATCAAAAAACATTTGTGTAGGGTGCCGCTGAAGCAATAAGTTGCATGTGAGGAATATGTCAGCTTTCTTTTCTTCGGGCTGATTATGCAGGATCAAACACCTGCTCTGCTCACTTTACCAATCTGTTACAAACGTTCTTGTGTGGTCGGTCAAGTTGGTACACTACGTTTGACAGTTCCTAGATTGTCTGGAATGGATTTGCCTCCTCTTCAACCCTTAACATGACAATGTCTAAAGCTATTCGTTTTCCTGAAGAGCGCAATTCGGAAAGATCGAAATTTCCCAATTTGTGTGAACTTAAAAACACACCTTATGCACTTCCGAACGTCTAATGCGCTCGAATAAACATCGCAAAAGAGTTTGGTATCAACCATTGCGTTACTACACTTGCGGAACTCAAAAAAGCATATAATGCAGGATATGCATGTGTTCTGGTATTTTGCTGGCCATTCCTCCATAAATTGCACAAAAAATTAAGACTTAAATATTTACAAGTAAACAAATCACTCTAACTATAAAATGTCTTTGGTACGACTTTGAAGTACAGAATTAGCTGATAAATGACTAACTAATATCGACATACGCAGAAACGACATTACTTTCCGGTTCCTCTAATATTATTAAACGGAAAGAAAATATAATAATAACACGTAAGGATTGTTCATAAAAATCTTTTTTTTAAACACTCTGGATTTCTGTTTCAAGCACTAGGTCAACAATGAAGATACTATGCAAACATTTTAACACACGTTGAAAAATTTAATTAAAAAATTTAGGTGAAGGTGCATAATGTAGCACTTTAAAACAGTGGTACGTCACAGGAAAAGATTGATATGGACATCTACTGCAATAATTTTTCTTCTCATGATCTAGTTTTAAAGTGAATACTTTCTTCCATGAAGCAAATAATGTATTGCTGCAAAGATGTAGTAACTGTACGGGTGGTGAAAACGCGCGTTTGTTTTATAACCATTTATAATCATGGTTTGTGTATTCCACACAATTCGTTTAAATCATTAAGCATGCAATTGCATCAGTATTTAAACCAATATTTAAAGATGGTACTTCATGGCTGGTCTGTGACGTACGAGTGAGGCCTTAGGTTCCAGCCATCATATGTGATCTGAGTATCAAAATCTTTACTTATGATGGATTGGAAGTCTAGCTAATGAGGTCCAGTTTAGGTTCATCTGACAGTCCTAATGACCCGATATTGATACAAAGTCACAAGTGCCGTCAACCGTAATTGGTTGCGTTTCTTGCGTGAAGAGATATGGCAAATAAAGAAAAATGATTTAATCTGTATAAGTAATATTTGATCAACGGTTCCACAAATTAAAATTTAATTTAAAAAAAAACATTCACACACACAACACAAACAGCTATGGAGCACAACAGAGACATGGGCATGATAGGGCATGATAACAAAACACAGAAGTATTCTTTGTTCACTCACGAGATCTCAACCTCTTAGGTTTGGTCAACCGGAAGCATTTAGAATCCTATGATTTCCAATAAGGGCTTTTCTGGTTAGTCCAAATACGTAGGTCATGTAAGATTGCATCATTCTGTTTTAAGAATGCTAACGTGTTAGTCTTTGGGGACATAACGCAGTTTATCCACCTAACGTAGTCATCCCGTTAGGTGGATAAACTAAAAATTAATAATTACGTGAAATCATGGAGGGCTCAAGACCCCCCATTATGAATTTAAATTCTTTGAGAGAAAACTTAAGCGAGCTGTTATGTAAATATAGAATGTCAGAAATACTTTAAATTCCTCGTATTACTACAATGGTGGTTATCAAAGAAATCATGTTTCTAAAACTTTTTTCTACCTTGTAGTATATGCTTAGAATTTTTCACACACAAAAAAGAAAAACGCTTGTGAGGAATAAAAACATTCTTACAGAAAGAAATTTAAACTAGAGCAAAAGGAAACAAATAACAAAAATAAATGAATAGAAGAATAAATTGTGAGGTTATTTAAAATACCACTCTAGTTTTTTACAGAATACAAATCAAGATTCAACTACTCATTTTTCTCCCAAAGTTCCGAAAGGTTGAATGTTCCATAGGTTTCAATTTTTCAAACAAACTTTCATTTCGAATCGACGTGTTTACTAGAAGACTTGTTTGGTAAGAGACGAAATATTTGACGTAGGAGAAACGTCAAAAATGGAAAAGGCTGGAAGAAATATCGAATTCTTTGAAGTAAATTTTATTCAGCTGGAAATTTCGAACTACCGAACAGATTTCTAAAATATTACTCGTATCTCAAGACATTGATTCCTGTAAATGCCCCCAGGGAAAATTGTTCAAAAATAGTAATATAAAAGAAGGAAAAAGTTTCAATATTCTACATTTTTTATCGAATTTTAGGTACTGACTCCTCGAAAAATTCAAACTCTTTCAGTTTATATTTCTTCTAAGGTTCTTTAAGCTACTCTAAATATATAAATGAAAAAAATATGTATTTGCAAAAAGAAAAGGATATTTTTAGCTTCGTTGGTTTTATTGTTATGTAAATTTGCTCTTGATATTTGTTGACAAAAGTATTGATTCTCTTTTGGAAGTTGACAAATTTAGTGGTAAATAAGTATATATTTTGTTTAACTGTTATATTTTAGAATATATTGATAATATTTGATACTGAGTTGCACGCACGCACATACACACACTCTCTCTTAAATTTCATTTATGTTCACGTATGTTTCAGAAGAAAAGAGGAATAAAAATGTTTTCCTAAATCTGATCGAATGAAATATAAATATTTAATGCAAGTAACTACTAATAAACTATGAGTTTAAAGGAATATGCAAATGTTAGTATAAAATTAGTTTTGAATTATTTTCACAAGGGTAGTAGAATTGCATTATTCAGATAGAAGAATTGTATTTACTGCATATATGTGTATCTGGAATTACATATAAAAAGGGGGAAACGTGGCAACATATGAGACTTCTTGTATGTTAGGATTTCAGAAACTAAGTAGCCATAGTAAACTCTAGTTTAGAACCGGTTTATTAAGGAATTATTTTAACCTGACACTTTTCACACGCAGGGTATGTCATACCCACCACCTAAATTTTTTCAAGACCATCTAAAACTTTTTTGGAAAATGAATAGTTTCTCGTATAGCTGACTTTAAGTTCATACCCTTTGAGGGCTTTAGCTTGTAGGTGAATTCTAAATATATATTTTCGGATACCGCCTCTATGAGTATGTCATACCCTGCGTGTGAATCGCCGTTACAGTTCTAAATCCATGACTACGCTTTAAAATCTTTCTTATGCAATGACGTATTATTGTATTTATGATGAAGAAATGCGATATTTAAGTAATTTAATAGATACAGTATTTAATATATATATATATATATATATATATATATATATATAGTACAGCAATATTTTCGGATAAAGAAAATCTTTTTCGGAGATGATGAGGAAGAATCGAATGATGAAGATTATAATAGAAAGTATGATTCGTCTACTAAAATCTAACCAGATAATTTAACTGAGGGATCAATTATCGCTCTTGATAAAATGACAACATCATATTCAATGTCTAGAAAATGTAATCGTTAGCCTGTGGCAATATTTTTGGGTTGCTGAATGTTGCGACAGTAAGTGCGCAAATTATTTTGTTAACTCACAAACCACCTGCTAAACATCGAACCAGACCCTGATTTCTGAAGTGTTTCGGATTTCGATTTACAGAAGAATGTAAAGAGTGTAGAAACCAACAAACCATGCTTCTACGAAGTTAAAAAAAATTCAGTTCCAGTGAAAACATAGCACTTACTCGCGACGAAGACTAAAAGAGTGTGTTTATAAACAAGGTACTGAATGCCTTAAACAGAAAAACTAAATTTACATGTGGAAAGTGTAATAAACATATTGTATTTCCTACTTTTTTTCCTTTTTCACCATTGTATGCAAATGTTACGGTAAAAACAGAATGTAAACACCCTTGGATATGAGATACTCTGTGCGTGAAATTCCGTTCGTTTTTTTTTTCGCGAGAGAAATGCTGGGTTAAAGAAATTTGATTAACTTTTCGAAAAATTAGTAGTAATCAGCAGTTTGAAAATTTGTGAACTTATTGTATTTTGTACGAATTTATTATGTTCCACTAATATTCCCTGAGAACTAATGTTCACTTTTCAAAATATATGTAAATCAGGAAAGAAGTAACCTAGTTGTACAAACTGGTCAATACTGATAGCGATTCGCTTAGCCTTTTTCTTACGACGATTATTACTATAATGCATACATATTTGCTAATAATATGTATTTGTAATATATATATTTATATATATATATATATATATATACCTGTATTTATATTTTTCTAATTGATCATATTGTTAATGAATCGTACTTGCTTTATTGTTATATATATGATCTAATAGTTTGTGAGAGGCTCGGACCTCTCTCTCGGGCACCTAGATGTGTGGGAGGAAGGGAAGAAACACTCTACAAGATCCAATTAATCTATTTATTTACCTTACAAAGAAAAGACACAATTTCTACTAAGAATAGCAAGAGAATGTCTCAATGTTAACCGCAAAAGTGGAACAACGACGGTAAAACGCGAACGATTAGGAGACTAACATACTTGATCCTTACCTTAAAAAAAGGATCAAACCTATCATCCGATTTAATCTAATATCAAATCAATCCTTGTGAACAATCATCACCTTAAAGTTTACTCCTAATAAGAAATCAAATCCCAACAATTCTAATATTATACCTTCAGTAGCAATCTCACCTGACTCGAGTATAAATCTCTTCTACTCTCTCTCAAGCTAGAAAACCTCAACTATATATAGTAAGTTAATTTAAATATCACGATCATCTTCTTCCTAAGGGTTGGTTGTGAATAACGCGAATTGATAGCCCAAAGATTTCCCAAGAGGATTAATTGGGAAAATGCGTATAGATCCGTCACAAGGTTAAGGTAAAAATAGTGAATTCAAACAAAACGTTACATTCTACCCTGGCTATCTAAGCCTCCTAAAAAATCTAACTTTAACTCTAACATGGTTGAATTCTTGGATTTAGGCTTGCATCTCATTGACAAAAATGTAGTCAGTGACATATCTGACAAAAGAGATTTTTTAAAATTCCATGTAACTAAAATTCCTGCATGGAAAAGCAATATACATCAATAAAATTTATGGAAATATTATTTTTAATTTTTTTTACTTAGAAATGATAATTTAACTACCCACAAAAAATACATAAATTTAATATTAAGTCATTCTTCAAATGCTGCTTAGATCCTGTTTATCCTTTAAACTTCATAAGAACTTATATTCATCTCAAATACATTAATGTTACTCTGACTCCAAAATTACCACACAACAATAGATCTCAAAGTCAGCATGTTATTGGTCTTGCTGTGTAGATTATGTTATAACACTTTACTCAAAGTTTACATTTTGTCCACACACTCCTTGAAACTCTTGCCCATTTAAAAATTTCTACATTTTTGACAGCCGACTAAATTATAGACTATCAAATTTGATTGGCATCAATCTTTGCATGCTGGTTTAAAGGATGTGTTTATGTATAGTTTGGATTTTTAACTCAATGAACAGTAGCTTTTCATTTTTTTCAAGACTCTTGCTTTCTTTGCAAAAAGTTGCGAGTAGAATTTTTGAAAAATTCTTTCTTCAAGAAATCTTTTCTTAGGTAATTCTTTTTTTAGTTTTCTGCTTTAAGATCTTAGGAGAATTTAGTGTAGAATAGTAGTCGGTTGCTTTTTCTCATACTTTGTGACGTCTCACGCGTCTTTTCTTTAACAAGTCCTTTGGGTTCTTTGGGCAACTCTTTTCCAACCAAATCCAAGAAGTGAAGTGTGAATGAAAGATGCAAATGAACAAATGTTTAAATATCGGTACTTAGAGTAAGCGAGATGGCAATGTAAGGTAATGTTTGACAATTGAAGTTAGTTTGTGGCAGTTGATGTCTATTACAGTTCGTGGTTCAAGTCTGAATGAGTTTTGCGTGACGTGAATACAAATTATTAGTGACCGAATAGAAGGAATCAGCCAAGTTGTATACCATTGCATACAAAGACAAGATTTATCGTTACTCCAAGCTGTAATATAAGGTAGGATTGATTATTTAATATTAGAATCGGGAATTAGGCGGTTCGCTTATTGATAGTGGTCTGAATTAGATTAAGTCTTATTGTGTGTTGCGTATTTTTACTATCATAGATTTTCTCATATTAATTATTATATTTTAATTTGTTAAAGGTTTAAGTTGAATATCTTAATAAAGTCATATTAAGATAATGTTTGATCCTAGTTCTTTCGTTAATCCTACGCCTCTAGCTCACGCTGATACTTCGAGAGATGTTCTTCCAAGGTGAGGAACATCACAACCTTTTGTCAGTTTTTATGTACTTTGAATTTTTGTTTATATTATTTGGTTTTTCCTACCAAGTTCCAAAGCGGGAAGGTCGGCGCCCTCAAACTAGTTTAACCCCATTTATTCAGTCCGAAATGGCTT
The DNA here is from genome assembly GCA_019973935.1 of Trichonephila clavipes. Lineage (NCBI taxonomy): Eukaryota > Metazoa > Arthropoda > Arachnida > Araneae > Nephilidae > Trichonephila > Trichonephila clavipes. The sequence continues at coordinate 419,633 of BMAU01005287.1, forward strand.
TTTGACTCTCGCTAGGTTCTTTTTTTATTTCTTTCATTAGTTCGATTTTCCTTCATTTTTTAAATATTTTTATTGCGTTAATTGTTATGTTCTTTGTTCTTGTTTTTGATATGTTATATAAATTTCTTTCATATAGCGTTAATGCCGGAATGCTGATAAACGTTAGTTCAGTTCCTAAAATTTGGTTTAAAATTTTTAGAGTATTTTTAAAGGGTTTGAAAATGCATCGTTTCAATTTTAAGTCAGTACACAATTAAATTAATTATATATTCTCCTGAATATTAAAATATCATTTGAAATTAAAAAAAAACTTTATAATTTTCTAAGAAATTAAATCAATTGAAAAATGAATACCTTCAGTTTGTCGAGTATCTTCATGGCGAAGTACTTTTTGGTGTCTTTGTGTTGAACTAGCATCACTCTGCCAAAGGATCCAGTTCCCAAAGTCTGGATTCTTTCAAAGTCTTTTAATTTGCATGTGCTCTATAAAAAGAACAATTTAAAAATATTTACTATGGGCAGCGATGAAAATAATAAAGTTTATATTTCTTGCAATATAAGTAAATCTTCATACAATAAAAACACAAATTAACTTTAAAATGCATTTTTAAAGTTACATTACATTCAAGTTTAACTAAACATTTAACTATAAGATCCAAAATAATAATAATAAAGCAATATACTTAATATTTCATGCAATATAAGCAATACTTCATACAATAATAATAGCTTTTTATTTTAAATAGATTTTTAAAGTTACATTACATTCAGATTTAACTAAACATTTATTAATTAATGAATGTTTTCTCCTGCGTATCCCTTTACATATGTCTCTCAGGTATAATCTATATTACAATCTAATTTACGGATCAGCAAATCAACAGCCGCATAGCAAGCAATAAACTTAAATCATTCATGAATTAAATAACATTCATATATATGAAATAATGCATACATATTTGAAGAGAAACAATATGTCGGGTAAACTGAAATAATTATTTTGTGAAATTCGTTGCATTTTTTAAGTTAGTATTTTGATATTTTCTGTTTTAAAGCTAATTTTTTAAATGAAATCTTTGAAATATGTTACCTAGAGTCATTCACTTAAACATTGAGATATTTTAGATATTTGTATCGATAAAATTTTACAGGTAATTAGAAAAGTTATTAAAATCGCATTAATGAAGTTCCATTGGGAAGCAATCAAGTTCATTGCGCAGATAGCAATTTTTCAGCGATTAAATACTATATATTTTCTTAAAGATTTAATTTAAACAATAAAAAAGTATAAAATATCAGAACTGATTAAAGTACTAATCTTCCAAGCATCTCCTTATTGAGTAAATATTTTAGTGACTGTAACTATATTACATGAACTATTGTTAGCGGCATATGACAAGACTTAAACGATTTTGTAAAAGGTGCAGATAAAAAAATGTAGGACTTTTTTTTATATAATATCGCTTTTTTAAGATAACTTTTTAATAAAATAAATTATCACATTATTACTGATTTAAAGTCCGCATGCAATCCAATTTTTGATGCAAACGATTCACATTAAGGTTTTGTTTACATACATTTCTTCAAAACCTATTAATACCTTTTTAAAAAGTGATTATTATTATTATTATTACCTGGCTGCATGGCCAGGCGTTGCACGGGATTTCTCTACTTTTATAAATTTTCCCTTCTCACTTACAGGGGGTGGGGGTTATTTCTAAATAATATGCCATTAAAATTCTCTTTTTCTAGCTGCATGGCCCACGCGCGTGGCATTGCAGTCTTCCATAATTTTATTTCAATTTCTTATAAAAATCTACGTGAAAGCTCCATAGTATTACTTACGGGTGTAGGAGTGTTCCATTTGGTTTCAAAATCCTTCTTAGCCTGATCCAAGAAGCCTTTAACTAAAATAAAAAGAAAATCCATAAATACGTGGGATACAGAAATGTTATACATTCAAATAAAATAGGGGGATACGTGGTAAAATTTCATATATCGATCATTTTCGCCTAACTAGAAAAAGTATCTAGAAATGGTGCAATATTACATCAAAACTACATTTTGATATTAAACAATTTTAATAGTGTAAGTTTGGTTGAAACTGTGGAGTCAAAGGGCAATGGGATTTTACTCAACAAAAAACAACAACAAAAAAATCAATAAATTAGTTAAAAATATCCATTTTAAATGTAAAGTTGCATATTGATAAAATTTGGAATTTATAATCTTGAAGTACACGAATTTTCATAAACATTATAAAACCCTCGGTAAAAAATAAAGCAGATTTGGTGATGAATTAGCAAAATTGATTTGACAATCGAATTACTGACAGCGTATGCTCTATTTATTACTAGAAATAGTACATATAAACAAAATAAAAAGACGAATTCATTTTTTGAACAACTGTAGTTTCTAAGAAAAAACCTCATTGCGATGGAAATTCTTTCAGATTTTTAGGAGACAGAATACTAGAATGTAATTAGGATAATTTTTTTCATAGTTAATTTTATTTTAGGACATTAAAGTGAAATAAATGTTTGATAAATTCCTGAGAATTATGATCATTTCATTAATGGTGCACAATCTTTACACAATGGATTATTGAAGATCGTGAAATGCATTGAGGCCAAATCATCATGGCGATATCTCATTTGACCTCTGAATGTAGGTTTATAAGTAAAGCATGTGAATCAGTTTAATGGAATTAGTGGTGAACATGAGGCAAATATCACTTCAGAATATCTTCCAAAATCAACATTTTATTTACAACACATTAACTAAATAAAATTCTATTTCATTGGCAGAAAAACATTTTACATTATCCAAGAAATAAATTATAAAATAAATCGTCCACTTAAAAATAATATTTGTGTGACAGAAATAAGAATTATATTACTATTCAATTCCTACTATTAGCTCACACTCTCTCTATATTTATTTATTTATCTTCGTGGAATTTTGAAACGTTAAACTTCAAACGTGGTACTTATACTTTATACTGTCGACCAATTTCACCAAATTAAAAGACTTTGCCAATTGTCGTCGCTATCGTAATTGAGTAAAGAACATAGTAATAATATCCACTCAGGTGGTAAAAACTTAATTCTTTTTCATGATAAATTTGTACCCCATATTCTTAAGTCTTACCGAAAAATGATACATAAAGTTTTATAAATCCATGTCACAGTAGAAGTTAAAAACTGCCTATATAGTTTGATGCTATTTTCAAAACCGACAATATTATATACTTACACAAAATTTTATATGAGTTGTTTTTCTACTTGAAACACAAATTATCGTAAAAAATGAAAGGGGAGTTAAAATAAAATAAATAAATTTGCTGATTTTTTGGTTTGATAATTTTAAGCGACTTATTTTAAAAATTTGCTAAAAATTGTTAAAATAATCAATTTTTTCTCTTTTTAACCAAACACAGATGTGATATAGGTCTCATTCAAATATTTCACAAGAATATTCCTCAGGAATACTTCAATTTTTCTTGTTGTAAGCAGCTACAAAAAATAATATCAGTATTAAAATTGATAATTGAATTTCGTTGCAAATGCGCTGCTTTTGCGTTTGAAAAAATATATATTTTTTCTCTATTTAAATAACAAATAACATAAATTCTCTTTTAAAAAGTTAATTCTTACTCAGAATGCATGAATAGAAAGTATTTTATTAATGATTGAAAATTTGAACAAGACACACACACACGCACGCACGCACACACACACACACACACACACATATAAGGAGAGAATGAACTAAAAGAGTAGAGGAATTGAAAAAAGAGCATGATTTGTCTGCATTGTTGTAAATGCATAACCTGTTTGGCTAGATTGGCTGAAAAACAGGTTTTTGATACCAACTTTTGTCATTGCTTTAACAGTTACATTGTTACAACAATTGAGACAAGTCTAAGTTGGCGTCGAAAACCGGCAATTAATTTTTAATTAATGAATAAATATTTGAAAAAACTGTATTAGCATCAAGTGTAATCCACTACAAGTTTAAAAAATTTGAACTTGATTGGATGAATAGAAAGTATTTTATTAACGATTGAAAAATTGATCAAGATATATATAAGAAATTTGTATATTATATCAAATACAAGAAATCATAGATAATGAACATAACAAGAAATAACGTAATAAAAATATAAAAGCTAAATATGAAGATCGAATTTATAAAAAAATACAAAAAGGAATTACAAAAAAGAACCTAGCGAGTCAGAAAGCAATTTCGGACTTAGGACCGAATAAGTGGGGTTAAACCAGTTTGAAGGCACCAACCTTCTCCCTTTGCAACTCGGTAGGAAAAACCAAATAAAAACAACAACAATTCAAAGTATGTAAAAACTCACAGAGAAGCATGATAAAACCACTGACTATTACTCTGCAACAAACTCTACCAAACTCTTAATGCAGAAAAATCCCAAAACAATTACGTAATAAAAATAGAAAAATAGAAAAATACTAAAACAATTACGTAAGAAAAGTATTTTAAAAAAATAATTTAACAAAATTTCTTTCACAGAGCTTTTTCCAAGAGAATCAAGCGTCTTGAAATTAAGGAAAATCAATTATTCACAAAGTTAAAAAATTCGAATATACAAAAATGCATCTTTTGAACTAAGTTTTAAACTAACTATTAAACCAGCCAGCAAAGACAGATACAGATAAGTCCGAAATTGCTTTCTGACTCGCTAGGTTCTTTTTGTAATTCCTTTTTTTTTGTCTTTATTTATAAATTCGATCTTCATGTTTAGCTTTTATATTTTTATTACGTTAAGAAGACTCGGTACCCTTTGAGATAATTTCTTTATTTACGTATTTAAAAATTATATTTTATCATTTTATACAATGTTTCTATTCAAGAAAATGATACCAGATGAAAATTTTCATATTATTCACACAATTTTAAAAATTAAAATTTTTTGAAGAAAATTGGGAAAATATTAAAATTCTAATCCTTTTGTAAAAATTAATTTTCTGGCCTGAAATTTTTTTATAATATACTTATGGATGTTCTAAACAACTTTAGCGATCGATTTTAGAATAACTTTATTCGTTTTCGAGAAACAAAATAAAATGTTGATATAAAGGATAAAAATCAACGAAAGAGCCAGCATGTCTTACATTTTATTATTTTTTTAAAAAAGTATTCAGTTTATAGCAAAACGGATCACTAATTTTATTACATACTTTATTTTTAACACGCAGGAAAAAAATGGAAGTGATTGGTAAATAATTGTCGAAGGAGTAGCATTTTGAATGCACTAAGGATTCGAAAAACACAAACTGAGAAAAACCACTTTAAAATTTATAATTCTGAAAAAATAATTATTATAAGCTTAATTAAACTTAAAATACCACTTTAAGATATTAGTTATACATTTTTCTTTAAAATAATTGCATTTTCATATGTTTTCAACCCACACATTTTTATAAATGATCAACTTTAAGAGAGTACCAATTGCACAAGAAAATTCAAGAAAAACGTTAAATTTTTTTTTTTCTGCCACGACAGAAATTTTAGCTGTTTTTTTTTCTTATAAAATTAAAGTATTACATTTGTATGATAAATATATCTGGAATAAAAACTGAAATTAAAAAATTATTAATATAAAATGCCTTAATTTAAAAATTTTACATGCACATATTTCACAAAGAAAAAAAATGATTGTATGTATATATATTCTGGAAATATTCTGCTTTATATATTGCACATTATTTTTTTATTGTTATTATTTCTCTTTATAAATTAGATTTTTTTATCAAAATGCTTTTTTTAGCTCTTTTTCTAAAAAGGGGGCGTTGCTGAATTGCCTAATTAGTTTTCAAATGAAGTTTTATTCAACTTCTAACTTTCCGACATGCACAAGTGATATATCAATCGAAAGATAATAATGCAAAGATAATAAGATGAAAGATAATAAGATTAGATGAAAATAAAAAAACGATAGGTCCGTGATTTTTGGGGGTACCAGGTCCCCTTAATTCTTGTTATGTTCATTATCTATTATTTCTTGTATTTGATATATTATACAAATTTCTTATATATATATATATATATATATATATATATATATATATATATATATATATATATATATATATAATCCAATATAAGAATTTTTTAATATATAATCATATACATATACATACACATATCTTACACATACATATACATACACATTTCAAGTCTAAATCTAACAGAGAAAAAACGGAATTTTTATCATCAATACCTCGTTGACAGCATTCTTCGCGGATTCCTATTCAACAAAAGAAGCATGCAAACCAAATTTTATTATTATAATCTTAGCAGTTAAAAAACGGGAATTTTGTCTATCAATACGCCCCAATAACTCTCCCCGCTTCCCCCTGGAGTTGATTTCCGTAAAATCCATTCTTAGTGGAACTCTATTCAACTAAAGAAAAGTGCTCAACAAATTTCAAGTAAATGAGTTAAATTCAAAAACAGGAATTTTTCTATAACACGCCTAAATCCCTCGCAACCCCACTCCTTTGGGGGTCCGTTTTCGCAAAATTCTTTGTAAAAGGAACTTTATTCCATGAACCGAACATACCTTCTAATTTTCAAGCAGGTGGTTCTATTAGTTGAAAAGCGGAAATATTTATCTATTACGCCCCTTAATTCCCCTCAGTGACCCTTGGGGATCAAATTTCCCCAAAAGTATTTTGTAGTGGATCTCTGCACCATGAAAGGAAATCGTTTACCAAATTTTAAAGACTGTACGTCTAATAGTTTAAAAATGGAAATAATTATCTATAACGCCCTTTAAGCCCCCGCAACGCCACTTAGGAAACGATTTTCATAAAACCCATCTTATGACAGATCTCTACTCAGTGAATGGAATCTGTTTACTCAATTTCAAGATTTTACGTCTAATAGTTTAAAAAAGGAGTTAATTGCCTATAACGACCCTTAATTCTCCACAACGCCACTTGGGGTCAATTTTCACAAAACCCATTCTGTAGGGGATCTGTACTCTATGAAAAGAATCCGCTTATATAAAATTTCAAGACTGTACGTCTAATAGTTTAAAAATGGAAATAATTACGTATAACGCCCCTTAAGTCCCCGCAATGCTACTTAGGAAACGATTTTCACAAAATCCATCTTATAGCGGATCTCTACTCAGTAAATGGAGTCTGCTTACTCAATTTCAAGATTTTACGCCTAATAGTTTAAAAAAGGAGTTAATTGCATATATAACGCCCCTTAATTCTCCACAACGCCACTTGGGGTCGATTTTCTCAAAACCCATTTTGCAGCGGAACTGTACTCTATGTAAGGAATCCGCTTACCAAATTTCTCAAGACTGTACGTCTAAGATGTAAAAATGGAAATAATTATGTATAACGCCCCTTAAGCGCCCTGAACACCCCCTTGGAGGTCGAATTTCGTAAAAATCATTATGTAGGGAATCTCTACTTTATGAAAGAAAAATCTGTGTACCAAGTTTCACGACTGTACATCTAATAGTTTAATAATGGAAATAATTATCTATAACGCCCCTTAAACCCCCGTAACGCCCCTTGGGGTTCGAACTTTGCAAAATCCGTTCTTAGCTGACGTCTACTCCATGAAGGAAACCTACGTACCAAATTTCAAGTCTGTAGGTTTAATAGTTTCAGAGATATCGTGATTAGTCAGTGAGTCAGTGAGTGAGTCGCTTTTCTCCTTTATATATATATGTAGTGAGGGAGAGTGTAAGCTAATAGTAGAAATTGAAAAAGAGTTCTGTTAAAATGTCTGAAGTATGCAACATTATTTAGGGGTGTTTCCATTCTTAAGTTATTTTGGTACTGACGTATATACGGTCGAACAATTTTGTCAAAAAGAAAAAATGCCACAAATGCTATCATCGTTATTATTATAGTTTTCGAATGTGCGCGGAAATAGTCTTCGCGTTATTGGATGAATATTGAGGCATTTGGTAACGTCTTTTGATTTGATGAAATCGGTCGATGGTGTAATACATAAGTACTAGTACTGGTTATTTTTTTGAAGCAATTGGAAGCAAACACGTTTTATTTTTCTCCTTTGGTTATTTTTTTTTCATGCAGTGAGTCTTGAATGAGTTGCATATCTGAGTTTTGTTGAGATATTTGATATATCTTTCTGACCACCTAAGTAGGTTTTGGGCTTCTTTTTTTTGGTGTCCAATAAAAAAACTCGCCAATTGAGACGGTATTGCATTTGTCTTAAATCTTATTACACATTTAATTTTTTCACAATGTAGAATAATAATTTAATTAAAAGTGCTTTTCCGTTGGATGAATACCAGAATATTTGACACTGGGGGAGTTTTATTTTTATCACATTTAATAAGGTTTTTTTATTGATTATTAACAAAGCATTACGATAATTTACTATGTTTATGTTCAGCTTGGAGATTTTGTCTGGTATCCAGTTAATAGAAATCTACTAAATTGAATATTACTATTAAAACTATTCCGAACAGTTTAATTTAGAAAACTCTTTTTAATAATATGAACTAATTTGATGTCGAGGTGTTACGCCTTTTTAGTACGTTTTTGAAGTCGCGTCAAATAGGTCTCAGGCGAGCAGTAGTTTTTTTAAATTTTATTTAAAATGGCTTATTTTCACTGAAAATACGGAATATTAAAAAAAGAAAATGGCTGACAGTTGATAAGTTAGATAAAATGCAGTTGTATTATATGTGTTAAAAATGGTGAACGCAATGAAACAACAAGAAATGTACTCACCTGTTTCGTGAAAAACTGCCCTAAAAAGTATTAGTACCAGGATATGAGGAAACGGAAATACCGAACAAAAAAGAATTTAAAAAACAAGAGGTCATATATATATATATATAAATTCTGAAATAAAAAAAATATAAGAATTTGAGTAAATGTACAAAAACGGATATTCGCAACTTGCTACCAGTAAAAAAAGAATTATTTCGACAGATTCATTAGACTGGCAGCTTGAATTCGCACTTTAAGAGGCGCAATGAATCGTTAGCCATCCAATTCCTTCTTTTTTAGATACAATTTCCATCTCATCACCACATGCATCAAATTTAATAATGTCCAAAATGAAAGAAATCTTAACTACGAAGGGGAAGAAAGAATTCTGTGTACTCACATATTATACCGTCAACCAATTTCGTCAAATCGAAGGGTGTCACTATATGCCGTGATATGCAGACTGTAATGGAAAACGTTACTTCGTCCCTTCGAACACAAATAAAAGAGATGCTAGCATTTGGCTACATTTTTTGTTTTGGTGATGCCTTATGAGTTGACAAAATGGGTTGATTTATCAATACGTAAGTATCAAACTCTGTAAGCTTTGAAAACAAAATAGACCCAAAGTGCGAATTTGGATAAATTTTCGGTTCATAATAATTAAATTTAGAGTCCTCATTTTCTTTAACAAGCCATCAATTTTTTTTGGCTAAAATGTTTTTAAAAAAAGGCACACTTTTTAATTGCATATAGTTAAGCATAATACTTAACAGAATGCAAAAGTAGAAGAATTTTATTTTAATTTTCAATTTTAAAGTTTTCCTACTCTTTTTTTTTTGTTTTATAATTGTGCAACACAAACCCTCCTTAATGTTTTCTTTTTATAAATACACTCAGCATGCTGTGAAGAATGCTTCATTTACCTGAAGAGAATTTCTCTCATGCTTGCAAAAAAATTTCATGTTCGTACTCCTTTTTCAAACAATTGAGGGTTTTGTGTGAGTGTACATATACATGACATAGTACATACAATGTACATATACTAAGAAATTGCAATGGCGACTTAAATAATATTGGCTTTTTTGTATTACTTTTCCATTTTCATTTATTCTCGACTAACAAATTGCACACTATCTTCCCCATCTCTGTTTTTTATCGAATATTTTCAAGAATCTAAATCTCTGCCTTCAATGAAAAATTTTCGCCTTCACCACAAAGAAAATACCATATGAAAAGTATTTCAGTACCATGGTCAAACTGCATCCTTTTTAAAAATTATCACTAATAATCTCTCTCTAAGAATTAAAAATATGTAGAATCAAAGATAGAAAGAAGAAAATATCTGTGCCCGTACATCATACGGGCAAACCGGTTGAGGCCAGGTTTCGGTAGTCCGTACGGTGTTCGCACAACATTCGTTTCAAGCTGGTATGAAAGCATATCAATTAAGAATGGTTAAATTTTTTAAAAAGGAAGCTAATTGATCGTTATATCAATAAGTACACTTATTTTTATACTAGTACACTTTGCGTCAAGTTATTGATACTCGTCAAGTTGCGCGATAGCATTGCAGTATAGTTATCTTGATTTGTAACTTTTGGTATTGCGGTTGCTATCATTATATATATTGCGTACATTATAATTAATTTTTACTAGTCTATTTATATGGCGGCAACCTATAATTCCACACGATTTTAATTCGCTTTGTGTGCAAATTTAATCATTTCCATAATTACTATTGTCTAAATTGCAGCTTTCGTTTTCTGTGGTTTGTTCGAGCATGGATATTTTCGGGATGGAACATTGATTATTGGTGAGTACTAGGATCTTTTAAAAAATAATTTTGAATTTTTATGTAGCAAAAGGATTGCGGAAGTTGCAATTTCTGTCTATTTTGTTTTTCTAAGCGTTTTGTCCCCCCCCATCATTCATGATTAAGATTTCGCCCATTTCGGCTTAATGAAATGTGATAAGAGAGAACTGAAAATCGTTTACAGACAGGATTAGAAGTTTTACTGCAGATCGTACGGTGCAAATTTTCGGGTCCACAATGATTAATCTATCAGGAATAAATCTGCAGTGTAAATTGTAAATTTCCCCTTTCCTTCAATTTTAGTTTTGATGAACGAATTTTTAAACGTTTGTCGTTTGAAGAAATTCACAGGTAACTCGGAATTTTTTCACGTTGTTACCGATTGACGGAATTGTGTGTCCGATGTGATAATCGATTTTATTTAGGTTAGTGAATGATTGCTTATTAACGTCGAACTATAAGGCAACGCGAGGACTACTGGCGATGGGCCTTGTAATTTTGAACAATTGCCAAGTGACTAGGACGACACCTGACCTGGAAGCTTCCTCTCGATCTTACTCACCACGCCAACGGGAGGACTTTGAGCCTCAACAAATATAATATGCAGCGATCCCTCTGAACAGCGGATCTTCAGGGGCACCAGGGCTCAAACTCTTGACATGGCGACAACGAGTTCATGACCATAAGCACTAGGCAACCGTGGCCAATTTTATTGTGGTTAACACAGAAAAAAAAAGGGCAAAACTGTCGAAATTTACGAGAGAAAAAAAGATTATTTAAATAATACGTTGAATTGATTGGGCTAATTGGCATATATTGTTTCGGGACTGGGAGTCGAGGAATCGGATTATAACCTTTCAAAACATTCCGCATTAAATCTTTCTTTCAAATGATTGACGATAATGAGGGATATGGAGCAATCCCTCATTATCCCCTTTGATCATCCCCTGAGGGATTATTAATCTTTATTTCCTCCCCCTCCAATACACTAATTTCTTTTTCCACGCAAAGAATTTTTTAAATTTTTTAACCGTTATTACCTCCCATTTTCCCTTTCCGTTTTGCATATTTTTTCTGTTTTTTCCTCCCCTCCTTTTTTTTTAAATCTTGGTACTTGTATTTGTTTTCCACACACACACACACAGAAGTAAGTATATTTTTCTTGTCTTTTTCTACCTTTTAAAAATCTGTGTAATTAAATTTTTTTGTCATGAATAAGCGAATATTTTAAATTATTTTTAAGTTTAGTTCTTAGCGTTAGGCCGCCATCTTGGAATGAAAACACATGGGTAACAAAATGTTATTTGGCGTGAGTTCAAAATTATGCCAAGAAGACTTTGGCGCGTAAAGTACTGATAACAAATCTGCTTCTCAATATGGCCAGTACAATAAGAATCAGCTAATAAAAATTAGCGGTGATATGTGTAATCTCTATAGCGCAAACACTGTTGAATAGTCTATTTTTTGTTTAAAATAACGGTTATATAATCGTTAGAAATCAAGGTTACCATACTATGATGTTATCTCCTCAACTTGGCAAGGATTTACAACTATTTGGCTAAAGAGACAGAATTTGTAGCAATATGATATCAGATTAGTACTTCTTGACTGGGGTGTAGAACAGGTAGTCGCAGTTGGATTTGGTTACGTTTAGTTTCGCAACCCTAGTACTTTGAAATGCGGTCTTATTCCGATAAGGTCACGTGTGCTTTGTACTTAATTGATATTCTTTATTTAAAATGTGTAGATGTTTTTAAAAAGACAGAAGATTTCTTTGTTCGTGTCGCAGAACTACAAACCTTTCTTTGGAATAACTTTTTTGGAACATTTTTTTTACTGAATTTTTCTTCTTTAAATTTATTTCTTGGAATTATACCGAACAGTATGCCCGAGAAGTATGATTTAGGGTTTTTTTAATAATTTAAAATGAAAGGGAAAAATGTCTGTGGTACAGTGGTGTATCGATAAAGGATAGATTGCGGCAAATGTCTGTTGTTGTTACTTATGCCGCCTGATCGACAGTAATATCAGATCAAGGCCCACGAAATTCATCGTGGCAAGGGGAGAGTTGTACGCCTGTCGTTGGTCATAGCTTTCAGCATCACACTGGTGACAGCATGGTTTTGCTCGGTTTCAACCCAATTGTGAGGGAGAAGGCCTGGAGGGTGGTCAGGGGCCTCCCACCTCTCTTTCTCTTCTACCAACCTCACGAGAGGACATGCGGTTCGACGGCTATTTAGAGTACCCCCATGACGCGAAGGCTCTATATGTTTACAAGCATCCAAGACTTCTACGGGATTCGAAACTAGGCCCTGTGGCACCGCAGTGAGTGTAACTAACCGCTATATAGGATGGGTGGCTAAACTACTAATGTACGGTAGGCAAGAATACTATGACTTTGGTTAAAAAATAGATTTGAGTGATGGATATATTTGGGAATGGACGAAAGACAGAAATTAACATTCATCGTATTAAAATATTTGTACAAAAGGATGTCTACTTTGAAGAAAGCAGGATAAGTATGCTTCAGATTTTGATGAGGAATTTGAATCAATTCGATTCTTACTTTGCTGAGCTCAAACGAAGAAAAATGGGTATTTATGTATATCGCAACCTAATAGCGACATTATACGAAACGAAGCACATGATTGCCGATTCAGCGCACTCGATAGATGCGAAATCGAGGTTGCCACCTTAGCGAGTTATCTTGAACATTGGCATTGTTGCGATAATACGTAAGTATCGAAAAATGCGCAAATTCAGCAATCTGACTTATTTGTTTTTACTTTTTCTCGAAGTCATCAGAAAGGTTTATTTCCTTCCAAGGAACTCATCTTCTAAGCAAGATAATCTTTAACTTTCTATAATTTAGAATTTCCTTTTTCTTAAATTTTGTAAAAATAACAGATTGAAACTTAATTCTATAATCCATGATTAATAAATTTAAAAGTGTCTCTCTCTCCCCTTTGTAATTCTCTTTATTTATTGATTTTTTTCTTGAAAAATGCTATTTCGTAATCTCGGAACAACTATCGATACGCCTCGATAGTTTAGCGACGACTACTTGTCGCCAAAAATTGTCTTCGCCAACTGGCTACCTATTCTGCATTTTAACCGTACTTCTCTATTGACGTTTATCTTAAAAAATACACTTTAAAATGATTTTTTTCCATAGAATACATGTGTTATGTATATTTTACTAGTCGAATTTAGATGTGTGTTTTAGGTCTCAATCTTCAAATTCAAATACTTGGAAACAAATTTGATGAATTATTGCAGAAAGACAATGTTATGAAAATCTAATGAACTTACTTTTTTCATCTGCTTCTGAAGGCTTATATTCATCTTTAGAATTAGAAATTCCCATAAAAGAATCGTGAAAAATTTGTGTTCACAAAAGGTATTTTATTGCAGAGAAAAATAGTTTCAACTTGCATTTAAGATAATCTATAAAAGTTGTTTCACCGCATTCATTGTGCTTGACATAGCGGAATGTTTATTTTGTGAAGTCAAACATGCGCACTTTTATCAATGTTGTTTAAAGATAGTGGCAGTTTAAAAGCTCGAGCAATCAAATTTTGGTAATAAAGTAAGCGGCATTGATTTTGAGTTGCAAGCAAATAGATGCATGCTAAAAGCCTAACAAGAAAATTAAGGCAAATTTGAAGTTATCCATGATGAACCATGTACCGTGTTCCATTGTACCATGATGAACTCATAACCAATAGTTAGAAGATTATACCTCGTAATTTCAAGCAAATACCACATGCTGTTGAGGATAATGGACTTTGCTTTTGAAAACACTAACACTGTCCCTACCCCGGTATGGTTTTGGAGGTTCTCAGGTTCAACTCCGTCATCTTACAATAATTCAAAATTATGAGACGTATTGCTCAACGTTGAGGTGAGAAAATTAATAATCTAGAAACATTCAATAACGAAACTTAATCTCATGCAACACATTATTTTCTTGAGAGTAGAAAAAAAAAAAAATAATCTAGGAGTCTTTAGTGCTTGAACAAAGCTATTTATAAACAAAGATAATTATTAGATTAAAGTTTTTATTGACGGAATTATTATTTTTATCTTATCTTTTATTTATACTTTTTGATTCTTTTTATTTCTAACACTGCCCATTTCTGCCAATTTTAAAGATCTATTTTAAATGAGCAGCATTCTGTATGGTTTAAAGTGCGATAACATAATAAAGTTGTCGTTTAAACACTTTATTTCATTCTGAATATTTATATCAAATCAATGTAAGGACTTTGATCCCTGAGGTACATATTAAGAAGTGCCAATCTCTATTACTCCGTAAAGCAAATAGCAATGATATAAGATTATAAGACATATTTCAGATGAGATATATTTTAAGCCGCGAAAGCAGGATTAAAAAAGACTTGAGAAACCGACATTTTCTGTGCCAGATATTTATGTATTAAGTTAAAATTTAATTTTGAAATGAAGCATAACACATATCTGCATTAAATGCAGCTTAAAATACTAACCATAAATGATACTTACGTATTATCACAATCTATAGGCGACATTATTTGAAACGAGGCACTTGGTTGCCAATTCAGCACGTAGGACACATAGTAAATCGCGGTTGCCAACTTGGCGAGTTATTAATAGAGTTGGCGATCATTGCGATAATACGTAAGTACCCAATAAATATCCTAGTGAATGTGCCTTTTAATAATAATGATTATATGTACATATATATTACCTCGAAATGCATATCACATGAAAACGACTATCAAAACTAATGTCGCTTTCCATAGAAAAGTGAAGTGAAAATGAAATAAACGGGAAATAGAAGACATGTCTTTTGAAACAAAACAAAATGAAGTTTTGGCTAAAGTGTAGAATAAATCGCTCTTGGTGGTCCCTTGGATTTGGCAATGTTTATCTAGATACCAGAATGAATTCGCCTCTTCATTACTTCGACTTCGTTTCATTACCCTCAGTAGTTTGGCGATTTATTCTGGTCGTCAAAAAATTGGCTTTGCTATAGGATCTCCTATTCTACAGTTTATTCGAAATTTTATTTAATTCGATTTGTTTTGCGGATTATTATTTGTTAATATTAATATTTGGATTTGAGTAGATATATTTTTCTTACGTTATACAAAAATGTTTTGTGAGGTTTAAATTTTTTGCTTATTTCTTTATTTACCGGAAGACAGCATCACTTATTTGCGTCCGATGTCCCGAATTTTGAAAAGTGCGTTTCTCTGTGTGAAAATCTTTTTTTTAATCAAAAGTATTGTTCTGTAGTGGTGGGGGAAGAGAGTAAGTCAATAAAAATCGAAAGATATGTGATGTAATGAAAAAAGCAAACTATTCTTAAATGCGCATGTAATTTCCAAATGCCATTTATACTCAGTTGGTAATCTCTTTTTTTATGTGGTAATATGTAACTATTCGGAACCTAGTAGAAGCTAAAAATTCCAACAGCCTTTTTGGCATCAGTTACGAAGTATCTAAATAATTTTAGTAATCTCTCACGTCTATGTTCGGTTAGATAATTCAAAGGCGTAAGAAATCTTTGGTTGACATTTATTTACAATTTTATTATGAAATGCCTTTAATGAAAAAAATAATACGTATACGATCAGCCTCATTTTGAATAAATGCTTATTTAAGCGGTTATTTTCGTGGCTGATAGTGGCATCGTTTTAGATCTTTCAGCTTTTCTTATATTTCAGCTTATTCGTGCTACGAGGATTTTGCCTTGATATCAAAACAAGAGATTCTAGTGTTTTATATGGAGGAGGGAATTAGACAGATTTAGGTGGAAAATGGCGCGATTTACATGACGTTAGTTTAGCTATGGTGACGCTAATACATAAGTACCATGATTTGTTTCTGGTAAGCTTAAAATCACATTTTTTATGAATTTGAAAATAAATATTCACGAATATAAAGCCTTGGTTATCAACAGCATAAAACTGCTAGTGAGAAAATATCACACCTATTCTAATATTTACTTGATTGTATAGTTGTGTGTGTGAACTTTACTTTTATAAATATTGGGAGTTAAAAACTAAAGTTCCCCTGTATTTTCAGTGCGCAATTTTGGCATTTATTAAAAATGTTTTAATAACTTAACGTAGAAAAAGAGAGAATTATATATATATAGCAATGGGTAACTCTGAAAAGTTTTTAAAAATCCTAGTGTAACTTTAAATTGAACTAAAGAATTTATGGTACTTAAGTATTATCGCAACCTATTGGAGACATGATATGAAACGAAGCACTTAGTCGCCAATTCAGTGCGTATGACACATAGGAAATCGGGGTTGCCAACTTGGCGAGTTATTAATAGAGTTGGCGATTGTTGCGATAGCACGCAAGTACCGAATTTATCTGTATAATCAAGACAAGCCATGTACATTGCAATTATATCACTTGTTATATTTAAAATAACATATTCTAATGTTGAATGCAGCATACGTCTTGAAATTTAGGCGTGTAATGTTGGCTGATAAGTTTGTCAGAAAAATCGTCTGGATCATGTTTTTTTTTATTGCAAATGATTATTTGTAAAAATCCTTTTCCTGCATGAACGTAGTTGATTTTACAGAGATATGCTTCCAGGCTAACAGTTTACCAACAATAATACAATATCGTTGTCCAATGAGGGAGAACGTTAATAGGTTAAGGTATAACTGATGGAAAAAAATGGTACTTGATTGAAAACTATAGTAAAATCACATTATATTATTGAGGGAAGGGAGCTAAATAGTATTTTAAAAAGCAATTATTGAGATTTTCTTCAGCCCATAAAGGAGTTACGTCTGAACATAAAATGTTTCATTACCATTTCTTGTCGAGTTTGCGAAGTATAAGAAATTGCAGCAATTTGTATTTAAGGGTATTTAGCAATAACAACTACTTAATTTCCTGATAATAAAAATAATTAGTAACCCAAAATAATCTGAAGAATCTTATAGATTTTTTCAGCTGTTCATCCAACATTGTTACTACTCTACATACAATTTAGATGGTCTTAGATTTTAGTACTCTTATCTATTTTACTTTTATGGATACATTATCCACTATCTGTCAGAGTGTTTTTCCTTTTTCTAAAGTATTGAGAACGAGCTCGTTGTTTACAATTTTATTATTTTTATTAGTAAATTTTTGATAGTTGAAATTAACCCTTTCAAAACCGAATATACCAAAGTAGCTTTCGGTGCGGAATTATTTTATCACTAAAACACCTGACCAGTAATAATTTGTACTTATAAAAGTTGAGCCCTACTAACAAAGAAAGAATGATTATGGATTTGATTTTGTGAATAAATATTAAGAATCCTTCACTATGTCCAAACGTACAATTACGACACCATCATTACGAATTGTGTTCGAATGCATTGGTTTTTAAATTCAGCATTAATGTATACTTTCTGTACTAATGACTTTAGAAACTATTTCTTTCACCTATATTTTCTTTTTTATCACTTCACTAAAATATTCAAAAATTGTAATTATTATTAAAAAGAAGTTTGGAATTAACTGAGTTTCGACTGAGTATCTGGTACATTATGGCCTCAAAAATCCTTACATCAGGTCGTAAATGGGGTGGAATGATTATGAGAATTAAGTTTGTTTGTTTCAAAGGGGCTGCACTTTTTGGCAGCTGAGCCATTAGTAGACACAGGAAGTCAACAAAAGGGAGAACCACTTCATTGATGGCAGCCTCCAGTGGTGGCTCCCGCCACTAAATTTTTTTTGACGTTTGAATTTTATTCAATTCAAACTTTCATAAGATGCTAAATATTGCTGTGATTTAATTTTGCCAAGAATACCAGATTCAAATTAGTACTCAAGGGATCTTTTGTACGTCACATATGTAATGATGCAACCATGGAATGATTGTAGGAATTAAGTAAATGCTGAGATATCAATCTTATCTGTTCGTTGCTCAAAAATAAAAGATTTATTTAAGAGGAAGAGTAAAATTTAAATTACATATTTCTTTTGCCTATGCTTTCTTTTCTGTCGGTTTATTGAAATATTAAAAAAATATGAATATTATTAACAAAAGTATGGAATTAGAGGAGTTGCAGTTTTGAATATCTGGTACGTTATAGCCTCAAAATCGTCACATAAGCATCACGAATGAGATAGAATGAATTCGGGAATGAAATGTGATATCGATCTTATGTGTTCGCTGTTCTAAAGTAAGAGACTTATTTAAGAGGAAGAGGGACATTTAAATAATTTGGCATAACGAAAATGTTCGACAAGTTGGTAAAATAAATTAAAAATCATAAACTGCAGAGACCCGAAACTGTGTGTGACAAAAATAATATTGGGAGCTGAGAAAACTTGTAATACTTTTCTAATACGGAATTGTAGTATTGAAGCAATGTTTTTCAGTTCTGATGTATGTTTTTAAAATTTTAAATTTAATATCATTCATATTAGTCCTCGAGTATACAAGTCTTGTAGTTTTTATATTTGTATATTTTTGTAAAAGTATTTAAATTAAGAGAAATGCTTACCTATATAAATTACGAAGTTTTTAATCTTCAACTATTTTACGAATAGAAACAAATAATTAGCTAAAATTAACCACATACCGAGTCTTGCGTATAATCTCTAGCTTACCATTTAATTTTTGCCTCAATACCTCTGCTGAAATTACATGAAATGCAAATAAAAATTATTAAAATGGTAATTTTCTGGAAAATATATTTCTCACTGGCTATTTGAAAATCTTATAAAACTTTGTAATATTATGTAAGAAGAAGCAACATGCATTCAAATATGTGTCCATGTGTGTGTGTACTAGAAATAATTACATACGATGATAATGTGTGAATCACCTTTAACAAATTCTATGAGCTCCAATGGCCATTTCGAGCTACCAAGTCTACAAAATATGATAAAATTCTTCAATGTCTCACTGCTTTTATTCCAAACATTAGCCCATTTAATGAACAATGATTTATTTTACAGGTAAAACTAATTAACTATGCCAGTTTTGATTAATGGAAATCCTATAAAATGAAGGAACCAAAATTTATTGTCTTATTAAAGAGATTTTAATACGCTTCTATATACTGTCCTAATCTTAGAATGATGTTCAGTAACAAATATCCCGATCAGACAATACGCTGCTCTTATGGTACGTATAGATTATTCATATCCAAGTTAATTTTAATGAAACATATTAAGATAATTATTAATACTAGGAGTAAATTTATGAAATAGAATTAAAAAAGTTAAATGTGACGGAATATATATATATACTAGAGGACCCGACAGACGTTGTCCTGTACACACATCTTAAATTCAAAAATTCCAAATTTTTATCAATAAGCTTTTACAATCTGGGCCGTTTTGAGTAAAATTTGTATTAAAAAGTTATTACAATGTAATTATGTGCCAAGTTTTATACTTCTGGGTTGCTTAGAAGTGAAACACACATACAAACTATTTCCGATAAGAAATAATTTAAATAAAAAAAGTTTAATAATGTGTGTAATCAATTAGCTACACAAATAGATTTGTAGGTTAGGATAATTGTTGTCAACGCACGTGTAAATTTAATAGAAAATCATGTAAAATACTCACTTTAATTGCATACTAAATTTGGAGAATGTATAGATTTTTATGCACACTTCAAAATTTTCAAATACTAATTACATCTGAATGTAATAATTTAATTAACACACGATTTATATTTCAACAAAATAATAACACGAAGTGACAAAATATTTTTCTGAAATGATCACAGCACCAACTGTTGGGATCAACTTGAATTATAATAAAAGATTTTGAATATTCGATATTGCGATCTTAGCGCAGTCTGCCGGATCCAATGTAAAACATTCCTAGATCAACAATTTATAAATAAAAAATTAATTAAATAAACATTTCTAAACCGAATTATAAATCTAAACCATTCTCGAGTCCACTGGAACAGACAAAAACTTTCATCAAAATCGGTCCAGCCGTTTAGGAGGAGTTCAGTTACATACGCACGCACAGAAGAATTACATATATAAAGATTATTTGAAAAGATATTAATTAAAAACGCTAAAAAGCTGGAATCGCGTCTGCATTTTCGTAACAATAAAGACCGGGTTTGGCCAGTTTGGCTGAAAATCAATTTTCGACGCCAACTTACGTCTTTTTCAATTCCTACTATTAGCTCACGATCTCTATACATATTTTATTTGTTTGTTTGTTAATTTATTTATTTATCTTGGTGGAATTTTCAATCGTTAATAAAATACATTTTAAAGCGTTCAATTGAGCTGAAATTTTACCTACATGATTATTTTGGATGGCAATACAATAATTTAATTATAATTAATAAAAATTAATTGATTAAAACTAATTATTAAAAAAATTACAAATACAGCCACGTTGGTGACTTAGCGACCCTTTTGGCGACTTATGTCAAAATTTAAAAAGGTTTTTTTCTCACGTGTTAAAGCATTCAGTTGAAAGGAAATTTTATATACACGATTGTTTTGGATGACAAAACTATACTTTAATGATAATTAATAAAAATTGATTACCACTTAATGCTGTGATTCTGTCATATGTATATACATATTTATATTAATTGCAAATATTTAATAAAAAGTAGCTGAAATAAATTTTTTCTTGGTTGATCTAAGTAGGAATTGATTTCAATTTTTTTTATATCACTTGTGTGTTTATAACAATAGCGTTGTTACAACAATGCAGGCGAATGTTGAGTTGTATTTTTTGAATGTTTTTAATTAATATTTTTTTTACTAATAGCGATATCGGACCGAATTGTGAATCTAAACCATTCTCGAATTTACTTGAACCCATACAAAAAATTTCATCGAAATCGGTCCAGCCGTTTAGGAGGTGTTTAGTGACAAACACACGCACAGAAGATTTTTATATATAAAGATTCTCTTGTCAGATTATGGGACTGCGGTAGCCTAGTGATCAAGGTATCGGGTCATGGTAGGCATGTCATGAATTCGAGTCCAGTACCACTAAGGAGCGGCCGTGTAGGGGAGCGATGCACGTTAAATCTGTTGAGAGCTCAAACATCCTCTCGTTGGTGTGGTGTGGTAGTTAGGCGAAGAGGGCAGCTCAGGTGTCTGGTCACTTGACCATAGTTCAAAATTACGAGATCCGTCGTGAAAACCCATCGTGTAGCTGAATAGTGCAACGTTAATAATCGCTCACTCGTCATATTAATTAATTTTTTTAACATATTGATCCAATTCCTTCTTTTTATTCTTGATAAAAATTACTTGTTGACCATGAAAAAAATTGGCGCATGCAACCTTAAAACATCTAAGGAAATTAAGTGTGATTCTCTGAATAAATACCAATTTTGTAAAAAATAATTCTTTATTTCCATTAACATAATTTTAACATTTTAATTTATCAGCATGATGTCATTGAACTATAGATAATTATTTGAATTTTAATAAATTGCAAATATAATTTTGATGTTCATATATATATGCTTTATTTTCATATCCCTCTATTAATATGTTAGAATGTGAGTTATATATTACACACTTTTTTTTTTGACGTATGCGATTGTAAAATATTTAACACTTATAACTGCACTTAGTACAGCGTTTTTTATGGTGAAGTACGAGACCGCATCTAGATACAATAACAATTTATTTAGAACAATTACTTTGCGTTTTCAGCAGCGTTTTTACGTGTGTATACATAATATTCTCCCCCGCTAACATAACACGCTTCACAATGACATCAGAGCCTACCGCGCCAGTTAACGATACTAATTTGAAAATATTTTACATGATATATATAGAAGGCCGATTATAGTTAAAGAGTTTTGAAACTAATATTAATTAGATAGAAATTTTACGTGAAACTAGGGAGGGGGTACCCTCTGTCCGATTAACGGCGTACCAACCACCATTGTACAAATTATACAACTGTTCATCTTATTGCTCAAACTGTAAAACTGTAATTACATTATAATGGCGTTTCAAATATTGGCATCATGTTTGGCGACTAAATTTGGTGATTTGGAGATAATATTTTCGACATTTTGGCAACTATATGAATGCTTCTAGAAATTAATGGAGAAATCTGTGACGTAAGCCGATTTTTCGGGAAAGCGCAGGAAGGTAGGGGGGGAGGATTCCCTAGGCAAATGGTTCATGGCACTCCTCTTCAGTTAAATTCATTTTTCAATACCCATTTTTCTAGCTATACTTTATGCCGGCTAGATGGAGTGGTTGATTTGTCGCTGCCCTTCTGCACCTAAGGTTGCGGGTTCGACCCCGGCCCAAGTTGAGGGATTTTCATGATGCAGAAAATCGACAGAGGCCATGTCGGCGTCAAAATTGCCTTGGTGATTGGTATCC
The DNA here is from genome assembly GCA_019973935.1 of Trichonephila clavipes. Classification (NCBI taxonomy): domain Eukaryota; kingdom Metazoa; phylum Arthropoda; class Arachnida; order Araneae; family Nephilidae; genus Trichonephila; species Trichonephila clavipes. The sequence continues at coordinate 442,555 of BMAU01005287.1, forward strand.
TCCAATATGGTGCCACCCTAAAAAGAAATACCACCTTCCGGTGAATGTACTAGGTCTGCAATGGTAAAATACCAATCCGCAATAAAAAAAGTACTTTTTATGCAATAATAAATTTATTAAAACATCCTGAAAAACATTTTTTTTTTTTGCGTATAGAAAAATAATTCGCATTTTTAAGTATACAATCTGAGTAAGATTCTTTCAAAATGGGTTTATGATATTCTAAAGAAACGAAAGTTGCTTTACAAGAAACTTAAAGCAGTCTTTCGCTTTAGAAGTCTTTATTCGAAGCAGGAAAGACAGAAATTTCCCGGATTCTGGTACAAATAATTATTTTACTTACACTCTTCCTCTTTTCTTAATTGCCCTACAATCTTTCTCTAGGGATTGTCTCCACATTAAGGGCGATAGTCCATGTTGTTCTAGCTCAATGAAAACGCAACCGACCATTTACATTATCAGTGCTGTTGAACGAAAGTTCTTCGTTAAAGAAAAGGAAAAAGCGACAGAAAAAAAGAGAATAATGTTTCGGTTACTTTTAGCTAATTTTACTTTTTATTGAATTAATTCATCCACGTTTAAAGAGCAAAGTGTAGGACGACATTGTCCTCTGAGGTATTTAATTAAGATAAGGTAAATAATTTTTTTATCTTGATTATTCCTTAGCTCTTTTTTCACACTTCTTTCTTATTTTAAAGTGTTGAGCGTTTTTAAGGTGTGAAAGTGTTAAAATTAGCATGCAAATTTGATTTAGTTGATTATCTTCAACGAAAAGTATTTTACAAAGATATGTATTTTTTTTAAATTTTCAGAGGTAATTATGGAGACAATTTGAAGTTTAAGCAGTTATTTTTCGTATGTGAAGAAGTATAACACACACACTATTTGCATCCGAAACGAAAAATAAGGTTCAAGTTAAATTAATTCAGCTTAGATGACATTATTCACAACATTTTTAAATTTTGTATGTATAAATATTTTTCTCCTCTTATTTCAGATAACATGGTGGTAGAGGATGAAAAATTGTAACGACAAAAGCATCTATGTTGTTAATGTAATTTAATATAATGATCAGAGCAGAGTTTTGGAAATGCAGTACAAAAGGACCATTTCTAGTTGTTAAATCGAATAAAAGAAAAGAAAGTTAGTCTAAAAAAGAAAAAAAAAGTATCAATAAAGGTGGAAAGACAGAGTTCTTCAATTCCTACTATTAGCTCACACTCTTTATAAATTTATTTACATATTTGTTTATCTTGTGTGTGTTCAAATTTTCAATCGTTAATAAAATACTTTCTATTCATCCATTCAAGTTAAAATAAATTTTTTAAAACTTGTAGTGGATGACACTTGATGCTAATACAGTTTTTTAAAATATTAATTCACATTAACTAAATTAAACTAAAATAATTACCAGCATTTAATGCCAACTTAGATTTGTCTCTTTTGTTGCAACAATGTAACTGTTAAAACAAAGACAAAAGTTGCCGATGAAAACCTGTTTTTCAGCCAAACTAGTCAAAACGGGTGTGTATTGTTACAACAATGCAGGCAATTCATGCTTTTTTTTCAATTCCTACTATTAGTTCACTTTCTCTTATATATATATATATATATATATATATATATATATATATATATATATATATATATCTTATTTAAACTTTCAATTGCAATGAAATACTTTTTATTCATTCATTCAAAGTAGGAATTGACTTAATTTTTTTTGTATTATTTGTTTTTAATGCTAATCATAAATAAATGATTCAAATAACAGCAATCACAAATAAATAAAATAAAAAATGTGCATCTTTCAGATCTTGATATATATTAGCGGTCCCGACAGACGTTGTCCTGTACACACGTCTTAAATACGAAAATTACAAACTTTTTTGAATAAGTTGTAACAATTTGATTCTTTTTGAAGAAATTTTTTACAAAGATTATAACAATACCAGACATCATCGCATGTACAGTTACCACAATTCTACCTATCAATTGCGTATGAGTATGTGTTTACTATAATCTAAATTGAATATAGAAGCTATTCTGAATAGAAGCTTAAACTTGTTTTGATTAAAGGGTAAAAAAGAAAAAAATTTAGCTATTTTCATAACAGGTATATTTTTTTAATGCACAAAAAATGAATTTATCATAATGCCATTGAATGCGCAATGTTTTTCGTTAATCCTTGAGGGGTATAAACAAACAAATACGATGCTTTGCCAAACATCGGACATGCAACATACAATTAGCCGTGAGAAAAGCAAGGGTGTTCTAAATCTAAGCCACAAATTGTCATTGTTTGACCTTGTGACTTGTTCATGGTCATAGCAAATGCCAAGTGAATTGAAAAATGCAAACATTTGAATGGGTAGGTGAGTCAAAAATAATCTTTGAGATCTGTGGTAGAAGTACAACTTCACCTTGAAGTTTGCCCTTCAGAATAGTGACCTCAAGAATATTGCCCATGATTTCTTTATGAACAATCGCACTCCCTTACATAATTTTGGCACATTTTTAACTAATTGCGATATTGGACCGAATTGTGAATCTAAATCATTCTCGAACCCATTTGAACGCGCACAAAAAATATCATCCAAATCTGTCCAGCCTTTTAGGAGGAGTTCAGTCACATACACGCGCACAGAAGATTTTTATATACTATAAAGATATATACACCAAGTAATAAGTATTTTGTATCCATACTGTGAGTGGAAGTCACTAAGATTCTCAGATACCATTTAATGACCCTCTCCCGCAAGTAGTTCTTATTTATTTAAATTTTTCTTAAGCAATGAGTAATCTAATCAATCCTCAGGTAGTTTTAAAGCCAATAATTATAGATTTATATATTCTGAATTTTTAAATGTCAATAAGATTATAATATTTCAGAAAAGTTGAGAATGGTTTAGTTAGAATGAAATCATGAGCTCCAGCATAGTACAGCTGAAGACCTGCTATGCAGAGAGGGCCTATGCACGTTAAATATGTCTAGGATCAAACTTTCTCTCGTTGGTGTGGTTTAGAAGTTAGGAGAGGGGTTACGTCCTTGTCAGTTGACCATGGTTCAAAATTACGAGGTTCGTTGCCAATAGCTTTCGTGCCGATTTATATAATGCGACGTAAATATAACTCTCACGTTCTCTCATTTGATTAGAATGATTTCAAATTAAGCGGGTATCACGTTAATGGTGTTTTCAGTTTATGAAGCTAATTAATTGAAATAAATTTTGAGTGAAGGAAAAATAGTTTGATAGCCCTTGTAGCGATTGCTTAGGATATGTAGTGTAAGTATACGGTACAGGAATAAGAAATAAAGTGTTAAATATTTGTTGGTAGCTCATACTAATGGATGAAAGTGTTATTTAATTGGTTTTTTCCATTGCTATTAGTCTTCATGTAACACATACACTCTTTGACGCATTTCAAATTAACTGTTTTAGCATTTTTTAATATTATTATTACATTTTCAATTAAAAATGGCGAATTTTACTTGAAATATATATATATATATATATATATATATATATATATATATATATATATATATATATATATATATATATATATAGAATTAGTTCCAGAATCCAATTTCTTGAAGTATTAAGATTCGTACTGAGTTCTTTTAAAGAACTGGATTCGTATAACTTATGACTGTATAATGTAATTGAACTCCTATAATTTGTAACTATATAATATGACTGTACTGGTGTATTGTGTAATCGGTCCCTTTTCCCTCTCACTAGTGATGCAAGTACTTAAAAATTAAAATTACTTAAAACGGTATTGAAGTAATCATGGTATTGAAGTAAGTACGAATTTAAGTTCCTTGCATAATTACATTAGAAAAAAAAATGAATAATTTGAAAATTTCAACTGTATTTTTTCTACTAAGCTTCACTTCATTATAGAATGAATTAGAAGTTTAAGTACATAGTTATATGTTTGCATTTATTTCTTTTTCTTCTTTAAACAGGATGATTCGAAACTGATGGAACAAATTTGAAGTATAGTAAAATACTCTTCACACACAAAGAACGTATTATTTTTGTTTAGGAATATATATACTCTAAGTTATTCATTGAGTCGTAAACACAGCAGATAAAAATGAAAGGAAAAGTATGAAATACATAGTTTATTTCTTGAATACAGGAAATGAAAAAACAGTGAATTTCATCAACGATTTCAGAGTGCGAAGAATCTTGGGAAAATAATCAGACTATGATTTGGTGAGACTGCGGGCTCTTTTTTTCATTAAACATTGTTCTCCTGACCACTTAATTGGATAATGGAAGTATGGGCCAGGGGTCGGCAACCTATGGTACGTGGTACAATTCTTAATGGCACTCAACAAGTCTCTACAAATTAGTCAATTTTTGAGTAAAGCTAATAATTTTGAAATGAAGCTTATTGAATTAACATATTCAGAATTATGGAAAGAAAAATTAACGGAATTTTAAAAAAATCCGGAAGATAACTCTAACGATAAATCGACAGCTATTTTAATTTTTTGGATATCATTTCTGGAGAGATTTAATTGTTTGAAGAGAAAATTACATCTGATCTTCCTCATTTGGTTCTACATATTCCCATGAACAAATCTTTTCTCATATGAAAAGTATTTTGAGTCAGCAAAGAAGTTGTTTAACAATTCTTTGTGTTTTCAAATGAACATTCAAAATCGTGTGTAATATATAAAGTCACAAATTCTACCCATGATATTGTAAAATAAAATAGAGAGGTCCATGAACAAAAGGCTCGAAATAAAATATTTAATATTTTGAAGGTATACTTATATTTTGTTGTTTATTTCTTATATTAATAATTAAGTTTAAAAGATGCATACTATAAAATATATGCACAGTTTCAATTTCTTACTTCTGTTGAAGAACAGTTATATTTTATGTTGTTTATTTTTAAGTAAATAAATATCTTTAAATGATGCATGATTATTATATAATAAAACTCTAAATTTGTATTATTGACCTCTATTCCTTAAAAATCTACATGCATTGCCGTGGGAATCGATTTGTTTCAAATATTTCCTACTGCGTGGCACCCTGAGTCATATCTCTCTCGGTAGATTGTCACCACATAGAGAAGGTTGCCAATCCCTAGTATTGGCACTTTGTATAGATGTTAACACACATATATATTTGCAAATAACATGTGTATAATTAGCGCATGGAGGTTTGAAATAAGTAGAATAGCAATAAACTGCTCTCCTTTTGGATTTCATATTTTCTATAGCGAGAATGGGGTGTAAGTCGATCTCGATCGACAGGTGAACCGCCGAGACATTTTGGGGTGAAGTACGCAGATTAAGTATTTTTCTAGCTATAACTAAGAAAATTAACGTCAGATGAAAATGTTTTATTTTTTAATGTATTTTGAATTGTTTCATAATAAATGCGTCATTTGATATTAGTATATTTGTAGCTGCTATTATTATGTTTGTATCTTATGTTTTGCTTTGTAAGCGGGTTTAAAAATGTGAGTTTTAATTTAGTTATGTTGGTAAGTACATGTTTCGTATTTATTATTAAGCTAAAATAAATATTGTAGACCTTTTTTTTCTTACTTCACCACTGCTACGTTACTGGGTAGACCACAACTCCATGAAAAAGTTAGAAATAGCCCGTACCCTAGAAAAGTCTCCCCATCCCTGTTCCTGTTTATTTACAGTATTGTTGATTAATTCTTCTTTAAAATAATATTCACATTAAAACTTCAAAATTATGTCAGTGGTAATGCATGCTTGTTGCATCGATGGAGCAAGTAGCGATAGACTATCAGTTTTTTAAATGAGCGTTGTGTGTGTGTCCAGGAGGATTATGTTTTATGTAATTAGATGAATGAAAGTATTTCGTGTTTGGAACTGATACCATCTCGATATATAAGTTTCAAAAATAATATATGTTCTATAAATTTTTTTTAATTGTGTCGCTTATTTTAATGTCTTAACTTGTTACCTTTTTTTTAAAGAAGCAATTTTTTGTAACTTAAATTTAAAACTTTTAGTAACATAAAAGTTGCTCGCAATTTCAAGAATTTTACAGTTGTCGATTCGTGTCGCATTTGATGTTTCGTGCCTTAGTAACCATAGTAATCGTTACGGTTACGATCTTAAGGTAAAACTTTTTATGTATAGAAAGATATTTTTAATTGAAGGGAAAATAGCTATCCAATGCTTCTTACATTAGATAAACTTAATAAAGTCTTTCAAAGTAAATTGGTTTTTCATAGTTAATTTTTAACTATTACTTTAATGTTTTCCTTGTTAATTCAATTCCTACTATTAACTCACAATCTCTATTTATCTATTTATTTATCTTGATGGAATTTTCAATCGTTAATAAAATACATTTTAAAGTGTTTAATTGATCTGAAATTTTATATACATGATTATTTTAGATGACAATACAATAATTTAATTATAGTTAATAAAAATTAATTGATTAAAATTAATTATTTAAAGAATTACAAATACAGCCACGTTGGCGACTTAGCGACCATTTTGGCGACTTGTGTCAAAACTTGAAAAGGTTTTTTTTCTCACGTTTTAAAGCATTCAGTTAAACTGAAATTTTATATACACGATTGTTTTGGATGACAATACGATACTTTAATGACAATTAATAAAAATAATTACCACTTAATGTTGTGATTCTGTCACATGTATATACATATTTATATTAATTGTAACTATTTAATAAAAAGTAGCTAAAATAAAATTTTCCTTGTTGATCTAAGTAGGAATTGATTTTAAATTTTTTTTTATATTACTTTTTTTTGTTTTTAAAGCTAGTTCATCTCAGTTAAATTAAATGATTTAAAACAATATATTTCCTTTATATATTCTTCATTATTTCCTTATTGGTTACTTTAATATTTATTATTTTATTACATTTTTACACTTTAAAGGGACACAGTACGGCTCAATTGACAAAAATTGGTAAAAAATGAAATCTAATTTGCTTAGTCTAAATTATTGTTTATGTACTTTTCTATAACCTTACAAAATTTGATAGCTCTAAACATAAAAAATGCAGAATTATGATAGCTTTTACGTTCATTTTTATTCACACCTGTATGGCAAATCAAAACTTTAAACTTGCTTATCTCAGAAGGATAAAATAACTAGTTTGTCTTCAATTAAAATGCTAAGGCATTTTTCCTAATGTGCTAAATGCTTTGAATTTTCTTTACCAATTGCTAATAGTACATGTAACAAAAGTTGGTATGCATTTTTGAATCAATGCAATATTTATTTTTTTAAAAATAATTAAACTCATAATTTATACGTTTTTTAAAGAATTTTCAATAAACGTTCATAAAAAGAGGTACTGTACGAGTATCAGTCATATTGTCGCAAAATCCATACCAACTTTTTTGTTTTACATAGTTTGACGTACTTGTAAATCAAATTTCATGCGTTTACGTAACTTTTTATATGAAGTGTAACACTTTAAAATCACTTCCCAAATTTTTTCATTAAAAAATAAAATGGCTAGCTTTTTATGAAGTTCTGAGCCCAAAATCTGTTTTGCATAGTATACACACATAGGAGGCAACCAAAAATTTTTTGAAAATCCTTAAATCAAAATTTTTTGCGTAAACCGTACCATGCCCCTTAACTCAAAAGCAAATCTGACTCATAAGAATTTATATTTGTAGCAAAAATACTTAATTCATCTATTACCCAGAAGATATATTTCATCAGAAAGAAAGAAATATTATTCTAAAAACTGTTTAAAAGCTAAAATTTTCACTATAAAGATTTTTATAAAGCAAATTACATTACAAACAGCAACATAACTTTATCTTTTTCGAATTAATTTGAAAAATATAATCCAAAACTCATACCTGACAGATTAAATCTTTTTGAATGTTTTTTTTAAATCATGCTGATCTACTTTCATGAATTTGAAAAAGAAATAATTTCCGATTTATTCCCCTTTTTATTTTGTAATTAAGATAAATTAATAATGAATAATCAAGAAAATATCTGTCTTTATTTTCTTGTAAATAAAGGTGAAATAAAGAGAAAAGCAAAAATAAAGAAAACTAAACTAAAAACTAAAATAAAAAGAATGAAAATAAGACGGCCGTATCAGAGGGTCATATTATTTTGCGAGCGGTATTGTAAAAGAAAAATATACTTGTATTTTTTAAAATATCCAACTCTGGAGATGAAAAATATTCGGAAATACGTTTATTTAAGGATATAAATGTTTTTCCAAAACAAACAAAATGGTTTACTTTATTCCTTTAACTTTTTATTGACAAATAAATGTACCAAAACAAAGCGCATATCCAGTTATTCAAAGTGTATACTAATTAAGGGGTTAACTGTATATTCTTTAATTTTAATTCCTGTAATTAGTTCGAAATGAATTACTATGCAATGAATATCAATCGAATTTAAAATACAGTCAATGCATTTTGTGTGATATCTTTTTTTCAAGGAATGTATACTAAAAATAATATTTCTTGTTGTTTTCTGATGCCACCTGTCTGACGTAGTCAGATCGAGGCCCACGAAATTCATCGTGGCATGGGCAAAAGGTACGCCTGTCGTTGGCCTTGAGCACCATACAGGTGACAGTGCGATTTTAGCTCGGCGAAATTCCCCGAAGGGACGATAGATGGCGACACGACCTCTATCTCCACCTCCACAATTTCTGCATGTAAACTGAAGGGGAGGGAAATATTCTCCAGTCCCTGCGCTCGTGATTAAGCCCACAAGACTACGGACCCACTGATTTAACGAGCACGTACTCCGTGTGTACTGGAGGTTGTTTGGTGGCATTGGGCATCGAACCCAGGCCTTCCGGTCTGGAGTCCGATGCTCTAACCACTAGGCTACCCACGGCCCCATAATATTTCTTATATAGTTAAATTCTTTGCGAACTTTTTAAAATCAAAATATATTGGTTAAAAGGTTTTAAAATATCTATACATAAAAAATTAAGGTTTTTTACAATGCTTTATCTAACGCTTGGTGTTCATAAAAAAGTGTTTCTGGATTTGAATCCATCTGTAACATACTTGTTCTAAGTGAAAGAAACACATTTCAATCTTTTTCTTGTAGAACGCGTTATTTTAGAATTATAATAAAATGTATATCTAGCTGTAAATGTACATCTGCATGCACTTTTGAAGTTTTAAAACCTAAAAATTGTTTCTTAATAGGAAAAAAAAACTTTTAGTTACAAACTTAAGAACGAACTCCGATCTATCGAATTATTTCTTTTATATTGAATCAAATAACCGTCAAGAAATTTAGAATAACAACTTTAATAAAAAAATCGATCGATACAATCCTTTAAAGTTTGTTCTGAAACATTTTATACATAGTAGTCAAGTTGAAAATAAATCTTCGATATTATCTAAAAATTTTAACAACTAATTCAATAAAATAGCATATTTTAAAAAATCTTTACGAGAAACAAGGAAAAAATATTAGTATGTTAATGAGAACAACTCTGAGTAAATAATCTTCTTAAGTCATTAGCGAAATAAAAGGAGGCTTTGTGTGGAAAAAGTTTTTTAATTACAATGTCACATTTGTCTATTATTCAATTACTTCATTTTAATATTTGGAGATGAAAAGGCCTTACAAAAATATTATTAATTAACATGCGCTGTTATTGTGTAAAATCCCCCCAAAAAATATTTGATTTAATTTCTGCTGCAGCAACATTTTCAGTAACGAGCACGAAGAGTATTTTGATGAAAAATGGCATTTTATTAGTAAATAATAATTTAATAATTTTGTAATCAGATACTAAAAGAGAGAACATTTTGTTTCAAAGTATTCACAGGAGAGTTCTAAGAATGTTAAATATTGAGAACAAAAAAAGTAACTAATAATTTTTAAAATTTTAGTTACGAGGTCAAATTTTGTGAGAAGATTTTCTATAAAGATTCAAATAATTAACTTTTTAATTATTTGAGGATTGAATTAAAAGTAGAATAGCACTAGTTTTTTTAACCTAGAAGACACTCTCTCAGTATTATTTTTAAAGAGAGTTTCAACTTAACGATATCATTTCAGCATAAACATATTTAGGTTATATGTTATCTCGAAGTTTTGAACTAACGCTATTTTATTATATAATATTATATTTCATTAAACTTTAAATTTTGGGGCTAATTAATTTTAATAAAAATAAGATACATTTCTGGTTTATAGTATACATATGGATGTAGGAAGAATATACAGAACTATATGTAATTTAACCATTTCAGTCATCGAAATGAAAAAAACAGTATGAGTCCCGAAAACTCGGCTATCGATAACCCAGCAATCCGGATAACTCGGACACACCTTGTAGGTCAAAAATCGAGTAATACATTATGTTTGATGCAGAAATTATTGCTTCTGTCCCAGTTAATGAAAAAATGCCGAAAAATGATGACGTTAACGTTGAGGAAACCGTACACACTCCTAAAATATCACACTGTGAGGGACTAAAAGCTATCGAAACCGCCCTTCTGTATTTTGAACAACAAGGGGCGTCGATAATTAACTTATTGTTCCTTCGTCTTAGTGATGAAGTAACAAAATGCACACACAGAGTGTAGTATGGAAGACAACAATACATAATGGATTTATTTTAAAAAAATAGCCATTTTTCGCAAAGTCAACTATTTATAATTTTCATTATACGTTCAAATAGTAATTTTCTGAAATGTGTTTGATCAGGTAAATTTCTGTATATTATGTATTTTCATTTTCATGCAGTAAATGCTCTATGCCTTCATGAAGTACGTTCTTTTTCTTTGGGTATTTGAGTAATCTATTTTTTGTGTATTGCATTCTCAAGCAAACAATACATAAAGGGTGTTTTTTTGAAAGGTGTAGAACTTTAAATTGCAATAAAACAACGATGTATTATTCGATTGACATGAATTTTTTTTATTCGAAAGATAATCTTGTGGCATTACATTTTAAATATGATTTCTGGCATAGGACTGCCACGGCTGGCTCGGATGTAGTCCAATCTGGACGTCCAATTTTTGATGACTTTTTCCAACATTTGTGGCCGTATATCAGCAATAACAGGGCGAATGTTGTCCTCCAAATGGTCAAGCGTTTGTGGCTTATCCGCATAAACCAATGACTTTACATAGCCCCACAAAAAATAGTCTAGCGGTGTTAAATCACAAGATCTTGGAGGCCAATTCACAGGTCCAAAACGTGAAATTAGGCGGTCACCAAACGTGTCTTTCAATAAATCGATTGCGGCACGAGCTGTGTGACATGTTGCGCCGTCTTGTTGGAACCACAGCTCCTGGACATCATGATTGTTCAATTCAGGAATGAAAAAGTTAGTAATCATAGCTCTATACCGATCACCATTGACTGTAAAGTTGTGGCCTTCATCGTTTTTGAAGAAGGATTCCACCAGCCCATAAAGCGCACCAAACAGTCAGTTTTCTGGATGTAACGGTATTTCGACATACACTTGTGGATTAGCTTCACTCCAAATGCGGCAGTTTTGTTTGTTGACGTAGCCATTCAACCAGAAGTGCGCTTCATCGCTAAACAAAATTCGCTTATGAAAATCGACCATTATTTTCGAAATAAAATTGCACAATTTGAAAGCGTTGTTCAGGCGTGAGTCTATTCATGATGAATTGCCAAACCAAACTGAGAATAAATCACTTGACAGCTGTTAAATCGGTCGCCATCTTGGAAAGTAATGCCAACTTAAACTTCTATACCTGAAAAAAAACACCTTGTACAAGAGCAGTACAATATTTTCTGAGGAAACAATAGCGTTTATTCTTTTTTAACACCATTTTCGGTAACCCAGAATTTTCACAAAATCAGCCACCCTTTTGTTCACATTAGGCCGAGTTTTAAGGACTCTACTGTAATCAAATATTACAATTTGACGGTTGTTTTCAACTATCTAGAAAGAAAATAATCCTGAGGCACATTATTTCTTAACAAATAATTTTTTTACTCGAAAAGAATATGCGAGTATGATTTCTTTAATATAAATATCAAAACAATGCTTAATTTATAGCATGAAAATATGTTTTCGAAAAACATTTGAAAATTTTAGAAATTTTAGAAATCTTTTTATTTGCTTTCATTATTTCCAAGCAACTGTTTTTTTATTTCTGTTTCCTGGGAAATTTCCCGAAATAATTTTAAAATATTAGAATATTACCTTAACCTCAACATATACAATTTTTTAAAAAAATAAATAGTATGAAATATGAAAACATTGAAATATTGAAACATTTTGAGCTTTTTTAAAATAACTCAGATAAAGATCTTTGAATTTCAAGTTTAAGCCATTCTTATGAACCACGGGAATTTTTCACGGGAAGAGGAGATTTTAGAATTTTTAAATTGCGAGTGGTGTGATAGCGTAAAACTTATGATCGCGTATGATTCCACTTTTGAAAGTTATCATATCGCTGTATTTATATAAAAATGCCGAATACAGGCTCAGGTGAAAATATTATCCAAATTAAGTTCAATGCAATAGAAAAAGAGTAGAATTTGTAATTAGATGATTTTAAATTGTGTGATTCAAAGAAAAATTGCAGAAAATTCCACTAAAACCAGATCAACTTTGAAAGTGATCTAAATCAGTGTTATAAATTCATTCATAATCAATATTATGTGTTAAATTAGAGAGGACATTATAATGAATCGAGAATTATTAATTGAACTCATCTCAATTTTGTAAAAATAATTTCTTAAGTAGATGTAAATTAAACACTTCATAGTAGTTGAACTCCTACAACGAATTTGTAATCTTTCCTGGTAACCATATACAATTTAAGAATTAAGGCAATATCAGATCAATATGTTGAAAGTACATTTGAAATTCAAAAAAACATTATTAAAAAATACAATTATTTATCTGGATTACTCTATTTAAATATACATTAAATTTATTTATCCTTTTCATATCTATACATTTATATATATATATTTTCTCTTTTTACTTTTTCTTTCACATAGGGCTACGGATTGGTAATAACCATTGCAGACCTAGTACATTCCCAAAGAGCTGGTATCACTTTTTATTGTGGCACCATAAAGGTGGATACCAATTGCATCAATGTAATTTTTGCGCCTATCCCCTCCTCCAAAGGGAGGTATTTGAGCTCAGACGATGCGAAATCATACTAGGAATTTAATTTTTCCGAGAGCACTCAAGCCAAGCTCAAGCCAAGCAGGCACTCTAGTTAACATGCCGCGTAATCATATGCCATAGATGCTGTCGATTTTTTTGCATCATTTTTATAAACACACTTATAATATAATATGAAAAGGTGCACAAAATTTCCAAAAGAGTACTAATAACTTTTTTATTATACGAACTTCGTTTTATATTTTCCAAGAAAAAAATTGTCTTATTTCCTAGAAGTTCAATGGATGTTATATATGAGTATATGAGTGATGGATGTTATATATATATATACAAGTGAAAAACAATAATTTATAAAACCGCATCAAAAATAAATTAAGAAAGAAAAAATTAAAATTGTGATTGGGTTATCTTAAAGAAAAACTAATTTTTATTTCCTTTTTTAAATTAAATTTTTAAACTTATTCCCTCCCAAATAAATACTAGGCTAGCCATGTACTCCATTTTTATATTTACTCAATTATAAAAACTCTTATTTCAATGCAGAAAAACCATGAGCCGTCGGCAATAACTTTTTGAAAGAGATCCATGAATAAAATATCCAAACAAATAACAAAAATATTGCAATGTATATACTCACAATCCATTTTCTCATCCTTTGCTGCTTCTTTTTCTTTTTCCTTCTCCTTGTCTTTCTCTTTATTCTCCTTTTTGGACGTCAGAGGCATGTCGGCAGAAGAGCGATGACCTCCGCCCAGGAATGGAAAAAGCTTTGTTAAAATTTTATCCTCTCTTTTGCAAGACACCTTCAACACTTAACAGCGGTAGTCCATAGGTTTCAATAGATATTGCAAATAATTTCACAGCTCTTTACATATTTCCTGGATCAGATATTTTCCTGCAAAGAAAAGAAAAAAATAATCATATTGCGAATAACACTGTAATGGCCTCTCACCTTGGGAAGCCATCTCTTCATCAACTCAACCTAAATCTGTAGGAGATAAAGACTGATAATCCAAGCTAGCCATGAGAAATCCAATTTATTATTATCAAATATACTCATCAAAGACAATCTAAATATAGAGGGAAAATCTAGAGTGATATAACGTAGCTCAAAATCTTATGTGGATAAGCGCATAAAATCCTAATCGCTTAACTTTACTTAAAGTTAACCTAAGAAACAAAACTTCCTTAATTTTTTTCAATAACTAAAGCCCGTCCTATTATCACGCGTCTAAATTCGTTCCTTACTGTAACCGCACTGCGTTCAGATACTCTCTCAGCTTCATTTCCTCCTTCTTTCGATTACTAAACATCCACTATATATATATATATATATATATATATATATATATATATATATATATATATCCCCGTAACAACACTTCATTTGGCAACTTATAGTAGGCGCTATTGGAACGGGCAATTGACTGGTTAATGGAGTGATTAGTTAAATATAATCATTAAGAATACATTAATGGCTTACAAAGCGCAAACAGTCCCCAAAATGGAAATAATTTCTTACGAATAACATAAAAAAGTATTCTTAAATGTTCATAATCGGAACACATGATTTTGATTGTCAATCGAAATAAATGTAGAGATTCATTTAACGGAAACGGTAACTGCGATATAGTCCCAATTTCTATAACAGGAGAAATAGTCATGACAAATAGTTTTTTGATTACGGGTAGTTTTTTGACAAGAAATAAAGGAGACTTGAATTAGAGAAAAAATTAAGTGTGGATATATTAGTACACGTATAATTAATACATATTCCGAATTGAATGTTTATGTAAACTAATTTCCAGAGCTTTAAGTTTTTGTCCTTCCGTTTTTGCGCAGCAATTTCATACGGGTTTTCTTTTACGTCTCTCCAAGTTCTGAAACAACATGACGGATATTATCGAAGAACTTCCCATTTTTCTACTCTTGGTCATTCGATAAAGATCATACGTAAACTAACATTTCATTCTCCTAACTTTTAGATCATGTTAGGTAAATTTTGATGCCAAGAAATAAATCTCATACCTTTATACTCTTAAAACCATATTCAGCTATAAGAAGCATCAAATATTCTTTTAGGCCATATTGGAGGAGGAAAAGCAAATACTTTCTAAACCAGGGGTGTGAAACTCAAGGGCTAACTTGGGCAAAACAAAAAAAAATTAACTTTAGGTGGGCCAGAAGAACATTCAATATTCCTTGAAACGTAAATTTATTTCGAATAATGCATTATAATAAACATAAATAAAAGAACAAGAAAAATTTGCTTATTATGTCCTGACACTTGATATATCTTCTCTGCTACTATCCTAAGTCGGGAGAAATTTTGAGATATTATTATATATTATTGCGTGTCGATATACTGGCCGGGCCATGAGTTTAACACCCCTATTCTAGACTGTATTCATGTAGCACCTTTCTCATGTTGGTCAAATTTAGATTACTTATTTACTATCATTTAGAATATTCATAACATCCAGAGGCATAACGGAGAATATTAGGTCCCCCACTACAAAGTCAGGTTTTGGGCCCCAAGTTGAATCTTACAAAGGATTGCAAAACGATAACATCAAGCTTTGGGCTTCTTAGAATCCCACATTTCCCCCCTATACGGGGATGTACGTTACGCCACTGATAACATCTTTCGTTTAAAACTAACATTTACCTTTTGACTCTAATATAAATGTTGAGGCTGCAATAGCCAAGTGGTTATGGTGACAAACTCTGGGCCGGCGTGTCATAAATTTGAGCCTGGTGCCCCTGAAAACCCACCATGTAGAAGAGCTGATGCATGTTAAATCTGTCGGGGCTCAAACGCCCTCTTATTGGTGTGGTGTGGAAGTTATGAGAAAGGGTACCAGCTCAGGTGTCATCCCCATCATTTGACGATGGTTTGCCGCTTTGTAGTACGACGTTTTAAACACTCATTCACTAATATAAACCTCGTACAGTAAAATACTTTGCTGTGTATTGAAATTGGCTTTTTTTTCCTAAGATAAAATACGTTTAACCCTTTTTGGGGGAGTGTCTAATAGGTCTAGCAACTTAACAAAAAATTTTTCTTCAAGCGGGTGGTGGATATATAGTCTATCCACATGTGTTAACTAAAGCTAAAACGCGTAAAAATCACTACAGATGGCAGCACGACACTTTTTTTGTATTTCATGTCCTCTGATTGGTAGTTAGAAACAATTTTTCTCGGTGTAAATCTACAAATTGTATTTTGATTACTATAAATAAAATTTCTGATCAGTGAAAAAAAATTTGAGAAGTTTTAAGTATACTTTTCTCTCATCTAAATGAAATAAGCAAATACGCAGTTAAAAAAGGGTTTTATTTAGGTTTTTGGAAAGCTTTTATATGTGGATAGAAGCTCTATCCACTACCCACATAGAACATAAAATTGATTTTGAAATTTTCGCTCTTCCTCTTCTAGAGAGAGCATTTAGAATCACGTGAGAATGTTGGGGTTTGGAAATATAAACAAACTTTGTTTATAATATGTGGTACAAGATTCTCGGGTTCGAAAATCTTTCATTACATCTTTCTTTTCTGTGCGTACCACTGAGCCTTCAAGCAATTGGTCCTACTTGCTTTGAAAGTTTCACAGTAAATAGCTCATCAAATTTGTGAAATAGCTTATTTATAAATCCTCAAAAATATAATACTCTATTTTTAACTTTTTATACTAAAATTAAATAAAATATAAAATGTGGATATATACCAATTTCAATGTATATTTTAGTAAGTGTATTCTGTGTTGTAAGTGTATTCTGTGTTGTAAGTGTATTCTGTGTTTAGTAAGTATATTCTGTGTTGTGTACAATAATTATTCTATTATTATTTTATTACACTTGTACTTTGTATTTAATTGTTATTGAAATAGTTATTAACATAAATGCTAATTTTCATAAAAAGTTTATTGTAATACGATTAATTATTTCTGTCCTGAAGAGTAAGTTAAGCGCATAAATGGATATTTTTCATGATATTTAGTGTTCCTTAGATTAGAATACATGTATAAAATTGTTTTAAGGACATTTTGACAAAAAAAATTATTTATGTACAATATTTCGGCAAAAAATTAACTTAGAATAACCTTTTTTTCTAAATGTTCTCCTTTTGTGAAAAATGTTTCTATTATAATAATATTTTGCCTGTATATTGTTTGGACCTCTGTACAGAGGCTCATCTAAGAATTTTGAAAAATTCACATTATTTTCAGAGTTACAACCAATTGAAATAATTATCGGCGTTTTTTTCTTGAAATTTCTCCCCTTCCCTGTTGTCGTAAAACATGGATAAACCCACTTATAAGTTATATATTTCAAAAATTCTAGTTGAGTCTCTCTACAGAGGTCTGAGCTATATATACAGGCGAAATATGTATTATTATAATAGAAGCATTTTTTACAAAAGCAAAATATTTTGAAAATTGGTCTCTATGTTCATTTTTTGTCAAAATATTGTACTTAAATAATTTTTTATTGTAATACTATTCTTAAAACAATTTTGTATACATTTTCTAATCTAAGTTACACTGAATATCATAAATATTATGCATTTATACGCTTTTGCAAAATCACGGTTCCGAACGTAGTCGGATACCTTAAATGTCAGTGACGCAGTAGATATAACGTTTAGCCAGCCCCCAGGAACAAAAACCCTGATCAGAATTTTTTTTTGTGACAAAATAATGCTTATAGATGATGAGAACATTACAGTTATCAATTACTTTATCACAGAAAAGCATGTTTTAGCTTTGTGCCCACGAAACAGTTTTTGCTAATCAATGTATTGGAACTGTAACAAGCAGAAAGTGCCATTATGTAAAACTTTTCACTAAATCAAGAGACTTTTCAGCCAATTATGTTACCGTAGAAACAGTAAAAAATTCTGAACTTATTTGAAGTGTGGGAATTCTATTATTTTAAAACCATATAATTCCTCAAATGCTTTTTTAAAGCAAAGTGACGATATTCAGCATAAAATATTTGCATCGTAATATTTCAGTACACACACAAAAAAGACTGTTATTAGAAGCATAAAATATATTTTATACATGTTTTGTTTCTATATAAAATTCCTGTGAATTTTTATACTTTCTTTTGCATTTATAAAACTCTTTGCTATGGATTTTACGTTGATATTTATCATTGCATATTTAAGCAGTTGATCATAATTTCGTACTTCTTTATTTCCATTTTCTATTTTGCAGCAGTTTGGAAGTGATTCAATTCATAATAGCATTACATTCTTTAGGAAGATCGGATGTTTGAGGAAGCCTATCAATACACATGTAACCCATCAATCGTTGTAGAATCCATTTCTTTGAGAGACTCAGCATCCCCTAGTTGCATAATCCCTTCTCATACTTCTTATCGATTCGTGTTCCGAGGTCAGCGCGCCTCTGAGCAAAGCTACTTTATTCTACGGAAGGTGTGGGGAGTCGCACGTTTTCTAATGGTTCATCAGTAGAAATTATAAATGGTTACAAAAGCAGAATATTTGCTAATGATTTCGTTTCCATGCAATGCACTGAGTTTCAAAATATTGTATTTTTGGTACGTTATTCATTCCAGAAAATTTATAAAAGGAAATAAATAGTGCTCTTTAAGAGTACCAGGACATGCTCGAAAGAGTAAAATGTAAAAAAATAAGACTCTTTTTTATGGGGCATATATCTTTAAAAACTTCCAATAGAGCTTAGACCTTTTTGTGATCTTTTTAAAGATATCTGTGATCTTTAATCGCGCACACACACAATCTGTTGAAATAAAAAAAATAAATTTTTAATAAAATTTTTTTTTTCTGCTTAATTTAAGTAGGACATTATTTTTGAGATCTCATAATGCATGCTTATGTTTAGGTACCAATTTTTTAAAAAGGTATCCCTTAAATATATAAAATATTTTTGGACACATATAAAACAATACAAAAAGCATAGCGAACCTATTGTTTTAGTAAAATATTAAAATAGTTTCTTTAAAAAAATTATAAAACTTTGTAATTTGGAAAATTTTTATTTTTCCCTCTTTCTCACACAAAAAACTATTTTTAAAAAATTATGTACTACTTCGATTAAAAAAAACAGGTTCCCTATATGCACAGGTACCCCCTGTATAGAAGTATAAGAAATTTAAAACCATATAATGCGATATTTTTTTTTAAAAGTGTACCTAAAAGCAAAAAAAATTAGGCTTTAGAGAAAAAGTGAAATAACTGAACATTGGTAAAATATTTGTTTACATTTTTGTCAATCACTTTTTCCATATTTTAAAGTTATTTTATCTACGGACTTATAAGTGTTATACATTTTTAAGTTCAGAAAAATATTCACTATTTTTGAATACTGAAATTGAAAAATCTATTTTTTGAATGTGTATGATGTCTTGGTGCCCATAAAAGCAGCCATTCTAAATTAAAAATGTACAATCAATTTAACCCTTTTCAGTATACTACAATTTTAGAATGCTCGTTTTTATTTGAAATGTTTTGAAATAGAAAACAACAAGCAAAAAGAAAGTTTTCATCCATTAGCAAACATTTTAAATATTTACTCAATTTGAAGGTTTTGAAAAGAATGCAATATTTTGAACAGACATGAGTTTATCATAAAATTAAAAAAAAAATTAAATGTTCAGAAAGAAATAATTATTGCTTGCAAATGAATCAAATCGTCACTAATGAGTTGTTTACTCGCTCCCGATACGTACATTTTTATAATCACTTCAAGCATTAAATTTTCATTTGAATTACATGAGTGAATAATAGAGCTCTTTTGGTCTAGACAATTTTGCTTACTTTGATATTCTATTGTAAATTGTAAAAATAAGCTATAGATTTCGTAAGCATTAAGCATTTAAATTATTCAATTGTTGGCGTGCAGAACAAAAATTTATTCTTGATTTTAGGTATCACAATTAGTATCTTACGACGAGAAACTATAGTTTTATACATTATTTTTGAAAGTGATTTTAATTTATATGAAATATTTTACGTAAATATAGAATTTTTTGCAAACTGTGCTGTATGTGTTTATAAATATTGCAATGCATTTAAATTGTTGATCAAAATGTAAGGGGAAAATTTTGGAATGGTTCTCGTATTTCAAAGCCAGCTATCCTCATTCATACTAAAATCAAATTCGAATCATTCACGAAATTCTAACATATAATAATTTTTGGCTATGCTTGTTTAAGAACTTCATAATTTTATACATATAAAAACTTTGTCTTACAAAGCAACACATACGGTAGACCTCTAAATTGTTCTCAAACCTGTTAATTTCTATAAAATTTAATGATATTGACCAATAAAAATTAATATATCGGAATGTAATTTTTTTTATAAAATCTGCAACTTATACTTAACGGAATAACATAATAAATTTTTAGTAAATATTATGACTATTATTTTGAAAAATTAGTAATTAAAGAACTACTAAAAATTACGCAACAAAAAGTCTTTTCACACTTAAAAAAATCTCAGCATAGTTTTAACCTTTGCATTTTTCTCAGTTTAGTAGCTGAATATCTTTCAGCGTCCACAAGAACTTTTAAACGCCTCAGTATAGATTTCATCAGCTTTTTTTTCTTACTATTTCTGTATCGATATTCCTCCATTTTTCTGTGATTACTATTTCTGCTCAAATTTTGTTTTTTTTATGTCATGTATTTTTCCTCTAACTTCAAATTTTCGCAACATATGTTCTACTAGGCTTAAATCAAGGGACTGAGGAAGTGTTTTCAAAATTTGGGGGCAGTTATACAAACGCCAGTGGCGTACGTTGAGAGCATCGCTCTTGGGTTTATTATCAACTAAAAATGAAGTCGTCTCCTATGCCTCAATTTTGTGCGGATAATACCAAATTGTTCTTTAAAGTATTTAAATAAAGCTCATGATTCAAAATACCCTCGAAAATACGTAATTCTGAAACCCATTTACACACCCTCACATTAAAACACATTTATCTGTCTGCTTCATTGTTCTAACTAAATTCTTGTGAAAAAGTTGCTAAATTTTTATTCTACGTACTATTATACGCCCATCGAGGCCCAAAATGTTGAATTTATTGAAACCTAATCCAAAGAATTTAGTTAGAACAGTGAAGCAGGGAGATGAATGAGTTTTAATGTGTGGGTGTGTAAGTAGGTTTCAGGCTTAGTTAATTTCGTATTTTTAAAGCTATTTTGAGTCATGAGCATTATTTAAATAATTTAAAGAATATTTTGAAATTATCCACACACATAATTTGGGTATTTTAGAAACGATTTAATTTTTTATCAACATAATGACACCAAGCGCGCTGCTCTCAACGTACACCACTGGTGTCTCTGTAACTGTCCCCAAATTCTGAAAACAAGTCCTAAATAACCTGATTTAAGCCAAGTTCAGTAGAACATATTTAGCGAGAATTTGAAGCTAGAGTAAGAATACAAACATATAAAAACAAAATTTGAACAAAAAACAGCAATTACAGCAAAATGGAGGAATATCAATGCAAAAAATTAAAAAAAAAGATGAAATTTATACTGAGACGTTTAAAATTTGTTGTGGTGGACGATAAAAAATTCCCTACTAGCTACTAAATTAAGAAAAAAGCAGTTCTTTGATTATTAATTTTTCAAAGTAATAGTTATATTATGTTTTGAAAATTGATTGAATTATTCCAATGACAGCAACTTGCAGAAATTTTTAAAAAAAATACAATTCTGATAAATTAATTTTTATTAGTCGATAACATTAAATTTTATAGAAATTTACAGGTGTACGAACATTTTTGAGGTCAACTGTAAAAATCAAAAAAAATTTCAATTTTAGTATTTGTGTATATTTTGTTAATTAGCATTGTATAATGACCGTTTGATCTACGTAACATAAAATTTATGCCATATATTACGAGTTTCTTTTTTCATTTTGTAAATGTGATTTTGCTCTATTCTATTAATTCCAGCTATTCCCACGAAACCATACCTATTTCCTGTGGCAACGCATGTAAATTCACTAAAAGCCAAATTGGATTTTGTAGTTAAGTTTACAGTGGTGTTCATGAATATAGGCGGGAGATAAGATTGATGTAAAATTGCTTTTTAAGACGAAAATAGCCTCTAACTACCATTACAGTTTCTCATTTTATGTCAGAGATAGAATACAGTGGGCCACAAGATTGCTCGCACACTTGAATTTTTCTATAAAATTTGATGTTTTCTATTAATAAAAATTAATACATCAGAATTGTTATTTTTTTAATGATATCTGCTACTTGTTCTTAATGGAATAACATAACCAATTTTTAAAACATAATATAAACTATTATTTAAAAAAGTTAACAATAAAAAAAACTACTAAAAAATTACGCCATAAAAAGTCTTCGTACACTTGAAACAAAAATCACTACTTAGCTTAAAATATCGAATTTTTTTTTTCCTTAACTTAATACTTAGAAGGGTATATTTTAGCGCACAGAAGAGTATATTTTTTTATTAAAGATCACAATAACTTTTAAACATCTTGGTATAGATTTCATCAGTTTTTTGTTATTTCTGCATCGATGTGTGTGTGTTTCTCCATTCTTCTGACGTAATTTTTTAGTAGTCTTTTGATTATTAATTTTTTAAAATAATAGTTATATGTTTCAAAAATTGGTTATGTAATTCCATTAAGTACAAGTTGCAGATATCATAAGAAAAATACAGTTCTGATATATTGATGTCGAAATCATCAAATTTTAAAGAAAATTGCAAGTGTGCGAACTCTTTTATGGTCCACTGTATTTGACCTTTTTTAAGTAAGATAACTTCTAGCTTCTCATTAAATTTTCTTGTAAGTTCTCATTCTTATTTAATTATTTAAAAATTTAACTATTGTGTTTACCTCACATTAAGGTTTATTTTTTATCTTTTTCTCAAACTAAGAATTGGTAAAATGATAGTTTTTTAAAAAAATTGAGAATACAGTAAAGTAACTGTTAAATTGTGAGAATATAATTATATACAAAAAAAGTTAAAGCGTTAAAAGCTAAATAAATTATTTCTTAATTCAGTTTCTTCGAATAGACTTTCAACGAACTCTGGAGCTATAATAGTTGTAGAAATTGTAAAATGAGATCGAACAACATCTCTATCAAGAATAATCCTCTTTCACTTGAAAATTAATTTGAACTTTCTTTACACTTTTTGAAAATATAATCTTTTCGTCTTTTTCTATTAATTTATTCATTTCAGATTCTTTAGAATTGTAAACTTAAACCATGCAATTTGTATACAATGATAAGAAAAATATGGTATCGAGGTTTTATCAGAAATAATTTTCAAAATTCTGTTTTCATTATTATTTATTTTAAATCCCATTTTCAAATTTAATTGGTTTTCTAATTCTAAGAGGAATGTATTAGAGATGAATGGGTATTTTGAATTTTATTCTACTTTACTTTAAAAAAATTAATCTGAGCGTTTCGTTTTTAAATATATTTGATGCTTATACATATTTCGAAATCCAGAAAATTAAGGAAATATAAAATTGTAATCCTTGAAAAAGAATTCTAAAGCTTCTTTGACAAGTATTTCCTATTATTAAGTGAAAATTGGATTAGAAGAGAACATATTCGTGAGACAGAAAATTTATTTATACTTTTTAAAGAAACTTCTCAAAATTATTATATATATTCTTCAATTTTGATGCATCATCATCTTTTTACATTTTAACAGATAAATTCAAATAGTGATTCAGAATATACGAAATATAGAACTTTTTTCCGCCTGTGCTAAAGAGACAATAAGCATTAAAGCATAAACGGAAGCCTTTATGTCACGGAAATCTAAAAATTTGGAAATCGTAAACTCGAAACGAATTGGTTTTGTGAGTTTTTACTAACCATAAAAAAAATATATTACATAATTTTCTATTATTAAACATCAAAAATTTTACTGTAAGTTTCGAATCTCTTTTTGCTTTGCCTTGAGAACATTAAGTAAAATGTATGATAGAAGACAAGGGTCCATATTTTTTACACTATAATACGTCTCAAAGTTAAGAAATTTTTCATTCTAGAAACGCGCTCGACACACTCGAGTATAATGATAAAAAGAATTTGGCTCAATATGAAAAAGATTCGGATGTATATGAATTTGAGAAAAATACTTCAGTTTAAATGCGCACTAGATTATTATTTTATGGAAATTACCATTAAATTATTATTATTTTATAACATATAAACAAATTGAAAATAACTCTATATTCGATTATAGATTTAAATATGAAATTTAGAATGATAAAATTTATTTACGTATTTGAAACAATTGTTGTATGACCACCTTTTTTGAAATCTCAGATACACGCAAAAAATTGTTTTTATGAATGCAAATTATTCTCAGAAAAAAAATATGCATTTGAATGTGAGAATTTTATACCCGTTGCTCATTAATTTAAAGTTGTCTTCGCCAAATGTACGAGAACCTGAAATAAACGTGGAGCACATTTTCAGACAGACAGAAAAAGACCTAAATTTTCATGAAAATTTTCAGAGTTGTAATTCACACATATATTGTTTATAATATATATATATATATATATATATATATATATATATATATATATATATATATATATATATATATATATATATATATATAGTGTTTTTAAAACTTCATAAATGTTCCACAAATAATTAACTATTCATTTTAAGACTACACAGTACCCTAATAATTTCAGAAAAAAAGCGTGTATGCTTATGTTCACACGATAGAAATGATAACTTCAAATTTTGTAATGTTGTTTCAGGGATTAGTTAAATGAATAAAAAACAATGGGATACTAGTATTGTCGTATACAATTATTTATTCATATTTCTGTACTCACAAAGTAATATTTTTTGCGAAATATACAATCATATTTGGGAATTAATTGTATTCTAATAAGGAAATACAATAGGTTTATGGTAGTTGAAATAGGTTATAAATACTTTAGATTCAAAATTATTTGAATATCTAAAAAAAACTCCGTCAAGCTTTGTTCCGTACTTTATCGTGCTTTCATTTGCGTCATTTGATATAATTAAATTGAATTTTGATTAAAAAAAAATCTGTTAAAGGCTTTGATTTGTCTTTTGAAAATCTACATTAAAATCCCCATTTAAAATAATAGGTAATTTATTCTGAAGAGTTGATCCGGCTTCACACACACAGTGTATGTAACTAAATTTTTGTGAATGAATTCGATAATTTTCTCCACTTTGATTTGGTGAAATAATAAATAGTAACAATTAAACTTATTTGTCCATTTTCTGCTCTACATTTGTCTGCATTAATTTCTCCGATACGTGACTTATTAAACCTAAATGATTCAGTAGTATTGTTACAATTCAATAGTAATGTTACCATTGTTACAAGCGTTACAAACCCGAGCGTAACAATATGCTTGGCTTTTTAAAGCGCATCACTCAAGTTCACTCTTCAGCAAAGCGCGCCTAAAGAAGTTAACACTTCAATAACGAATTTTTTTTTTAATTTTCTTGTGGCCTATATCTTTCAGAAGCTTGCCACCAAATTTCAGATATGATAACATATTAGATTTAAAGATATTCGAAGTTTTCTGAACTTTTGGCTTCTGTTTCATTGTAAAGCATTTTTCCGTTCTGAAATTGAATTAATTAAAAATATTTTTGAGCACAAATAACTTTGTCAGTGAGGAATGCGTTATTAATTTCAATTTTCCTTACTAAAATCATTTATGCTCCATTATGCTTTGAATATTTTGAGTTCTCATAATTACTTAAGTAAGATTTAATTCTAAACCAATTTTTGTTTCAAAAAATAGTTTATACAACTTAGAAACTTTTTAATTAATTTTTCCTGTTAAGAAAATACCACGGCTTAAATTTTCTCAGGTTGCTATGAGAAACAGTATTTAGAAGAGATGGAATACTACTGAAAATGATATATCTAAAAACCAGCTCTTCACTGATTCTGCAAAAAGATTTCCGTATACAAGTATTTAGACTACAAGTATTGCAGATAAACTGAATATTTTCGTGCTGTGTCAAGCTACATTATAGTAAACATGTACGTACTATACGTTATGGTATTTGAGTTCTTGTAAGGTGACCCTTTAAAATTTTTTAAACTTCCCCAATTTAAAACTAAAAAAATTAAATTTTATGTACAAATCAGGTAATTTTTAGCTTAAATTAGCATTATTATTATGTGATGCTTTGTATTTCAAAATTTTAGTGAAAATATTTTGTTAAGATTAGGCTGAATAATTTGTCGTCGTAACAAACACTATCAATATTATGCAAAAATATATTTTGAATTAAAAAAAAAATGCTTTCAGTCGTAAGTAATCGAAATAGTGTTTTGATATAGAACATAAGTTGGAAAACAGCATATTATTGAAAAATTAGAGCTTTACAGGCATTATAGGTTTTTGCTTTATACCTTTGCAAGCTTTAAATGTATTTTTTCTCAGACTTTTAAATTTGAAGATGTAGATGTCGTAAATAGGACCCCGTAATTTTGAAACATAGTCAAATGGCAAGGATGGTGCTTGAGCTCTGGCACCCTCTCTCTGAACTTCCACATTATGTCAATGGTAGGTCTTCAGTTGCACTAGCCTCGAACTTATGATAGGTCGGTTACAAATACGTGTTCCTGACCACTAGATAACCCCGGTCAACGAATAATGAGTGAAGTTTCTCGATTAAACGTATTAAGAATCGAAGACCCCACGTAAGTGATTTTCTTCATTCGATTTGACTTATAGTTTATTATGTAGCTAATAGCCTGTTATACTTCATATAGCTTATTATGAGTGTGGTCATTGTCAGGAACTCTTGGCCGGCATTGTCGAGTAATGCATTCGAGTTCTAATGCCCTTAATTCACCGCATAAAGAAAATGCCGCACGTTAAATCTGTCAAGGCTAAAAGTCCTCTTGTCGGCGTTGTGGGGTAGTTTGGAGAGAGTGGTGACTGTTCAGTATCGTCCTCATCACTTGACCGTGGTTTAAAATTACGAGGTCCGTCGTCAATAGCCTTCCCGCTGCATCAGAGCGTAAGGTAAAAATTGAATCAATAATTCGTTCTGTAGGTCTATTTAAAAGTTAAATACAACAATAAGAAACAACAATAACAAAAACCTTCCCGCTGCTCAGAAGATCAAATAAAATTTGAGGTTATAACAAATACCATCTTAATATATGAGGTTATAACAAATATACCAATTAGGATCAATATTAAAAATTTATTTAAATAAAATTTACAAAGCAAGGGAAATATCTTTAGTTCTTACTTATTTCATTGTATAACAGAAGATACAAAATTAATAATAGTTCACACTAAATTTAATGAATGTTTGTCGTATCAACACAGAAATAGACGATATAAACACTTCTAATCTTTATAGTTCAAAAGAAAGAAAAAGAAAAAAATAATTTAATTATTATGTTAAGTTGAATAATTTATCAACAATTTTCCTTCTTTTGTATATTTTTAATAAAATTTAAATATCAAAGGTTGTATTGGATATTTTTTAAAGAAAAAGAATGGAAAAAAATTAGAGAGTGTCAGAAGAAATCTTCACTACCCGAACATAAAAACGCTTGTGACTTCAATCCTAATATTTTGCATCAATTTAAGCAAAATGTTAAAAAGTACCTCAAATTTCCCACATGCGAGGAAGATTTGATCAATATCCAGAAAATGGAGAAAAAGAAAGAAGTTAAAATTGGAATTGGATGTAAAAAATAAATGTTTTAGAAAGAAATATACCCAACTTTTTTTTAACATTAAACTAAACTAAATTATACTTATCTCTTCAACATTTTTAATATTTAGAGAAGGTGCTTTTAATGCACACAATTAAAATTTTTAAAAGATAACAAGTAAACAAATAAATAAATTACAATTATTAACGTTGCTTGAAACTATGTGAAAAAGAAAAGGGGTTATTGAAATACAAATATTATAAAAATTTCTCATCATCTAAAAACAACAATTCAAAATTCTTACAATGATACATTTATTGAATTATAAGAGAAATGTTAGGCATCAAGCAATCTATTATTCCCTCAAAATTGTTATTTGCTAACATTGATAACAGCAATTCAAAACCATTAGTGATATATTGTTTGAATTTTAAGAAATGTTAGGCAACGAGAGAAAGCTATTATTCCCTCAAAATTATTATTTGCAAGCATTCTTTTTGTGAACGAAAATTTTTCTTGTTTGTAAAAAAGTACTATTGTTGAATAAATGCTGTTTTGAGGTGAAAGAGGGAT
Organism: Trichonephila clavipes; assembly: GCA_019973935.1. Taxonomy (NCBI): domain Eukaryota; kingdom Metazoa; phylum Arthropoda; class Arachnida; order Araneae; family Nephilidae; genus Trichonephila; species Trichonephila clavipes. The sequence goes on from BMAU01005287.1 coordinate 470,960, forward strand.
GCAGAAATTCAATTTCTTGTCATTTCAACGACTTAGGGTGTATACGATTTGAAAAACGTCTCTCACATGGTCCCGGATTTCCATAAGTATATTTTACCATTTCGTTTGAAAATATTAAATGATGCAAAGAAAAATTTATTTTCATCTTAGATAATTATCTTTAGAAAAACCTAAATGATATAAAATTTTGTGTTATTTATCTTTGTTCATGGTTGCTGTAGCAAAGACTAGATGCTCGGCTTTGGGAGTCAAATGGTTAGGATCATGAGGTTTGAGGCTAATTACTTTCAAATTGAGCCAAAAGTTCTAGTCTTGAATTCACTACTAACTCATGATTATGGTGAGTGCTTCATGTTAAATGAAACTCCAGGTCCTCATACAAAACGTGGGAATGTTAGAAGAATGACATGTTATTCATGTCTCTCTCGACTATAGATGAAAATATCGAAGTCCATCGCCAAAAGCCCTTCTATTTTGATATTCGAAGTAAATCGGTGAGCGCTTGCAGTGGAAGAGCCCCTTCGTACGCCTGAGACTTTGAGAGCCCTCCTCAAGACTAGAGGGTCCTGCTCCTACGAGCCTGCCTCCGGGCAGTTGTGATGTGTGTGGGCGGTAGAGTCGACTGCGACGTTCTTTAAGAAACAGGTATTTTATATGCCCGACGGCAGCCATCTTGAATATTTTTTGGCGAAAAATCATTTCTCGCCAAATACAGTGTTTACCACAACACGACCACGAGTTACCACAACAGAATGGTACGCGCTCTTCATGGCGCCGCATTTAGCGAGATGTTGGCAGTCGGGTCTCATCGACATCTATGCAAAATATCATTCAATGGAATGCATTTTTCACCTTGATTTTATTTTACGTTCGCATTGCTTCACAATCTGAGGGTTACTGGCGACGATTCTTCAAATTTTGAACCTCAGCCAAATGACGATAACGATATTTGAGTTGCCACCCCCTTTCCAAATTTCAACACCAGGCCAATGGGAGGACTTTCAGCCTCGACAGATTTATCGTGCATCACCACCTCCACATGACTTGTCTTCAGGTTTCGAACCCTCAGCACGACAACTCCGGCCACGAGCTCACGAACATGATAACTCAGCTACCATGGCAACGCATTTTTCGCTCTCATGGTTTTACTAAATGTAATAATTTTCTTAAAAAATATAGTAATTTAAGCAATTGTAGAAATATTTGAGAAATCATTAAAAAATTTTTTAAAAAAATGTCAAGAATATAAACAGTTTTAATTTCTAAGTCAAAGTATTAAGAAAATAAAAAGTTCTTTTGGAGTTTAGCAATACAAATAACCATCGTGTTCTATAAGAAGCAAAAAAAGAAAAAAGTTGATGCGTTCCCCAAATACAAGTTATTATTTTTTCAATAAACTGTAATGTATACTGTAATCAATAAAAGCGATTCTCGCAGACACTGCATATAATAATGATAAGAATAGCAATTCTATTCTTTTTCCAGGTGCTGTTTTCTTATATTATCAATAATGTTACAATCATGCGATTACATCAATTATCATGTAAATGATAGCAAAAACAGTTTCTTTTGTAATTTTATTTTTTTAGAACTTCATTTTAATACAGAGTTTAATATGAAACAACCATGTCTGCTTATATATTTAAAATAGATTCAATTTAAATTTCGAATGAATAAAAAAAATTAAAAAGATAAGAAAAAATGTCACAAAAGTTTTACAATTGTAAGACGTTATCATATTCTCATATTTCTTACTTTTTTTCCTGATTTGTGCCATCAAGAATACTCAATAAGTTCATGTATAATAAATTTCTGCTTGAGAATTATGGTTTTGTAACAGTTGTTTCATTTGAACAAATTAAATATATTTGATGGTCTAGGAAAATTGATATTCTCTATGGACCACATAAATCATACTTTTCAGAATTATTCATGGTTAATTAGTAATCTCGTAGCATATTTTAGTAATTTTCCTGTTACTTGATATTTCATTGAAATTAAGGACTGATTAGTCCACGAATTGTGTATTGAGGTAATTTTGACCTCTCGAACACGGACGTGCAATTCGAACGTGAGGGTTCGAATAGAAGCGTTAGTCTTCTCTCGTTATTAGAGAAAGAGATGCATAATAAATTTTCTCTAACTGAAGTATCCAGCCTTTCGCTATTTCTGTTCGAATTAGCCCTTACGGAATGATTTCTAAATACGAATTATGCATGTGCGTTAGTCTATTGTTTCAGTATTTTATGAAAAGCCTAAATGAGCGATGAATAATGATGCATAGTAATATTCATTCACAATAATGTATCACATTTCAAAGAAAACTTATTGTATACATACGAAAAATCCGCGAGCTAAATATATTTAAAAACTGATTGTTTGATTGATTTTTTACTAACATCACAAGAAACGCAAAGGCTCTGTTTAACTTTCAAAGTAAGCTTCATTAATATGTAAAACCAAAAATTACATTTTTGAAGGAAGTAAATTTTAAAATTTGGGGAAATAGTTATAACTTTATTAGTGGCTAATTTTATTTAATGAATAAGAAAATGTATATATATGTTGGTTTTTATAATATTTTTTACTTTTAGATAAATAACGATTATTGAATTATCTTCAAATTTACACCAGAAATTAGGTTTATCTCGATAAAGCTTTTAATAAAATTATTTAAATAAACTATATTTTTGTAGTGAAATTTAGACATAACTGATCATTACATACATATCTTCATATACGATTTGAAATATCGGAAAGGGCATACAGTAGAACGTCATTTATCCGAATCAATTGGGACCGGACATCTTTCGGATACGTAATTGTTCGGATAACTGAAAACTGAATGCGATCTATGCAGTACATGAATTACGGCGCTCGATATTAATTGTTAAAATTTCTTACTAGTTCTATTCCGAAATACTGAGTTAGTGTAAAAATGTAGTACAAAGCACCCCACGCTTTTACCACAATGCCATTAATTTTCTTGTTGATCATTTTATTCTTATAATAAGAATTATTTTTTTACTTTTTAGTTCAATTCACACACTATAAAAGCGGTTTTTTTTAGTTTTTTTTAAAACTATAATTTATTTTTCATTTTTTAGTTCGATCTACATTAAAAGCCTGTCTTTTAGTTTTTAAAACTATCATTTATTCTTTGTTGAATTTATCCTTGAGTTTGATATTTGGAGCCAGAATTACTAGGCTGCTAGAATTAGTCTTGCTCTTCAATGGATATTAATTAACTGGTCTGAAGAATATTTATTCTCTCCGTTTACGTGGTCTCGGATCTGTTTAAAATTAATGATTTTAATTAACATTAATTTTCCAATTTTTTTAAAGTTTATTCCGAGTCTTAAACGGCATGAAAAATTTGTTTCAGATAGTTTTTAATTTCCATTATAGTTATTTTTAACACCCTTTTATAAGCTTCACTTGTATGTAAAAGGAATCTTTGAACTCAATTTTATTCACTTTAAAAGGTCAGATTAATTCGAAATTTTGCTCCATTGTCCAGGACCGATGATAATACAATATTTTAATAATTTTGTTCCATTGAACTGATGAGGATTACCAGGACTAACGATTTTCCATTTTCAGATCCCATCCTGAATCTGGCGACTAATTCCAGATCCCATTTCCAGATTTGGCGACTAAAACGTTAAGTTACAACTTAGTTCGATTAACTATAAAAGGGTGTTTTTTAGTTTTTTAAAACTGTAATTTATTTTGTAATTAACTTTTAAGTGTGAAATTTTCCTATAAGGTTTCTTATAATCATCTTAGTTATTGCTAAAAGCCCAGAACAAAGCCCACGGACAATCTCTTCAAACTAGGGGAGTGTCGTGGTAACCATGTGGTCTTGACTGCGAACTCGTAACTGGCGTTGTCGAGTCGTGGTGCCAATGAAAACCCACCGTGCAATGAGGGGAGTTGATGCATACTAAATTTACCAAGGCCCAAAGTCCTCACGTTGGTATGGTGGGGAGGTTTGGATAGTGATGTGTCAACTCCTATGCGTTACACCTCGTCACTTGACCAAAGTTGAAAATTATTTGGCTCATTGACAACAACCCTCGAGCAGTTTCAAAAAGTGCCACATTAATAAAAATTCAAACAAGTAATATAAATTTTTTTTTTCAACGCCATTTTGTTAGAAAACTTACTGGCGCCATCTGTTGCAGAAATTTGTCAGAAATAACGCAGAATAAATTTAAAATTAAAAAACAAAATCTAATGAATTAATTAATATTTGAAAAAACTATATTAACATCAAGTATCATCCTCTATAAGTTAAAAAGAAATTAGTTGTACTTGAATGGATGAATATAAAGTATTTTATTAACGGTTGGATTGATTGATTGATTATTAACGTCGCACTGTTTAGCTACGCGAGGGCTTTTGGCGACGTAATTTTGAACAATGATCAAGTGACGTGGACAACACCTGAGCTGGCACCCCCCTCTTCAAACTACCACACCACACCAACGGGAGGACGTTTCAGCTCTTTACAGATTTAACGTGCATCGCTGCCCTACACGGCGGGTCTTTAGTGGTACTGAGCTCGAACTCGTGACAAGGCAAACTACGGTCTGATACCTAATACCACTCGGCTACCGCGGCCACTATTAACGTTTGGAAATTTTAACAAGACATACACAGGGAGAGAGTGAACTCATAGTAGGAATTGAATGAAATGAAATCAAACTAGAGGAGGGTATCTATTAGATTACTATTTCTTCTATGAATTATTTTGTATCTGATAGTTCAAAAGTCACCCGTGTTGAAAAATTGTACATCTTTACTTCCCATAGAAAAATATTTGACACTGTTAATCAAGAAGTAATTCAATGAAATTATAGATGATGACATGTGTACCTTAAGGCAATCTTCTCAAAATTCATTATATTTTTTTAAATATTGAAGTGTTTTTTTGCCACTTGGCTTTATTCTTTGAGTAACTTTTTGAAGATCATTTTCATTATCGTTATATCTAATATCGTTATATTAATTTATATTTGATCCTTTCAACAAAATTAAAAATATTTTTTCGAATCAATATGCGTAAAAAGCATTCTTTTGGCCGGTAAGTTTGAGTTTCAGCAGAACGGTTAGTGTTCTTTTTTGTTTTTCCGTTATTATTGATAGTAATTTAATCATAAAGTTTATAGATTTTATTTATTTTGGATAGCGCTTTTTGACTTCAGTTAATTTTAATGAAATACTTTAGTTTAAGACTGATTAATATGCATTATGACTGTATTTTATGAGACATTCAGGGTCGAAATTACGTATTTAATTTACTTAGATAATTTATTTGTTTTGGATTGATCATCCAGAGTCAATTGTGCAGAAAATGTATATGTCGCAGGGAAATAACGAAATTAGGAATTTGATCAAATCTTTAAAGGAAATGATCAAGTGACGGGAGATGTTAAAATAACGTCATTTTAATGATAAAACAAAGCCACTTCCCTGATGAAATAAGTAATTTTATCAAATCCCTGAACTGTTTCAGGGAAATGATGAAATGAACAAGTCAGGATTTGCATTGGAAAAATGCTGTCCAGGGGGAGGCACCTGAAGGGGGTCGAGTCCTTGTACTTCCTAACTAAACAGGCAGTTCTATCGATCCCCCAAATATCAACCCCATATCTTTAAAAAAATGGCACCACAGGATTAACATGGGGATTGATATTTTAGTGTGGAAGCCCTCCCCTGCCCAAATCAGGTCATCATCAGTAAAGAAACTATGAAGGGGGGAGTCGATCGACGCCACCGCGCAGGCTTCTTCGGTTTCCTGTTACGCATATCCGTCCGGTGTTACGAAATCACTCCTACAAATATCCAGCAACCGAAAGGAAAGATGTAACACATAAAAAAATACCAGCCTAATTTTCTAATTATTGGTTAATTAGTTTCAAATAAATAATTTGTATTTCATTTACTATTGTTGTATTACTTACTTCTACGTTTAATAATGCAACAGATTTGTTAAATAAACACTTTTAAACTCTTGGCAGTATTATTTCATCATTTCACTGAAACATATCAGGGATTTGTTCAAGTCCCTTACTTTCATCAGGGAAATGACCTTGAAGAAACTTTATTTTAACATCTCCCGCCAATTGATCATATTCCTTAGAGATTTGATCAAATTCCTAATTTGATCGTTTCCCTGCAACATATACATTTTTCTCCGAATGAAAAGGCATTTAACATTGTTCATCAAGCTATCACGATTGTTTTCCATATTATATTTCGTTCTAACTTATCTTCATGCTATTATGCTCTAAATAAACGAAACTATAACAACAAACACAGTAATGACACTTCTAAAATATTAATTGATAAAATGAATTTCCGTACATATAACTGAAGATTAGCTTGTTCAAATCTATTCCACATTCAGAATAACAGCTCGTGTTTCCTCCTATTCCTTCATAATAATAGATTCGTATTATAGGTAGCAGATAATGTATTCAAATTTTTTTTTTATATTGGACAATAATATATCAAACAATAAGATAGTAAATATACAAATACATGATATCATACAAATGATAAAATAATAATTTTATATAAAATCTACTTTGGCACCATCGTAATAATACCTTATAGTATTATACAAAATTTTGCATATATGTAATACATTTTTTAAAAAGATAAAACAAATATAGACACTAATAAAATGAAATTATTAATAATATGAAAAAAGTGCAAACACAAACACACCAACTTATATGCACTATTTAACACAATAAACAATATTTTATTTCATATGCGTTATAAAATATAAGAATATAAAAATTATATAGGAATAAAAGAATATAAGATTTATAAGAATAAAAAAAAACTCTTTAAATATGTATATAAATAATTGTGAGTCGGAAATGTGGACTTTCTTCTATCATCACCTTTAGTATTTCTGCAAAATTTTCACAATATTCATTGTGACTTAACAATATCACACGCAATATTTTGAATTTCTCCGTAACCTTCTAAGTATTCATGCCACATACAAAATTCTTGACATTCTCTTACATCACACATTCACTAATATAAACTGTATCACACTACTTAATTTTGAACATATCTCTCTGCGAAATCTGCGTGATCAAACCACAGATGTTCAGGGATGCTAATAAGAAAACAATAAGAGGTGTACATACCAAACTAAACACGTTTGTCCTCTTTATGTTTCAAGACATGTACAAAATTATAATTATTGTATTCTCGGTTATCTACTGTATAATATTAAATTAATTTTAAATTTAGATAAGGAAAATTTCGAGAAATAGTGAATCTTGATATATGGCCGGTATATCAAAACACACAATTTCAAAATGAAAAAAATTAAACGACATGCAATAAGGTTATTGCTGAATAAATAATTAACAAGACACTAAAATTCAGTGGAGAAAAAAGAATGCAACGTGATTTTAATTTTGTTTCTTATAAAAATCAATATCTCTAGTATTAGTACATTAGTCACTTTTCTAAAAACGTAATTTGTATCTTTTAACTTTAAAACACCAATTTCTATCATAAATGTTAATTCATTCGACATCATAAGATAAAATTACGAGAAGTAAATTAAAATTTCTAAAAATTTTGATTAATAAAACACATACACTCTGCTTTCTCAAGTAAGGTATAAACAATATTTCCTTTAACACAAGATATACACTGCTGGACAATTGCTAAGGACGGATCACAAATTGCTATGTAGCATAACATTAAGCGAGACATGAGGCATAGTAGGATAAAATATAGTTGCCACACTGTTCAGACATTAGAATAAAGAATATTTATTGTTCTGGAAAGTACAAAAGCTGTGAAACATCTGAAAGAAAAAAAATGTACATTTGATCTGCGTACAGAGAAATGAAACAATGCATCTAAAAGTCAGCAGACACCTTAAAGAAAGGTATCAGTACGGGATATGTCCACCGTGGAGTGTGATGCAACATTCCACACGTCGTACCATACTTTGCACAACATTATCCAGCAGCTGTTGAGGCAATTTATCCCATTCCTCTGTGAGTGCACGGATGAGGGTGCTCTTGTTTGTCGGAGGATAGTTTCGACCAGCAACTTGCCTCCCCAAAGCATCCCGCACATTTTCAATGGGTTTAGATCTGGAGAACGCGCTGGCCATACGAGACGTTGAATACCCTCGCTGTCTAGACAATCCTGAACAGCGAGTGTTCGATGACATGTTGCGTTGTCGTCCATAAAAACAAATTTATCACCGACAGCACCACGGAAAAGACGAACATGAGGAAGTAGAACTTCATCAATGTATCGTTGTCCAGTCATAGTCCCATTCGCAACCACATGTAGGCGCGTGCGGCCATTGATCATCATGCCGGCCCACACCATGATACTGCATGTCGGATATCGGTCCTTTTCCTGGATATTTTCTGGACGATAAGCAGTACCACTCTCGCGCCAGATCAGTTGTCGTCTACAATCCGATGACATACTGAACCTACTCTCATCTGAGAATAGTACGCATGCCCAGTCCTGTTCAGTCCAATTGTGATGCTCACGACACCATTGCAAACGGGCAGTACGGTGCTGTCTGGTCAATGGGACACACACAACAGGTCTGCGTGCGTATAGTCCTCCTTCCCTCAAACGTCTGGCAACAGTTTTTCGGGAGATCTGCTTTCCTGAGGCAGCAAGAAACTGATTTGCCACCTGCTGAGCTGTGGTGCGCCTGTTCCTTTTTGCTGATAGGACGATATATCTGTCTTCTGCAGGCGTCGTACTTCTAACACGACCTCCCCCGTGCCGTCTACTACACATTCCAGTAGTTTTAAATGACTTCCACAGCCGTGAAACAACGCTGTGAGCGATGTCGAACTCCCTGGCAACATCTGTTATTTTTCGCCCTTCTTCGATCTTTCCAATAATTCGGCCTCGCATAAAATCATCTATGTGATGTCGGGAAGACATGCCAAAAATTTTAAGGGAACCAGGACATGCTCGAAAGAGTAAAATGCCAAAATTAAGACCCTTTGTTTATGAGACATATATCATTTAAAATTTCCAATAGAGCTTAGATTTTTTTATGTCTATAATAAAGATAATTTAATTATTCTGTAGAACTACAAAAATAACTTTTTACTCCAAAAGTTTTTTTTTACTACTTAATTTAAGTAATACATAATTTTTGAGAACTCGTAATATATACTTATGTTTAGGTATCATTTTTCAAAAAAGTATCCTTTTTTATGCAAAATATTTTTTACACATATATAAAACAATACATAAAATACAGTGAAACCCTTTTTTTAGTAAAATTTTAGTATAGTTTCTTTAAAAAAATTGAAATTTTTTTATTTTTCTGCTTTTTTTATGCATAAAACAATTTTTAAAAAATTAGGCACTACTTTAATAGAAAAAAAATTAGATTCACTATATGCATAGGCATCTTGTATAGAAGTATAAAAAATCAGGAATCATATAGTGCAATAGTTTTTTTTAAAAATGTACCTAAATGCAAAAAAATATGTTTTTGAGAAAAAGTGAAAAAACTAAAAAAAACAATATTTTCACATATTATACACTTAATTAGTATTTCCTTGCCTATTTTTATATGACTAATAATAATACTTAACCATTTTTTAGAGTTACAAATGTAATTTTAAATTCATATTTTTTTCCCCTTTGTTTTAGTTAACATGAACATAATTTTCGAGATCTTGTAATACATATTTTCATGTATAGGTACCATTTCTTACAAAAATATTCTTTGAATATACAAAAAAATTTACAAATATATATAAAGTAACATATTAAACATAATGAATCTGCATTTTAACTAATTATAATTGCATAATTTCTTAAAAATAATCATAAAACCTTAAAATTATGAAAATCTTAATTTTCTTTTTTTTACATATAAAATCAATTTTCAAAAAATTAGACACATACTAAAAGATATTTTGTTCACTGTATGCACGTGTATCCTGTTTAGATATATAAAAGGTTTCAAACAATATGCTACAATAGTTTTTTAAAGTGTACCTAAATTTAAAAATATTAAACATTCGAGAAAAAAATATAATAAAACTTAACAAAAAAATTTCTCCTTACATTATAGATTTGATTAATATTTCCTGCTTGGTATTCATTTTCTTCATCTAAATTCTGTTTATCCATTTTCCTTTTTAAAGACCTTCTTTATTTCTGGCTTCCAATGACACTTTATTTACTATACGTTCAGCCTCAAAAATTCGTTTGTTATCAATTATAAGTAAGGCACGTTCCGTGTTGTATCCTGGTTTAATGCCCAGAGCTTCAAAGACTTTTATCCTACTTACATATCCATCGTTAAAACAAATTACAGCATCCATAACTCCAAATTTCAAAGCTTCAATGCCAACAAAAACTGTTTTAGGTATTCGCTCCCAAATACATTTGTTAAAACTTTCATTGGGATTTTGTGTTCTTCCATGAAGGCACTTTTTCAATAAGTCCTTCTCTGTGAGATCCCGAAACACTTTTTTTCACTTTCAATAAAATTGACTCAGGTAAAGAATGCTTGTGAATATAAAATTCCCCCGTAACAATGCTACGGTTATAACCGCACCAGCTATCCTCACCAAGAGGACACAAAGCGTGTTGAGGATTATCCTCAGTACTTAGTTTATGAAAATAAATAGCCCATATGGCTCTTTTCATGTCCTCCACAGATGACAAAGTTTTACGGATTGCTAGCCCATAATAATGTTGGATTGAGTCCACTTCTTTAAGCGTTAGCCGTCCACGTCCCGAAATATTTTCCCCATTTGATAGCTTAATGCCTTTGCTCATTTTTAGAATGTTTCTCAGCCTTGTGCCCATACGCTTTTGCACATGGCCAACACATTCTAGTTTTTCAACTTCTGTGTCGCCATATACTTTTGCTTCTTTTATAGTAAGAAATCCTTTTGAGTCCCCATCACCAAGATACTGCGTATAACATGCTTTTCGTGATGTTTCAGATCGCTGAAATATACTTAATACCCCCCGACATTCCATTCCCCCACTGAATCCTTCGTAATTTTTAGCACAATTTTCACATGGTTTTTTTTTACCCTTACATGAAGAACAATATTTTGTGAGAGCTTCAAAGTCGATAACCTTTCCGTTCTCAACAGACGTAGCACATACAACTCCATTCAATGAAGAATAGCCTCTTTTATGCCATGTGCTATCCACAGCTATATTTGAATTATTATCATTCGCTATATGACTGCTTCGTGAACAGCTGCATTCATGGAGTCTTCACTAATTGTTTTTAAAACATTTAAAAGCAAAGAATTATGGCGTTCAAACTTTGCAGGTGGTGGAGGCAAATTCATGAGCCCACAGAATATTCGAGCAGCAGCTCCACCTTTTCCAATAGCTCTCATTCCATATGTCAATCTTAGGTTAACATCATAACATTTATTTGATATTTTTGATGACATTGTGCTCGTCGATTCTCCACAGTTGTGACAAATTATTTCCAAACTACTCACAGCTAAACCTCTACGACTTTTTAAATCTTCTCTCAGCTCAATTTTCTCTGAAGAACAGCAATATTTACAATATAAGAGATTTTTCATAAGGGAAGGTAATAAATCCAGTTCAACGATTATGTTTACATTTTGAGAATCTTGTTCTTTTAGTATAAATCCGGTATTTTAATTTTTCTACTAGAAGCACTTTCCACGGAATTCAAAAGCAATTCTTCAGTCGATTTAGACTTTTTATGTTGATTGCTACTATACTTCCTTCTGCCAAATTTTTTTATTCTTGGCATAATTACTCGTTTAAAAAAGTTAAGATACTTTTAAAATCTTATGAATATTAATAATTATAAGTAAAAAATAAATATTTCTTACGAAAATTAATGTAAAATTAAGTAGTTGTATGCCACAAGAAACTTCGGAATAGACGAACTCGGTTCAAAACATTGCCATAAACCGAAATTTAAAGTAAGAAATTTTGTCACACAGCTTGGAACAATAACTCACGCACAAGCGTGGCTAAAAAGTAGCGGGGTTAACATTCAAACGAAAAAAACAATCAAAAGTTAATATAGATAAAACACAGGGGAAACTACATATTTAAAGTTCAAAGGAGCGTGGTCATTTATTTACATTTTTATTTTTCATATTTTAGGGCTATTTTATCAACAAACATATAAGTTTTATACATTTTTAGATTCAGAAAAATAAGCACTATTTTTTAGAACTAAAATTCAAAAATCGATTATTTGAAAGTATATGATGTCCCTGTTCCTTTAAGTTCGTCTATTAAATCTTTCCTGTAAAACTTTGACTTGAAACAACAACTGTCCACACGCGTCAAAACCTTTAAAGCTCTTATGAACGCTATCACGTGATGAACAGACGTGAAAAAATAATTTGCATACTCATACTTCTTCTTACTAATATCCCGCACTTATTCTAATTTTCCACATTTTGCTTCCTTTCATTTTGTGGTTGCTATGGATGATAGTGTTATCCGTCCTTAGCAATTGTCCAGCAGTGTATTACAAAAGTTAAATATCATATTATATTCTTCTTCTAAAAGTTATATTCAGCAAAAATTAGTCGCTTCAATGTTACTAAAATGAAAACTTATAATTTCACTGACCTTTATTTCTTAGCGGCAGAAAATTTTCATTCACGGTAATCCACATGCTGTTGTCATTTGATTTGCACTAGTAAAACTTTATTTATTTATTTTTCTTTCGATGTTGGGTTTTCAATTTTGCATTTGATGTTTTTCCTTCACTCTTGTATTCAATGGTGGTCAAATTCACGGTATTATTGTACAGAGTTTCCGGCGAAGAAGATTTTTTTTATTTCTCTGGCGGAAGGAGTTACGTCTTTCTTCACGGTGATAGGGGATTCACGCTTCTTTTCTTTTTTTTCTTCGCCATTAGAACGTTGTTTTTTTTCAATTCCGGCAACCCGACGTCTTCAGCAAAGATATGTATAGCGCCGTCGGTGCTCCATCAAATTCTTCATATCCGTTATTACGGTCATTGGCGTTCGTTTTTACTTTAAGATTATTTTAAGATTATATTTAAGTTTAAACTCTGAAATGCGTTTTTAGGAAAATCCTACCAGCTTTATTTCTGACATGTTTTGAAGCCAGAATCAAACTTAGTTTTAAAAAGGAACTTTATTCAATCATTTCTACGTATCTTCTGAAGCTAAAAGCAGAGAGGAAAAAGCACGTCACGGTGTGTTTTAAGTGGGTTAACACTTAAAACACAGATGCGGTAAGTATCGCGGATTTTATGATTGTACTTGAAAGTTAATGCTGACATATAGAGCTATTAAATCTAACGATCTGGAACTAGACATGCTTATTGGCTAGGCCATATGTTCGGAGGAAATAAATGGGTGATTAGTTTGATACTTGAAGATGAAATGAATGATATGAGTTAAGTGCTAGATAGGGAATTTAATTTTCAATATAATCTAATTATCCTTACACACATATATATATATATATATATATATATATATATATATATATAAATTTATTTTTATATGGTTTGTAAAATTTCTCAAAATCCATAGCCTTATTTATTTTAAGCATTGTTATTATAAAACTTTATAATGTTTTCAAATGTCTTTAAATTCTGAATTACGTATGGATTGATCAACCATGACGAGTATGAACAGTTGTTTTTGTTTAAAGTTTTCTTTTTATACTTTACATTGACAGCTTTTATATTTTATATATATTTAATTGTTTATACTCGTCATGGTTGATCAATCCATACGTAATTTCAGAATTTAAAGACATTTGAAAACATTATAAAATTTTATAATAAAAATGCTTAAAATAAAAAAGGCTATGGATTTTGAGAAATTTTATGAACGATATAAAAATAAATTTATTACATTTCTGAATCAGTAGATACTTTGAAACTAAAAGAAAAAACCCCAATAGAAAATATATAATATTTAATACAAAATATAATCATATTAGAAGTATTGAAAAGCTATTTAATCGAACTGCAGACAAGTACCATCGAAATAAAATATATTTCAAACATCTACTTTCGTAATTTTTTTTCCATCGTCTTTTTTATAGCTTTTACTTGATGTTTTTTTGTCTTCAAATAACATAAATGGTGTCGTCGATGCTACATGATATCCTCCATAAGAGGATATTTATGAACATTATTAGATGAACGTGTCTCAGTTTTATATGAACTAATTGAGCTATATTCCCAATCTACTCGTGTAATCGTGGGTTGATCATTGAGAAGATCGCAGCATCTTCATATATTTTTGTAGTACCTATTATCCAAGAGCACGCAGGATGGCGATGATTCTCAACGACACCTTACACAATGAACATTGACATATAAGCAGTAGAAACACGAGTAAAGTTAATGATGGACAAAAACGTTCTCCTTTTCAATCTAAAGATCTCAGTTGCTTATCTACTCGTATTAAAGAAGTTTTCAGTAGGTTCTTTACTTTGATGATTTTCTAATCTTAGCCCGCAAATTGGTGGGTTGATGAGGTATTGCGTTAGCTCGGTGTAAAATTTGACGACGTGGGTTTTTTAAGAGCTAACTTTTCAGTGAAAACTGTATTCCTATTAAGAGGGTAATTGGAAGAATTAAGTATCACGCGACGTCCCGAAGGGATCCAGACCAAAATTAATTAAGGGAAAATCCCTCTCAAGTAAATTTAAGAAGATAATCGTTTTCTCTTTCGTTCTCTTTCTCACACTCACCAACACATACGCAAAGTGGGTAATTATTCTACAGGACAAACTTTAAGAGGTGGTAAAGATTACTAAAATATTTATTTATTTCATAGAAATATATGGTCGGAAGCGACACATTGAGGCACGAACACAAAAATAAGAGATATGAAAAGAAAATCATTGTTTATTCGGAATATTATCGAAAGGGATTCTTCACAGAAATGTTAGCAGTGCTGAAAATTGTTATCACCAACAGTAATATATGCTTGATAGAGTCGAAGGAGTGATTAGCGTACAGTTCCGGGGCGTAGTATCAATGAGCCACAGGGGGCCCCAACATGTATAACTACAATCCCACTAACAAGCATTCCATATCTAAAAAAAGGGCCCCGAAGGAGTCATAATAGAGGGCCCACTCAGAGCTAGATACGCCAGTGGTACAGTTTTCAAAGCTGCTAATAATTTAGGGCATGTTTGTACCCGCAGCGAGCATCAAGGTCCTTAATTAAGTGGAGTTTCATAAGTGACGGCCTTCTTATAACCGTATAAGTAGTAATCGAAGCTTCATAAATATGGCTATCGAACTGGTCCACGCAGTGGCGTAACGGAGAACATTTGGGTCCCCCCCCTGCAAAGTCAGGTTTTGGGCCCCCACGTTGAATGTTACAAAGGTAGGAACTTGCGTCAGTCAGGCTTTGGGCCCCTTAAAACCCTGCCCCCCTGCGATGCGGGGGTGTACGTTACGCCACTGGGTCCACGTCACCCAATCCACAAACCCGTAAAACTGACATCTAGGTAGTTGCAAATAACCTCTTTGAAATGAGCTTGCACATCATCTTGTAGAAATCCCATTTGATTACGAACAACGCACAGCCAGAACATCTTAACAGTAATTCTGTAAAACTGATTAAAAATACGATAATGTAAGTCGCTAATTCGTCTCAGTAGGAGATAGAGACCTATGGAACCTGAGGAAGCTGTTCACAGAACTCACTCAAACATTCACAGAGATGTGTTTTTGGAATGAATGAAGATGTTTCTTTTGCAAATCTTGTTTCCATTTTAAATCTTACAGTGTAAAAGTTAACTCATCTGTGAATAGCCGATAACCTGCAGCAATATATATTTCTGTAAGAATTTGATGTTAAGACTCATTACACGACATGCAACAACTCTTATACGAGTGTAGGGTGTTCAATCGGTATTTTTATCCGTTTTTTCCGTATTTTGTTCATTTCCAGAGGGGAAATCGATTCGTTTAACCGATTTTCGTTTTGCGTTAACATATATATTGTCCTGACATATATATTATATATATATATATATATATGTGTGTGTGTGTGTGTGTGTGTGTATGTATGTATTGGAATCTAACCGAAATCTTCCAAAAAAGTTAGATTCTTCAGATAGCGGTGTTTTTATTGGCGTGGTGTCTAGGGTTTTTTTACGATGCATTGATTAACTTTGAAAAGATAGATGACATAATTGAAAGAAAGAAACTTGTTGCAAACTAAATAATTTATTATGAATTATAGGAGAGCATTTATAGGGGAAATATTTATAGAATGGAAATTAGATAGGCATATTTTAAAGAATAGGAAGATTAGATCAATCTCTCGAGGAGGACGGTTGAGATTAAATAAAACTCATTATGCGGTGCTATTGTGACTTACAGCCTGGCGCAGGTGAACGGGCACTGATACGCGAAAACGTTGTTTAGTAGTCAAGTGTTAGTGGGCCTCTGCCGAAAAAGGTTGATGTCGGCGTTTTAATAAGCAAGCTAAATGGCGTTGCTGTGGAATACCGTTTGATTAAAATTGCCGTCCTCTGCAAAGGGATATGATCTAACCTTTTTTACATGGGATATCCTACACATATATATATATATATATATATATATATATACATATATATATATATATATATATATATATCTGTGTGTGTATTTAAGGAATTAAGTACATTTGTGTGTTTTGTAGTTATTTTATTTGTCCTGGAAATCTCTATTGTATGTTGATAACATTCTGTGCAAAGCTGAATGCCAGAGAAATTATAACAGAAAAGAAAAGAGAGAGAGAGAAGGAGAAAGAATTTTATAAAAATATATAGATTTTAAAAAGTTTTAAATCTCTTTATAATTAGCATATTTAAATACAAACGTTTTCCTCATATTTATCTAACAGACTTAAATGTATTTCATGCTTGATGTTTATGTAAAAAAGTGTCAAACTCTAAAAAAAATAATTTTATAACTTTTTTTTATGTTCACCATGGCTAAAGAAAAAGAGATAAAAGACTGAATATTCCTACTTTCAATACTTAAAAAATATTCTTCACCCATCAAGATAATTTTACTCATTCAGTTTTCTGTATCAAACATAAATTAATCTTAAAGCTTTAGAACGGGACCCTAGATTAAGTCAGTTATCAAGGAATGCTAGATTTCATGCAATTGCTCTGAAATTACTTTATTCTAAAACATATTAATTCTTTTGAAATCAAGTTATTTAGAAATATGATTTTTCCACACTCAAGAAAGTCTCTGGGATGTTGAAAAAATGCATTAGAATCAGGTGTTGGATGTAATTATAATGGATGAAAAACGAAATTATAGAAAAGCTCGACATTATTTACTGAATTATTATTCGAATAAATTACTGAAACTGTGGAAGCAGTTGAAAAATCATTTTTTTGTGACTTTCCGTTGAAATGAAAGAGCAATTTGGTTTACTATAAAGAATCATCTATCCATACAAAAAGTTAACAACCATTCTGACCGTATTCTATTTCTCACAAAAGAAATAAAAGATGGCTAACAATATGTCGACTTCGATATTCAATAACAGATCTGAACGTGACTTCTGACGAGAAAATGATCTTCGAGAAAGTGGGTAAAAAAGAGGATAAGGAAGGGGGAGCAGAAGTATATGATCTATTATCATTAACAGAACGCCGGATAAGAGTCTGAAGGAAAAAGATAATCATCGGATGAATTTAAATGACAAATATGATGGAAATGAATCAATAATCACCAAAGAAAAGAATTAAAACTTAACCCTTTAACGGACAAAAAGCTAAAATACACTTTTCTGTGATAAAGTACTTGATAAATGTAATGTTCTCACATCCCCTTTAAACATTATTTAGTCACAAAAATATCTGATCAAGAATTTTTTTCCTGGGTTACGTTAGAGCTAGACGTTATAGCCTCTGCGCACTTAGGACATTTAACTTACTTTTCAGGACAGAAATAATGAATCATATTACAAGAAACTTTTTATGAAAAATTGACATTTATGTAATAACTATTTCAATAACAATTAAATATAAAGTATAAGTGTAATTAAATAATAATAGAATAATTGTACAACATAGAATATATATACTTACTAAGAATATATATAGAATACTTAGAATATGCATTGAAATTGGCTTACAATTGAATTGGTTACATCCACATTTTAAATTTTATTTAATATTAGCATAAAAGGTTAGAAATAAAGTAATATTTTTGAGAATTTAAATTAGTTATTTCACAAATTTGATGAGCTATTTACTGTGGATCTTAATAATATGCAAACGATTTTTCCGAGCAGAAAAGCTGTAATGAAAGATTTTCGAACCCGAGAATCTTGTACCACATATTATAAACAAAGTTTGTGTATATTTCCGACCCCCAACATTCTCACATGATTCTGAGTGTAGGGAAAAGCGAAAATTTTAATGTCATTTTTCTGTTCTGTGTGGGCAGCGGATAGAGCCTATATCCACATATAAAAGCTTTCCAAAAACTTAAATAAAACCTTTCTTTTAATTGAAGATTTGCTTAACTCATTCAGATGAGAGAAATGTAATCTTAAGACTTGTCAAAATTTTTCAAAGATCAGAAATTTTATTTATAGTAATCAAAATACAATTTGTAGATTTACACCGAGAAACACTGTTTTTACTACCCATCAGAGGACAAGAAATGCAAAAAAAGTATCAGCCTGCAATCTGTATTGATTTTTTATGCGTTATAGTTTCATTCTTTAACTCATGTTAATCCATCACCCGCTTGGAGAAAAATTTTTTAATATGGGGATAGACGTATTAGCCACACCCCGCTAAGGGGTTAAAGGTTTATTTGGTATATGCTAAAGTGTTATCACTTCTTCAGCTTTTATTAAAATCTGTATATTATTAGTTAATGTAACATTTATATATATTAAAGTAACAGGGAACGATTTCCTTTTTATATATACGATTTCAATAGAAAATTATTGGGTTCAAAATCACATTTAATCTGCTGATAACAATATTGGTAAAAACTTAGAGCTGTTTGATTAAAATATTTCAGTCAGAATATGAAAAACGTTCCAGGCGCAACGAGATGATAAATGTTATAGTTTTCTAACAAAAACAATGTATTGGATCCAAACATTTAAATTTCTGTTGAAATTAAATAATACAGAGTAATAACTAAATATATAAGGAATTAAGCTTATATATAATTAACGTATCGGCACAAAGTTTGTGGTTTGTGGGTTTCCTCATAATTAAATACCGTATAAGATAATTATCTGGAAAGATTGTACCTAATTCCATTAACGTCACATTTTCGAGACTCGGTAGGTAATTTGAGATAAGCCTATTATTTATTAATATTGTTTATGTAGAATAATATAATCCCCATAGTGCACTACATTCTTCCAATTTCCCCACGCCATAATGAAATGACTTCTAGATAAGACTGTGTTTAACTGTAACATAAGCACATTACTTCACGCCGACGTCTTTGACAGAATAAAGTCGATTTCTCACATATGTGCTTATTTTTTGTACCTCGTTTCTTGCCTGGTTTCAAAGGTAAAGGAACTCAAATTTTCGAAACATTACAATAATAAAAAATGTATATTTGTGTATAAGAACTCAGACATATACTGTATTTTTAACTACTGATTTTAAAATTGTGTATGTAATAACACTTATAAAATTCAAATTAATATTTTGCCTATAATGGCAGAAAAATCTGTGCAGAACCTGAACTAGGATTTCTGAAATATATAACTTAGAAGTGGATTTATTTAAATTTTAATACATCAAAATAGATATAAATTTCAACTAACAGCATTAATTATTATTTTAATTGAGAGTTACTCTGAAAATGATGTGAATTTTTCAAAAATTTTAGTTCAGGTTATCTATGGAAGTTTTAGTTGTATATAGCCAAAATATATAACTATAGAAGCCTTTTTCTTAAAAGGAGAATGCTTTGAAAATATGTTATTCTTTTTTTATTTTTTGCCAAAAAATTTCAAATAATTTTTTTTCTTTTGTAATAATATTATTTAAATAATTTTATATCTATATTGTAATTCAATTTTCATTACATTTTTTCATTCATACACTTTTTACAAAAACACTGTTCCGGATATAGTCGGATACCTTACTAAATTTAAAAAATGGCAATAATTGTGCTATGGATTGAAAAGTATCAAGTGTTACCCAATTTTGAAATCCTAACTAAATGGGTCATCTTTTGAGAAATTACTTTCTCAAGGTATCGATTCATTTTTATCGAGAGTCAAAGTTAGGTCACATCATTGTCTCAAACTCCAACTCAAACAAACTACGTGAATTTTAACTAAGCCAGCATAAGCATCTGTTTGATTTATGAAAGTGATTAATAGTATGGCTGCATAAAATCCAATTAGAGAAAAAATCACAGTAAAATTGTGAAATTTGTAGTCACAGTACCTGATGATGTGATGGAAGGAGTCAGCAGAGGTGTTTTTAAATGTGGATGTTTCTGCAAATAAAAAAATTGGCTATGGTTGTAATGAATAAAAAAGATTAACTTTTGTATTATTTTGGAATCTTAATTAAATGAGCCATCTTTTGAAATAACATGCTCAGGGTAGTACGTTATGTTTTTCTTTTTATCGAAACTCAAAGTCAGGCGACATCATTTTCTAAAATCCTGACTCAAGTAAACTACGTTAATTTTAACTAAGCCAGCAAAGTGTTTTCTCTGACTTATGACTGTGATTAATTGAATGGCAACGTAAAATGACGTCAGTGAAAACATCACTGTAAAATTGGGAAACAGGTGGTCACAGTAACTAATGATGCGATGGAGTGTCTCTATTTTCCTCATTTTCAAAATTTTCTCCAGAAATAGCATTATCTATCCTTTTCCGATTGACGAGTTTCGAGACACCCTGCATAGATTTGAAATAATTCATTTATATTTGCATATTACTATTTTTGGATATCTCTGATTAATCACATTATAATTGTTATGAATATATATATTATATGGTTAATCAGACAAGCCTGACCACACAATTTGATATAAAGGGTTAGGAATTATGTAATAAATAAATTTTGAGAATGGGTGCATACGATTTTAAATATAACTCTTTTAAATTTGAATTAAGTAACGAAAAATTGTTGAGTAAGGAAAAATTACTTAGAATCATTTTAGTTATATAAAAAATTATTTTAAGCACATGATAAGCAATAATAAATCAGTCCTTTTAAATGATTAAAGTTTCATTTTTAGAGATTACATAAAATATATGTGTTAAGTTAGTTTAATCCGTTAACTGAAGTAAAAAAACGCTCCATATGACATAAAAACGAAGCAATTATCCGAATGAAATAAAAATTAGTATGTAGTTAAATTGAAAACGAAATCCTAACTGTTTCATAGTAATTGAATTTTATTAAGTAAATACAACTGCATGGGAAATTGATATTGATAATAGTAATAACAAATAATATGAAAATATTTAATTCCTACTTTTTTTTAATGGATGAATATAAAGTATTTTATTAACAATTACGTTGCAGTAAAGTAATGCGCCAAAGACACAAGTTTTATTTATTTGAAGCTAACACATTTTTTCCATTCATTTGTTATCTTGTATACTATCTGAACTGGATTTACTTTCTTCGCCATTTCTTGAATAGTGCAACGTTAATATTCACTCACTCACTCAGCGCCATTCACTTGCTGCCTAAGGGGGATATTGATAATAGTAATAACAAGTAGTATAAAAAAATAATTACTACTTTGAATGTATGAATATAAAGTATTTTATTAACAATTACGTTGCAGTAAAGTAAGACGCCAAAGACGAAAGTTTTATTTATTTGAAGCTAATGCATTTTTTCCGTTCACTTGTTACCTTGTATACTATCTGAACTGGTTTTACATTCTTCGCCATTTCTTGAATAGTGCAACGTTGATATTCACTCACTCGCTCTGCGCCATTCACTTGCTGCATAAGGGTTATATAGATTCAGACATTCCAATAAGTGAAGGTAAATTTTAAGAAGTATTCGGGAATTTGGATTCTAACACTTATTTTAAAGAATTTATGTGACTCCCCCTCTTCCCTTTTATAATAGAAGCTACATTTAAAATGGCTAAACATTAAAAATATTAAAATTTCTTGCTTATGACTAACAAAAAATATTTAAAAAAAATCGCTTTTCCTGAGATCAGCGGAAGCCGACTCTCTTAAACTTTAATAAAAAGTTCCAAAATTTCTCGGCTTTTGCAAAGAAACATACCGTATTATTATATATCGTAGAAATATCCTTTCTCTTCTCGGAAAAAGCACCCGAGATCCTGCCGCAATACTCTGGGAACTTGTAATATCAGAAAAGATGTATTTTATAAGGTAGAAATTCCTAAATATTTATCTATGTATTCGTTCAAAACACGAGGTAAAAATAAGTTATGGTGGAAAATATATCACGTGAAACTTTTTATACAGAAAAAATATATAGATATAACGCATTCTCTAAGAGGAAAGCGTTGCTGATCTGCAACTGGAATTCGAATCATAAATGGAGTTTTATTGAAAATTTTGAAATTCCACAAAATTTCCATATATATAAAGATAGAGCTAAAATCCAATATCCAATTTCGGGAGGCTGCTGTTTCGATTTGGGTCTGATATCAAAAGAATGAAGTTGAACAAAAAAGATTTAACCTTATAAGGAAATATTTCTCCTTCTTCAGAAGTGTATTAATATTGCAAGTATGTAAATCAAAATAAATCAAATATTAGTGACCCAAGAAAACGTGTTAGTTAAAATTAACGTAACATTAAAAAGCAGCATGTTCTCTTTCTATATTTAAAATCAACAATTTATTTTTATACAACTTAATAATAATTTTGTTCTACAGGAAAAACAAAAATATTTTTAAGGGCTCACAGGACTCTTAAATTGCAAATTTTTCTACCTTTTGAAAAAAAATTATGTTAAAGTCTCAATATTTCTCAGAATTTTGGTACCAAAATTGTGTTGATAATGTGAAAACTTCCGAAATTATTGAGAAACAAGTAGTGAAATTTAAACGAAAACCCTATATTTTTCTTATCCGTAACTTCATTTTTCGCAAAACAAATAAAATTTAGCTTCCGCGCAGGATTTCTCAGAAACTATTTATATCAATTTGAAATTTTATACACGTGTTCAAAATAAGGCTCTTCATAACTTATACATCATATTTTAAAAAAGTAATTAATATAATTTCTTTTACTTGAATTTTAATTTATTTTTTTCCCTAAAATTTTAAAATTTTCGTTATAAATTGTATTTAAAAAATATTTTTTTCCTCTAAATTTCTTAAAAGTTGGTATAACTTCGAAAGTGAATATTTTGATACCAAGTAAAATTAATTTTGTAAGTTTTGATCAATTTTGTACTTCAGAATCTTGCGCCGTGTAAAATAGTGATTTTCATATTTTTAAAAAATTGTCCGATTTTTTTTCTTTATAACTTTTAAAATGTTTTTTCAAATTCTCTGAAAATTTGAGGCATATTGTAAATATATATGATTATCATGTGGCAAAAAAGTTTCAAATTATTGTTTCGTTTTATTTCTAAGTTTCATTGGTTTGAAGAAGGACGTTTTTTTCGAGTGCACTGATATCTGTTAAGGGTCCTGTGAGGTCTTAAGGAAATGAGAGTTATATATATGTAATAACAAAGTGATATCTACTCATAATTCAAATCTCCTTTATTTATAACATTTAAGTCATAAATCCTAATACCCTATTTCTAAATGCGATTAATTTATCTTTTTCTAAAGCATTAAAAACATTATGTTTGTATATTTGTAATGTCTGGCTACTGTTGGCGATATATTATGGAATGGTTACCGCATTTCTTCGCATCTTCGGGGGAGAGGGGGGGTTATTTTTTTTTTTTTTGGAAGAAGGTAATTGACTTTCCAACAAGGCGGTCAGGGGAAGAGAAAGTCCCATAGTTTTGGAGCGTGAGCGCGCTGAACTGAATTTGGTGTTAACGAAAATCGAGTTCCTTTATTTTTAGCCCGACGCACAGGGCTTGATTTACGGTACCAAGAGATAGATTATTGGGAGTTTGGTTGAACACGATGAACTGTGTTTGGTTTGGTTGTATTGAGAAGCGAATTTTGTTTGCTGTTAACGCGAAGTACAGCGTTCAGAAGTAGTGAAAAAGTAATAGAGAGACATTACTATATTTATCACTGATACTTTAGACCAGGAATACTCCATACGGCCCACCGAGCCTTTTAAGTTCGCCCAATCATGTCCTATTGCTCTGAGAAATTCACTTTTTTAAGAACATTGTATTAAAAATTTATAGTAGCAACAATTTATGGGTGGAACTAATTTTTAACTATCTTTCATATCTTGCAAGTGAAAAATATTCGAAGAAAATATATCGTTTCAAGACTATTAGGAGGTTGACTATTTTGTAGCGAAAAACAAACATGGATCAGTAATTGTTTCATTTGTCCTGAAAGCGCTGTATTTAAAAAATACCAATAAACAGGAATCATTCAATGACACCTTTCCTCGAAGTTCTCTTTCAAGATGGCATAAATAAACTTTCTTGAATAACCTTCACAACAGCAACAAAGTGTTTTGTCAGTGGTAATATCACAGCAGTAACAAAGACATTCTATGAAGTCGGTTATATTATTGGTAATCATATGAAACTGTTTATTGATGCAGAAATTGTGAAGGAGTGATTCTTAAAAGCTTCTAATTTAGTGTTAGCGGCAAAAATGAAAAAAAAAATATAAAAAATAATTATTAAAAAAAATACCAAAGGGGAGTTTATATTTTGATCAATTTCCCACATTTTAAATTTCCAATGTTATTTTGGTCTTAAAGAATTTCTACCCCCCCCACACTTCCCCCATTTATCCTCATGTTTCTGCCCGCGTGAAATAACTGACATATGTTTGTGACCCGTGGGAAAAAGCTGACATATGTTTGCGGCCCGCAGGAAATACCTAACATATGCATGCGGCCCAGCAGAAAAAAAGGTTGAGTACCCCTGCTTTAGACCTTGAATTTTTGACAGAATTACTGGCGATTCCAAGAAATACAAGATCATTAATTGTTTTCATGCGCCATACTCTAACCGGGATTTAATATTCCCTAAACAATGATGTCATTTCTATAAATAACTCATTAGTCCCTTCGTCTAAACACGCGAGGGAATTTTTTTATAATGCGTTCTTCCCTGTATATAAAAACTTTATATTTGAATAATTCCCTCTCTTGTATTTTGGCACTTGTACGTGGAGCATGCCTACAAATAAATGATGTGATCACGATCAAGCCTCTGTATTTTTAGGGCCACGATTATTTCATATACATGAATGGATTAAATAAACATAGTTTAGCCAAATATATTAACTATTTGTCAAAAACTGTTGATACATGACTGAAAAGCTTTAGGTTTAGATTAAAGGTATAATACAGCAGAAAATATTTTAAATGCTCTAATTTCTTGACTAGATGGTAATAACATCCTTTGCGTAAAATTTATAACACACTTCTCTGAAAACAAATCACACATCCTACCTAGATTTGGCATCTAGTACGATTTTCAATTCATATTTGGAATTTAGCTTTTCAAGGCAAATAATACAGTTTTTTTAATTATTTGCAACTTCTCAAAAAGAAAAAAAAATTCACAACTTTGTGAACCGGTAAAAAATTCATGATAAACCGTCTCTATGGTTGTTTCATACCAGTTTAGTAATGAACAACACTAAGAACAAGTAATATAAATTTTTTTTTAAAGTCAATTCATACTTAGATCAACAAAGAGAAATTTTATTTTAGGTACTTTTTATTAAATAGCTACAATTAATATAAATATGTATATACATATAACAGAATCACAACAATAAGTGGTAATTAATTTTTATTAATTATCATTAAAGTATCGTATTATGATCCAAAATAATCGTGTATATAAAATTTCAGTTCAGCTTAATGCCTTAAGGCTGTCTTTGGCTAATGTTAAGGAATAGGACCCAAATTCGGAGTATTTTTTCATTTATAAAAGTACTCGAATTTCGGTCACAAATATCGGCAATGGTATCAAGACGAGTTCATTATGACGAAAGTACGAAAAAGAAGGCGATTTTATATCCAGAAGAAAATGAAAAAAGAGCAGCGGCCAGAAAACTTGATGCGGATGAAACAAATATACGTTGATGGCGTAAGCAACTTGATATACTATTTGTTTATCTTCAAAAAGTCTTTCACTGGATAAAAAAAAATAATAATTTGATGGAACGAAAAATGTGGAAAAATGGTGACGCCAGCATCAGATTCGAAGTTAGCTGTGACATTGGGAATGACGAATCATTTTCGGAACATGAAATTGAGAGTTAGAGCAATGACTGGCTCAGGTTTGTTCTTAAAAGTATTTAATACTAGTACAATAAATTAATTATCCCCTTCTTATTATTTCTTTTTTTTTTTTTAAAAAATTAAATTTCTTAAGCATCGGATATCGATAAACCTTTTTATAGTATTTTTTGGTTTTTTCACAAAGTCGTGTGGAGAAGTCGGGTTCTGGCTAAGAATCGATGGTGGTTTATATTCAAATCAATACGGTAATACCGTATTGATTTGAATCTAAGCCGAATTTTTTCCCAAAGTTAATGCTATTGGAAATCGGGCACGGCTTAGAATAGAAGACAAAAAAATTCATTGGATGAAGAAAATTAAACCTTATACCTGACGGTTAGAGGAATTAGAAGTTCTCGTATGAATTAAAAGTTTTTAATACTGGAAAAATATAAATTAATTATATATTCACTTCTTATTAGTTCTTATTTAAATTTTTATTGTAGATTTCGTAAATATCTATCATCGATAAACTATTTTTTTTTAATTTTTTTCACAAAATCCTGTTCAGAATTATTTGGGGGTCCGTCCATAAACCGATGACAGCTTAGATTCAAATAAATATGGTATATAATAGAGTAACTGCTAATTTTTATGTAAGAATTGTTTTAACCTATCCTAATTGATCCCTAAAAACTATTACGTTATATATATCAGGGGTACTCAACATTTTATCCCGCTAGGCCGCATACATATGGAAGATATTTCATGCGGGCCGCAACATAAGGATTAATTGGGAAAACACTATAAGATCAAGGCAATAATGGACATTTAAAATGTGTAAAATTGATCAGAATATTAAAATCCATTTTTGGCATTTAATACTATATTCATCTCTATCAAACATACATCAAAATTTTTTTTCTTGTTTTTACGCATTTTTAACTGAGTTATGGGGTAGTTTCGGCTCCCTTCCATTCATGACCATACAAATAAAACTGCCAAGCCGTTTGATAATTTGATTTTTTTTCTTTTGACAAAACCTCTGTTATTTTTATCTTAAATATTAATTTATCAAATGCAGAATGGCAGCATGGAGGAGTTTTGATTGAAACCCTGTCTGAAATCAGTATTATTTGTTTATAATTAAAAATCAGTTTCACCCATAAAATTATCACTATTCCAGTTCACTGTTATTTGTTATTACTAACCGTTATAGTTTCAAATAGAAAAAATATATATCGTATTTCGCACCCGTATGACATCGACAGCAAAATTGGTTCATTTGATTGCTTGATTGAGGGGATTTCCCACTAAATTTTTATTACATTGTTCTTAAATAATTGAATTTCTTAGGCAATAGCCCATGAGCGGGTCACATGCAGCCCGCGGGCCGCAGGTTTAGTATCGCTGATATATATGCATTTATGTATAAGTTATATATTTTTTATTAAGATGTATAATATATATAAAACAGAATACATTTATATACATATACCGTGTACAAAATAATCAAATTATAGAATGTGCCGATTATAATCAAAGAATTAGAGAATCAAAAAATAAAATACAAAATAATGCTAATTAACTCAATAAGATTCAACCAAACTTCTCATGCATGAAAGGATTTTTCTTCCTAACATACAGTTAGAGTAATGACAAAGTTTAAATTCTGAAGCTTTAATGAGCTAATTAAATTCTCCGCTTTTGAAAGCGTACCAGGAATTCAAATCTATGCTTTGGATTACGCTGTGCTAAATTTCATTACCTTCATGTGAATTACGTGCTTCTACAACCGCTCCTAATTTGATTTTAAGTATTTCCACGCGATTTCTAATATACTCATTGTTGGTCAGACTAGAATAATTTGAGAGTAGAATAGAGAACAGGAATAAACGAGAACTAATAAATCCTATTATTTTATTTTAAATAATTGAATAGAATGTTTATTTTTATGTGACATTTATTTAGAGCGATATATATTTCATTCTATTTCCTTATATACATATTTTTTAACATTCTGAATAACCTGTAAAATGCATGTAAACTATAGCTTTTGACAATTGATTGATTTCAAAAAATTCCGAACGAGTTTGGAATTAATTTAATAAAAATATTGTGCATTTAATTAGAGTTTTGTTAGATTAGAGCTGTTCAAAATAGATCACAAAATGCTTGAATTCTGACACAGAAAAAAAATAATCTTACGGTATCTTTAGAGCTTGTGTCATAAAATAGCGAAATGACAACTTTCTATTGATGTTTCTAAGTGGATTCTAAAAACAGTACTCTTTCAAAACGAAAATTACTAAAACCCCATTCCTGTAGGTTTTGCTTCAAGGGAAAATAAAATTATAATACATTGAAGAAGCTATAACGTGTTTCTTCTTTTCAGCACTTAGAATGGTGTTACAAGCCCTCTTGTTGAGTAATATGTCGTTTCTTTTTATTTAGATACTGAAAAGCACGTGTAATTATTGATTAGCATTTTTAAGTTACGTCTTATATTTTCTGAAGCTTTGTTTAATTTACTGTACTTTTACTTAGTTTAAAAATTGAGTGTCTATGTAATTGTTTATTATCTATGCTTGGAAAAGTTTTGTATTTTGGTGAATGGTAAGGTTTATTGTAATAGCTGGCAAGAGAATATAAAATAAATTGATTCAGAGTTACGTAGTAAAAGCTCGTATCTTTTATCTTAAGAAAACCACAGAATTAATTATATTTACAGGAGAAACGACTGAATGAAACGAAATTCAGATAGAGTCTCAACAAATGGTGTGCAGGAACATTCTAAGTGGAAAATTTGTGTTGACTTGAAAGTCATTTCTATTCATCTGGGAATACAATAGGGTTTTACAATATAATCATGACACCTATAAATGGGACAGTCGCTTAAAAAATAAATAAACTCGTGTACAAAAAGAGGCTTTCTTAGAAGATTTTTTAGCCCATGTTAAAAATTAAACTAATCGATCGCTAATAGCCCCAAATTATTCCCGCTACTCCACTTCAAACCGGAATTGATAAATTTTTTAAAATGTCATCGACTGATATGGTAAGGTATTTGTGTTTATGCAAGATTATTCTCATCAACATCGGATGCAAAACTAAAGTGTTTTTGTAAGTTTAGACATTAGGAAACTTATGAAAAGGACAAGTTTAAAACTGTTCTGACGAAAAAGTATGTCATTCATCCAAGAACGAGTGGAACATTTTACAGGGAATAACAAAGCTTCAAACTACCAAAACATAACTCAAAGTATGGTTAAACATTTTTAAAATCTAGATTGTTACATATTAAAACTTCATTTTTAATGTATTTTCTCACTTGTACTTTTTTCCAGATAATATGGGAATAATGAGTGACGGGCAAAGCAAACGATTCCACCAATGCAGGGGCATGACGCAAAATGTTAGGGTCCCCCTACAAAGTCAGGGTTTGGGCCCTAAGTCGGATCTTACAAAGGATACGAACTTGACGTCAGTTCGGCTTTGGACCCCCTAGAATCCTGAGCCCTCTCGCGTTGCGGGCTGTACGTTATGCCACATCATCAATGTATATTTCTTATGAAGTATCGAACGGAATGCTCAAAGATACTATGATTGGTTCATCAAGAGAGAAGATACCGAACAACAATATAAAAACAAAAATTTGAACTAATGTATTAAATTAATACATTTAAAATGTGTTCTGCTATGTAATATGTGTGGAAATAAATAAGCAGGTATATTTAATATTTTATTATGCTTTCTCTTAAACTGATATTGTAATTGCCCATAAATATATACGTATATCCTACATTCAATAAAAATAAGCCCCAACTACATATTTCTATTATTTTTTATAAGTATTCAAGAGTGTATTCAATCGGAACACTAGCTTTAAATTAAAGAAATAATAAAATATCAGTTTTTGTCTATCAGTGTAATCGATACCTGTCCATGAAATAATTATATCCTTTTAAGTACGTTGTAAACAGTATAATTATTTCTTTATACATAATGCAAGGTGATGACAATAGAAATGAAACAAAGTAATTTATTCCTTTTTACGGAAAATGCATCCTTAACCCCGAAAAATTTAAAAACCATTGATTAAAATGGGGCATTTAATATAATTAAAAAGTGTAGTGCATCTGTAGGGATAATCAGGAATTGCAAATTTAATGAGGTTCAGGCACTCAAAAATATTTTTCTTCCAATTCCGAGAAATGAATTCCGCATCTAGCAAAAAGAAAAAAAAAACTAACAAAGAATTAGTTTTTATAATTCGAGCAATTTACTCAACTCTCCATAAAACAATTTTTTTACTTAACTTCTAGAATGGTTATTAATTCTGGTTAATATAATGAAATACCTTTAAATCATATGAATAAAATGCAGTAAACATGAATTTTCTACCATTTTTATTTAATAATAACATGATAAGCAATTATATTTTAATGATGTTTTTAAATGTGTTTACAAAAATTTCGTGGTTTTTTTACGTCTTTTTTAAAATACAAAGCTATATGAAGCATCGATATAAGAAATAAGGTAAAAAAAGTGTGTTTAACGTAAACAAGATCTTAATAATAAAATTATACGAAAGAAAAAGTAAACAATACCATCAAAGACTGTACAGTTAATTATAAATTTGTAGAATCGGTACTTAAGGACATTTAAAGAGCATTATATTTACTCTAAGAGAAGCTTTCTTAAAATTAAAAATTGAAAATAAACCGTTTCATCGGAAGGAATTTAAAATTCAAGGGAAATTAATCTAAGTAAAAGCCTCAAACACAAAATAGGGTAATTTTGTATCAAGAAACATTTTCGTTGTGACTTAAATATTAGAAAATTGCAATTTGAGAATGCCACTCGATTGAGTTATTGCTTCAAAATATTATTTTTCGCAAATAGTTGTTTTGAAACATGCAAATTATTCCAAGAACCTCAATTTGTTAAAATATTTTCAAAACGTAATATCAGTAGTTGTTGGAAATTAACTTGTAGTGTTTATAATTTCGTCTAGAGTATGCTTAAAAGCTTCCGAACAAGCAATTACAGCCAAAAATATTGAGAGCCTATTCTTTTTTCAATTACAGGAAATTATTCATGGAAATTTGTTTGTTTACTGTATTGTCACGAGATACTTTTAAATGTTGTTACCTTGTAAATACCACGTAGTATACATACGTTTAATGTTGGCTTTGTTTCATTAAATATTGGGTAAACCAAAAGTCTTATCCTGATTATATATTTATTGTGCTCAAATTATATTAAAAGCAGACGTATATATTTTTTTCGATTCAGTAGAACGTCGTTCATCCGAATTAATTGGGACAGGACACCGTTCGGATAACCGAATGCGACCATACAGTAATGAGAACCGGAAACTATACGAATATTGACAATCATCACATGAGGGAAACGTAATTGAAGAAAAAACAAAATAGGTGCAAAATGTCGCAATTTTGCTTTTGTTGTGGAGAATAATCACTTATTTTTCGCAGTACCATTGTACACATTCGTTTTTTCGCTGCAAGGTCTCTGATTCTTTTGAGAGCAGTAGTTGAGTTAGACATCACTCTGATTGTTATTCGTACCACTCCATAGCTGTCTCTAACGCAGAAAACGCGTCAGCATTTGATGAACCCTTGCTACTTTCATTGTTGTTGTTGTCCTCGTCTTTATCCGTTTCATCGTCGACATGGTCGGATTCTTCTTGCACGGAAGTCACAACCTCATCATCATTTCGTTTTGAATTCAAAGCCATAGTAGTTCACAACTCAACAAAAGAGCACATATACACTCCCTCACTTGGAAAAACACTGACTTGATATTCCGCGCAGATGTTTACCAAATCACACTACTGAAATTCCCCAAATATATGCTGACCTTCGGTTTTTCCGTCACTTTTGGCCTCACGCGAAGCAACTGTTGAGCATTGCACTGTTAGAAAACATATTCATATACAGTACATATAATTCACACAAAAAAAACTGGTCCGGATATCTGACGCTCCGGATAATAAACGTTCGGATAAACGACGTTCTGCTGCATATTGAAAGTATTATTATGATTCTTCCTATAAGGCCATTTATTTACCTCGGTAAATTTCAACGTGGTCCTCCTTGGAAGCTCGGAAAATGTCTAAGCCATGTTCCAGCTACCACCAAGTGTCCTTAAACATGTTTTTAGTGCATTATAAGGATGCAATTTAAGCATTTTATGAAGAACTCTTACCAAACTTGTTTGCGATATTTGAAGTTCAAGTGATGTTTCACAAGTTGATTTAGGACGCCGTTGAAATGATTGTTGAACGTGTTCAACAGTTGCTTCACTCACATCAGACTTGTCACTTCTAGGAAGATCCCTAAAGTTGCCTGTTGCTTTAAATATTTCATACTATAGTTTTTTTGATTTTGCACCAGGAAGTTTGTGTCTACAACAGGGATAAGTATTAAGTCGATCTCGGTCGACCGGTGAACCCCCAAGGTATTTTGGGGTGACCGCCTTCACTGAGACCTAAGATGCGTATACTAAAAGAAACATATTTATGGAACACTGACGCCGCCAGCTAGACTAGAAAATCGGATTTTTACAAACGTTGTGACTAAGTTTACTTAAACAAGTTATTCGATAAAGGTGTAGACAACATTTACACCTTCATTGGAAGTGAATGATGACACTTAACACACACGTTCGCTGCCGCTGCAGAGGAGAAAACCGATGCCAGCCACAGAAATGAATTTTTCCCCTCACACCGTCTGAAGGGTAGAATAAATGTTGATGACCAGTTCTTTCCGTGATAGCACGGGACCAGGTATTATGAGATGATTTTATACCCCGTGGTTCCAAGGGATTGGTTTATGGAATTGATGTCATGTCCCGCTATGGCGCGGGAATTGGCAGCGAACAAGTATAAAATATTTCTCCAGGGTCTAGAAGTCGCTCATAGTTGTTCAAGCGTTCAACTTAACAATTATGTGCTTCAGTAGAAAAAACAGTAATTTGTCATATTTTAAAAGAGGAGTACAATGTCGTGAACGCTTTAAGAAAATAAAACATAAAATTTTATTTCCAAATGACAACATCTAAGCCCCTGAGTGGACCTCAACATCTTAAAAACATTACAAGTAGACTGTTCCCTTGAAAAGAACTCCCACTCCTGGTCCATAACAACGTCGAAATTTACCCTGAACATAAATGGGCGATTTCTTTTCTTGAAATAAATCTTTCTCTTAAATCGACTCCATTTCGGCAAAAATTATATTTTTCTACATATTTTCTTCTGATTCACATTTAAAGAGCATTCGTGCCATATACATTACAAAAACTAGTAAAATTCTCCTATCCAATGATATAAAAGTTTTAGAATTTTATTAAATGTTTGTTTTCTATTGAACTTTTATAATTAGGGTAAGACTTTGGGTTCACACTCTATATATGATCTTATACTGTTTTGTAATTAATCTGCTTTTATCACATTATTAATTCAGTTTGAAACATCTTCTTTATAATAGAGCTATCTTTAAAAACATGTTTTGCAATCCAAAAATATGTATTTATTTTTTTTTATCTAAGGAATGCTTCAGCTTATATTTACATCTAAATCATTCAACCATTGTCGAAATTTCGTTATTTTATTCTAATGATAAGTCCATTACAGCAGCGTTTCTCAAACTGCGGGGCGCGTTCCCCAAGGGGGCGTGATAAACCTACGAGGGGGGAGGGCACGAGCATATTGAAAAGTTGAAAACAAAAGATTATTTTTTTAAAAAAAATCATTAATTAGCTGAAAGTAAACAAACAAAACACATTCTGACATAATAAACAAAAAATGCACATTTACACTGATATAATACACTTATAAATGTACCAGTTTGCACAATTTATTTTATAATTAATTTAACAATATTAAGTTAAGAACAAGTTAAATGTATATATAACCAGTGACTTCCAGGGTTTGTCACACATAAAATGATATACAAAAATTGACACTTATTTTGAAAATTTATTTTAGTGTTTATATTATTGTGTCAATATTGTGATACAATTTCGAAACTAAAATTTCATATTCTATGATTAATGAAGATTTCAAATAGGCGGTTTTAAGATATCTTTAACTTTAAAATATTTTATTAAAACCTTTTTTTTTAATCAAAAGCTAGAAATGGCGTATCGATAAAGCTTTACATCAAGATCTCGAAATACTGGCATTCTAGATAGGAACCGATAAAACTGATACTTTAAAGGTTATCGAAATGAAAAAAAATCGATATAGCTGAAAGTATTATCTTTAAAGAAGTCTTTGAGAAAAAAAATATTAAATACAATAATAAAAAACGTAAAAATAAAAAAAAGGCGAACAGAAAAAGGAACTTGAATTGGCGAAAAATAAAGGCTAAGAAAAATTAGGCGGCAGAAGCAAAGATTTTTTCCTTTTAAGTGGGATCGTGGATGGGTAATTATCATTGCAGATTGTGGATTAGTAGTGAACATTCTCCAGGAGCCGGCATCACTTTTAGTTTAGAAACACATTAGTGGATACCATTTGCCACAATGTGATTTTAACGTCCAGTTTTCTCCCCAGAGGGAGGCAGTTGAGCTCTGACGTTGCGAAATTGTACTAGGAATATAATTGTGCCGAGAACACTCAAGCCAAGCAGACACTCTAGCCGCATAATCATACGACATGGACGCTGTCGATTTTTTGCATCATGAAAATCTATCAATTTGTGGCGGGGTCGAGCCCGCAAACTTGGGCGTACAAGACCAGCACGTAACTAACTACTCCACCAGCCGGCAAGGAGCACAGATAAAACAGTGTTTGAAATAAGGAAATTATAACGAAATAAGAGTTATCACAATGGAAAGCTAGGAAAAAAGAAACTGTGAAAACTAAATTTGATTCATTGATTTTAATTTACATCACAACCTGAAGCAACACATGAATTATTGACGATTGCCCTCGTAATTTTGCACTAAGATCAGGTTTGTCCTTTGAACTTGCACCCCCTCTTCAGACTTAACCTAAATTTGATATTCTACGTGTTTAATATAGAAATTTGGTCGCACCAATAATCATATAGTCTTTATCTTACCTTGTTTGAAATTCAGATTCAAAAAGAAGATATTGCAAAACATTTTGAGAGTGTCTTACTTTATTGACTTACTGCCAAATCCTATAGCG
Organism: Trichonephila clavipes; assembly: GCA_019973935.1. Lineage (NCBI taxonomy): Eukaryota > Metazoa > Arthropoda > Arachnida > Araneae > Nephilidae > Trichonephila > Trichonephila clavipes. The sequence continues at coordinate 506,513 of BMAU01005287.1, forward strand.
TCGATTGTGGCTAGAGAGGATAAAAAAAGTTACAGACTTTTTTGATTGTGTCAAAGGGCTGCGATTGCCCAGTGGGCAAGATATCGGATCACGGCAGACATGCCATGAGTTCGAGCCCACTTCCACAAAGAGGGGGTGCCAGCTCAGGTGTCGTCCACGTCACTTGACCATGGTTCAAAATTACGTGGTCAGTCGCCAAAAGCCCTCGTGTAGCTGGACAGTGTGCGACGTTAATATTCACTCACTCACTCACTGTGCAAAAGCTTTCTTCTAAAGCGGCTTAAAAGGACATCGGGAAAATTTAGACAGATTTTGTGTGCCATAATAAAACTTCCGGAATGATTGACTCATTTTTTGCTAACGAAATTATAATTTTTTTTAGAGAATGGATATACAGCTTGGAAGTACAAATCTTTAAAAAACTACCAGACATTATAATCTGCAATCACACTAAACGGAGGATTCTATCAGATGCAAGAGAAACTATTTCATCAATGATTGATAGAATAAAATCTCTGGACGCGAATTTACAACTAAGTTAGATGACTGTGAAAGTTAGAGAATAAGTACTAAAGAAAGAGTCCAATTCTAAATTGATATTCAATAAAAACTGCTAGATTAATAGAAAATATCACAATATTTATCCTTCCAATTTTGAGAATGAAAGAGACAATAGTTCAATTCGGAACAAAGAAAATGATAATTACAAACAATACAATTTTTCAACCTTCAGCTGTGTGTATGTGATGGTAAGAATCCTTCTAATTATAGTAACTCATCTGATTTTTACTATAATACTCATAATAGAATTAATTACAATTCCAGTAACGTTTCGAAGAGGATTCCTAGAATAAGAAATAAATTCCTTAACAACTATCAAAGTAAAATTCGATGAATCTGTCCTTTCTACATTGACAGATACTGAAAGCACTCAACATATGATTTGCGAAGATGCTTATACAAAAATTTATGCACTGTAATTAAAAGATGAAAGTATTAAAAAATCAGGAATTAAGAAAAAAAGAATATAAAATTTATTGGAATGTGTGTTGTAAAATGATTACTATTATTGATACATTTTCGATGTGAACTTTCAAGTTCTTTCCGTTTACATGATTATTTTTGAAGATAAGGTATGTATATTGAAATTTTTAAACATGGCGGAATATCTTTTTCTCATGATCACATTAAAATAATCGAAAAAGATTCAGATGATTGCGCCTCCCAAATAAAACACTTGTGGTTGTGATTCGATTGTTGGTCGATTCCGAAGTCAGGATGGAAAAATGTAGAATAAATAAATCATCAAGAAATAAATAATGTCAGGAATTCATCCTCCTACATATATATCGTGATAATGTTTTTATTAAAAATATTACAAACAAGAATCTAGATATATTGAAAATTCGTGTGAGAGATAATCCATTTATAAATAATACTCCTTAAAAATCAATATAGACGAGGGAAAATGTTTTCAAAACCAAGGGAAAAAGACTTATAAAACTGGGATACCTATTACATTATAAAATAGGATTACTTTACAATAGAGTTCCCTCTAAAGGGATTTCACAAAATACTTTGTCTTACACGTCTTTTTGAGCTTAATATTTTGCTTCACTTTCTCTTTTGAACTATATATTCCGCTCGCTCTATAGGTCTGAGAAGTAGCCCTACACAAATCTGTTAAAAACCTAACTTTTCGGAAAATAATTTTTTAAAGTTATGATAATTACTTTGAAAATAAATATCTTAAGGTATATCTTTCCGTAGTAAATGGTCGTAGTATATTCTAAGAATTAATAGTTTTTATTTTTTATTGTCGTCATGAATAATACTTATTCGATTTCAATTGAAATTATTGCGTTAGATAACAAAATTTCTAGACAGAATTTGATTATTAGAAACATTTCAGGTACCTTTCATAATCTTTAAATATTATTCTGGACACAAAATGTTTCTTTATATTTCTTCCGCAACTACAGAATTTGAAAGCTTTCAGTCCCTGTTTTTGAAAAAAATATATATATAAACTAATTTGAGATTATTTTTAGTTTTAATTGCGTTTACAGAAGGTAAACGTACCAACCACTAATTATAGGTCCATACAACCATGTTTGTTGTAGACATCTTATGTCTTCGCAAAAAGTACTTTGAGTTTGTAACAGAATTTAAAGTTGTGATGAGAGTAGTTAGTCGTACAAGTTATTTAAGAAAGATATTTAACTTGATCATGTCTAAAAGCAACTTTAGAATATGGATTAGGTACTACAATAGTATAGTTAGGAATTATAAATAATGTTCACTATTAATCATGTAGCATAGTTTTTTGTTGACGAATCAAAAATTTTAACCTAAACATATTGATAAAAATGAAAAGAGTCATATTTCCCCCTAAGTTCTGAATTCTCTTAGCAGAAATGAGTTTGAAGATCTAAAAAAGCGCTGCAGATTTCTTACTCAAAGATTTAAAAAAAATTTCTCGATTTGTAATAATTTTTAATTTTTGGCTTATTAATATACATTCATTCCCCCCTCTTTTATGAAAATTGAGAGATATCACTAGGGATTGCAATACCGGACCAAAAGTCCAATGGCGGTATTTCGTATTTTTTAGATCTTAATACTGGTATACCGGTTTTATATAATACCGGTGGTAGAAATTTTAGAAAAATAAAGAAAACACACACACAGAGGTTTTTTTGTTTTATTTGCAGTTTTATTAGAGAGCGTAAATATCGCAAAAAATAATTTGTAACGTATAAATTATAGCAGTAAATAAAGAGTAACAGAAAAGTAAAGGACCATCTCATTTATTTAAATAACAAAAAAGTGTAAGTATCACTATTCAGTCTGTGGTGCTATTACAAATTTTTGAAATGTGATCTTAAAAAAACATAATGCAGAAATTGTACTGCATGATATGCAAATAAAATGTGAAAAACAAACTTACTAATTAAAAAAAAATATCGAAATATTACGCACTTTCTTCACAACTACAACCTAATTTTCACAAATACGAATATCATATCAGACTTTGAATCCTGTGCGTGTGCAGTATTACTCTGAGCTGTACTAGTATAGTTTTGGCCCACCTCGTTGGATAATTCACGTATTTTATCAATTCTCTTGATTGTACGATGCAACTTTACATTCACAGTCTAATTAATTTCACCCGATAGGGAGATATAAAAATAAAAAGGTATACTATTTTGCTATGTTGGCGATCTCTGAACATGTATGTAGTGGAGACAAGTTAAAATAATTCAAGTAAATACCAAAAAAAACGGTATTCAAACTTTCGAATACCGGTATTACAAAACTGTACAAAAAAGGCTCAAAATACCGGTATTTGGTATACCGGTATTGCAATCCCTAGATATCACCTTGTAACCAGCTATTCCTCAGGCTAAACATTCCAACGATTCAAGCTATTACAGATTTCGAGTGGTTTATCAAATAATAGTTTGAACTGACTCTTTTGGCACTTACAACACTCTCGGAGAACAAAAACCTTTGAAAGAAATAGACAAGAGCGTGAAACTGGAAACGTTTTATTTGACTCCAGGCAAACCTCCAAGTTTTCTATATTGGACAAAATCCAAAACCTCCCATCATTTATTTCTTTTGTAATACTCATTTCTTTTTTACACGTGACTCATTGTATTCTTGGGTGGCAGGCTCTCATTGTTTAATGATCGTTTTCTCGATCGTAGCTTGAGAATAGAGAAACAAATTTTTATAAAATAAATTATTCCAAACAAATATACATATAATTTGAATAACTTTACATTTCACTGAATAAGCGTATTACAAATTGATTACATTGAGATAAAGACAAGTAAGGAATTTTTTTGTGTATTATTTTAATAGATTTCTAATATCCTTACCCAAGTGAAGAATAATGTGTGAGAGAAGAGAAGTGTGCTTCTGTGTTTCTCTCTCTCTCTCTATTTTAAGTTTTAAAATTTTTCTATATTTTTTTTATAATTACAATTATAAGAGTTAAGCGATCATGATCTGAATTTATTATATAAATATATCGTTACACTATATAAAAGAATTAATTTTCTTAATATAATAAAAAAATATGAAACGAAAATAACCTGGTATTTGTCAAATTAATTATTATTTTTAATTAGTGAAAATTTCATTTATTACTTCATTGTATTTTTCTTATGTAACTTTTAACTCGTTTTAGCCGTTCTCCGTCTGCGTCGCTGGGTTTTTCATGTTGTCTACTTTTAAGAGTTATCGCGATCTATGTCTTTCAAATAAGCTTTCATATGTACAGAAAAAAATTCTTATATCCCTCGTCTCTTAATTTAAAAAATACTTGAATTTTTAAGACTAAAGTCTATTTATTTTTTACACCCCCGTGACCCCTCGTGTGAGTTGATTTCCTCAAAAGCCCTTCTTAGGGGTGTCTACTCAACAAAATAAACATGCTTACTAAATTTCACGCCTACAGATCTAACAGTTCAAAAATGGGAACTTTTCCCCTTTATGCCTCCTTAATCCCCCTCGACAGTCGATTTCATTAAAACTCGTTCTTAGCGGATTCCTTATCGACAAATGAACCATTTTTATTGAATATCCAGTCTGTAGGTTTAATACTCCAAAACGGGAATTCTTTTAACTAACCCCCCACCCCTGTAGCAACCTTTAGGAGTCGATCTCCCTAAAACTGCTCTTTGCGTGTCTCTACTCAACAAAAGAAACATGCCAGCAAAATTTCAAATATGCAAGTCATATAATTGAGATTTCGTGATGAGTGAGCGAGTTTATTTCTCCGTTTTTTTATAATTATCTTTTTATCACAAATTTCATTAATAACCTTTTATATCAATAAATAAATGCTAAAGACTTTTTTACCGTTATTATGTAAGTGCACTGCAAAAATTTCAATATAGTTTCAAGTATGCTATGGGATAAGAAAATTGAAAAGCACTACCCCAAGGTTTTTAAAGAAGCATTAATTCCCTCTTTTCACATGCTTTGGTAAGAAATTCAATTCTAAAAATTTGCCTTGTAAATGTATTTGTTGTTAATCCAATGACAGCAAAATAAAGTATGTTGACAAATTTTGATTCAATAAATGATCAATATAAGTGTAAAGAATTCTCATTGTATTGAAGACACTTTAATTAAAAGTGTAGCATATAACTCTAACAATCATCATATAGAAAACATTTCATTTTTATATTTTGAAATAAATACAAATTACAATATGCATCTCACAACGAACTTTAATTTTCTAAGAGATGGCGATATTACAACTTACTTGTGTTATGTTACTATTGTGCGAATGTAGCCTATTATATTCCTTCGAAGAATATATATATATATTAAAATGAAAAGAAAATTTTCGTTGAAAGTAATTCGGTATGGCTACCTCTATTTCCTTCTAAAAGCTTTATGCCATTAGTAAAAAATTTAACCCAAAATATTTAGGTTTCTCAGGATGATACTTGAATACATTGGCTTGAGGCCATGCTTTTTCTTCAAGCCTTTTAGTACATGGAATAGAAAACCAACATTTTTAGGAATAAGAATAGCTGTTTTTTCTAGATGCTCAGACCAAGAAGAAAAATACAACTGAATAATATTATAAAAGTATTTCATGAAATTAAAGTGAAGAGTACATGATTCACATTCTAGAGATTCCGCTGTGTTTATATTTTTATTTCTATTTATTTTTCCACATGAGTGTAAATTGAAAAAATATGACAAAAATTCAAGACATTTTTTAGAGTTTTCTTTAATAGGCAAATTTAGTCTTCTAGAAAGTATATTTATATGTATCTTTTTGCAATGATTGATTTAAAATATTTATCAATATATTATTATGCATCACACACACACACACACACATACGCACACGCACGCACGCACGCACAAAGAATAAATATCGAATAAAATTAGTAGAAAACACATTAATATAAAGTAAATAACAATCGCAATATTATGCAATTTAGAAAATAATCCTTTTTCTAAAAGGTCTTTTGTGACCACGGTAGTCGAGGGGTAATAGTCTTGAACTAGTGGCTAGAGTTATCAAGAGACTATTGTAGGTCAAATCTATTGAGGCTACAATTCCTTGCACTGGCGTGGTGTGGAAGTTTGAAGAAAAGGTATGATGATACTGCTATCTAAAATTATATAACTACCACTCTTAATAACAAATAACAACTTTATTCTGCAACTACTATCACTCAACTACCTCAAACCTCATAACAATCTCCCAACCATTACTCACAGATTCTACCTCACACGCTCTCTCTCTCCTGTCATACATAACTCCCCGCTCTATCGGGGATTCAAATGCTCAGCACCGCTATTCAAAGAGCGCCATTTGTTCCTTTGACAGAAGTGTGCCAGCTAAGATGTTGTCCTCATCACTCGACTGAGAATAAAATTTACGAAGTCCATTGCCAATAGCGCGTCATGTTTTCAGAGGGCTATTTAAACTAAAATCAGTCAATATAAAGATTTTTGACTGTACATTGGAGAAAAAAATTTTCTGTTTGACTCTCAGGTTAAGGTATCCGACTACGTTCGGAACCGTGATTTTGAAAATGCGCATAAATGGATAATTTTCATGATATTTAGTGTCAATTAGATTAGAATATATGCATTATATTGTTTTAAGGACATTTTGACAAAAAATATTTATTTAAATAAAATATTTTGGCAAAAAATTAACTTATAATAATCTTTTTTTCCAAATGTTCTCCTTTCGTGAAAAATGCTTCTATTATAATAATATTTTGCTTGTATATAGCTCAGACCTCTCTACAGAGGCTCAACTAGAAATTTTGAAAAATTCATATTATTTTCAGAGTTACCACCAATTGGAATACTTATTGGCTTTTTTTCTTAAAATTGCTCCCCTCTGTTGTCGTAAAATATGAATAAATCCACTTCTAAGCTATATATTTCAAAAATTCTAGTTGAGCCTCTGTAGAGAGGTCTGAGCTATATACAAGCAAAATATTATTATAATAGAAGCATTTTTCACAAAAGGAGAACATTTGGAAAAAAGATTATTTTAAGTTAATTTTTTGCCAAAATATTATATTTAAATAAATTTTTTTGTCAAAATCTCCTTAAATCAACTTTATGCATATATTCTAATCTGAGTGACACTAAAAATCATGAAAATTACCCATTATCCATTTATGCGCCTTTTTAAAATCACGGTTCCGAACGTAGTCGGATACCTTAATGAATATGATTCGTAACTTTTAAACTAAATTTTGTTTCTTTGTGATTATAGGAAACAATTAAAAAATTATCTACCACTTATAAAATATTCACTAATATATGAGTTTTACTGATTGAAAATTAATTTTGTGCTTGACACTCATTAAGCTTGAAATAAAAAAAAATCGAGCTATTATTTAGGCTTAATTTAAAGAGCTTTGCTAAAGGAAAATGAACAATGGTAAACTAGTGCCAATAAAAAAATTTCTGAAAAATGCTTTTCTAACAAAAATAGTACGAAGAATTCATGAGAGAATAATGTTAGTTTTCCACATTTTTGTTCACTAATCAAATAAAAAAGAAATTTTGTGCATACTTGAAATTCTTTTGGTGAAATGAGACTTGCTTTGACTTAGCTATTTATTGATTTACTTTTTAGGCTTTATTCCATTTTTCACAGAAAAATAATGTATGAAATGAGATAAAAGAAGTCCTAGACTCTATTAGTTATAAAATTCGTGTTTATTAAAGTTGTTTGCTTCTTAAAACACCGTTATTTTCAGCACGGGGAGATGTAATTATCCGACGATCTAAATTCACATTCCAGAAAACCATGCAATTGTGATTTCAAAAATAATTATATTTTCTAATTTTGAAGATTTTAACGTGAAGTGAATAATGTCTTTACAGTGGTATGTGTAACTATTGGAATAATTTAAACATCATAAAATAATCTAAAAACGAATAATAAAAACCTTTAAATAGATGAAGATGTGTATGTAACTATAATTCGCAAATACTTATGTAATATTTAAATTACGAACAACCATTTTTAATAGGAGGAAAGTTTTAAAATTTAAAACAATGCTGGGTGTCCAGGCTTAAATTATCCAAAAATAATAGCTTATTTTTGTGGAACTACCCATCAGAATGTAATAAAATGTTCATCCATGGATTGGAAAACTCTCCGAGAATTTTTGGGTCTAGTCCTATTAGCCACACGTGCCGGCATAATTCGTCAATCGCAGACGATAAACTTTTTACACCGATTTCATTAGTATAGATGTGGAAGCCACAGTAAAAGGTGCAGTGTGTACTTTAGTTAATGGAATTCATTTAAATCAGTCACACGTGTACAGCGATGTTTCGAACATAATGGAATGTCGTTACTGGCTAGTCTAATATACTTATATATATATATATATATATATATATATCAAGACTCGTACAAAGTGAATCCCACTCACGATCAACAGTGTCTTCTATCACGAAAACTTAACGATACTTGCCAGTTTAAGGTACCAAAATTCCTGTCTCCTTTAAAGTTCTGTCCCATTGGTCGATAGATTTTACTGTTGGAGAGTCGACATTCCATTTTGTTCGAACACGTTGTAGTACACGCGTGACTAATTTAGATTCAATTAACTAAAGTATACATTGCCCCTTTTGCTGTGATTTCGACATTTGTATAAATGAAGTCAGTGTAAAAAGTTTATCGTCTGCGATTTCCGAATAAAGTGCACACGTGCGGCCGATTGGACGAGACGTAAAAACCCTCAGAGAGTTTTTCAATCCATGGCTGAACCGTTCATTACATTCTGATGGGTAGTTCCGTAACAATAAGCCATTACTTTTGGATACTTTAAGCCCGGACACCCAGTATAATTCGCAAATATTTGTGTAATATTTAAATTAAGAACAACCAACTTTAACAGAATGAAAATTTAAAAATAAAATAAATGTGTAAAACAATTAAAGCTGCTATGACAAAAACAATAGTCATTGTGTTGCGCCATGAAAACGGCTAAAAAGAAAAAGGTCATTTCCTACTGAAATGAAAAATGTCTGCCATGAAAGTTAATTTTAGTGAAAATGAATCTTTCAACAATATTGACAAGAGAACTATGGTAATTTTCTTATCACAAGGCGATATTAAAAACTGAATTGTTCAATAATATCGACAAAGGAGATAAAATTAGAGTGTGTGCTTAACGCCCGAACTCGAGGTATAATGGCGACTAAAATATAACTAATGATTTAAAAAAATCGATATTTTCACAGCTATGGTTTATGATATCAGTAAAGTTTTCTAACACATTATATATATATATATATATAATTTTTTTAAACTTGTTACGGGAATGCTAATTTAATTGCATTATAAAATAGGTGCCTATAAAATAAATATTTTTTGACTTCAAATAATAGTCTTGTTACCTAATTATAGAAAAAAAAAAAAAAACCCACAAAATATTCACTTTTTAATATACATTCTAGACGTTGTAATTTGTTTTGAAGTTTTTCTCTTAAAAATGTGGTGTCATAATTTTTTAAAAATATTATTAAGATATTTAATTTTTTTTAAAAAAAGTAATCACACACACACACACACACACACACATGAATATTATTTATGCATTGGATACAATATTATAAGTATTTTTCTTATGTTAAAAGGAATTTTAAGTCCATATTTAATAATACGAAGAAAGCTATTATAAATCAAGTTAAAAAAAGCTTTGATTTATTTCAACATTATTTAAACTTATATCTATATATATAAATTTGCTACATCTTACTTATTTATTAAATAACTTTAAATGATTTTGGTGCTTAAATGAAAAAAAAATAGCATTAAATAATTAATATAGCTATCTTAAATTTTCTTTGATTCACACCCAAACTTAAAATATGGAATACACATTGTTTGCTTCTGATTTGTGCAATTAAAAAAAATTATAAATTTTGGTTTAATATTTATACCCTACGCGATTAAAATTTTAAATTTATATATATATATATATATATATATATATATATATATATATATATATATATATGTATGTATATATGTATATATATGTATATGTATATATATAGATATGTATATATATATATACATATATATATATGTATATACACACACATATATATATATATACATATATATATATGTATACACATATATATATATATACATATATATATACACACATATATATATATACATATATATATATATATGTATATATATATAGTTATAAATATTAATTTCTCGTTAAAAGTCACAAATCATGTAATTACCATTAAAAGGTAATGTTACGAATTCTTATAATCAATTCATGAATTTCAATATAGTTATTTTAGAGAATTCATTACGATGTATTTCTTTTTGAAAATATTTAAAGATGAGTTAATTTTTTTTATCGGAAAAAAAGTTCATTAAATTTCTAATTAATAACGAACAAGAAATTTAGCCTTGAGTAATAAAGTAAATGTGATGAGTTAAATTTTTAATAAATATGTAAATGAATTTCAGATTTTTAAAATAGGATGCATAGATAGACGTTCTTAAAAAAATATCTTAATATCTTCTGAACACACATGATAAATTAAGAGAATTTTTAAGGTGTATCATAAGTACTTAAACTATATAATATATTAAAAAAATATAATAAATTAAAATAAAAATATTAGGAAATGAATATATAAGATGAGACTTTTCAACTTTCATTTTTTGTACTCGTTCATTTTCAACCTTCCACATTCAGAATCTTTTTATTTTGTACGATATGAACACGTGATTTGATTTCAAATTACTAAATGCGTAACGATTATGTGTTTATCAAATATGCTGTGTAGAAGGGCCAATGCACGATAAAATTGTTGAGACTCTTCAGTTTGGAGTGGTGTGAAATTGTGGATGAGGGGGATGTCAGGAAAGGTGTCACCTCCTTGTCAAAGGTTCAAAATTACATAGCCCGTCCCTAACACTCTCGCGTAGCTTAAAAAAAAAGTTAACATTCAATCAACCCATTTGGGTTGCTGTTGACTTCAGCTTAGTTTGAACTGCTAATCTGCAGGTCCACAGATATGCGCTCTGCACAACTGAGTTTAGATAGGAATTACTTTGTGTAAGGTTTAAAGCTCTTTTTACCCTTACAAAGCACATGAGACTGTTTCTATTGGCGTATCACTCAGAATCAGCACGAAGGCTATTGGTGACAGACTACGTAGTTTTGAATAAAGAGGGCCACGCACTCTCCTAACTTCCACATCCCACCAACGGAAGGAATTAAATCCTTAACCTGCAAAAATCCCACTGTACTATGAATCTTTAGAGGCATGAGGATTGGAACCCATTGAAATAACAGAGGTTAAGAATACATGGTTCCTGGTAGAACCCGAGTTTGCGAGCCCGGTAGCCCAGTGGCCAAAGTAACAGACTCGTAGCAGGTATGTAATGAGTTCGAGTCCAGTGCCTCTGAAGACCCGCTGTGGAGGGGTAACACCAATCGTGAGTTTCCGAACACTTGGTTCCTAGTAAAACTCGAGTTTGCGAGCGCGGTGGCCTAGTGGCCAAGGTAACAGACTCGTTGCAGGCACGTAATGAGTTCGAGCCCAGTGCATCTGTAGGGGAGCGATACATGTTAAATCTGTCGAGAGCTTAAACGTCCTCCCGTTGGTGTGATGTAGGAGAGGGGCAGCTCAGGCGTCTTCCTCGTCAGTTGACCATGGTTCAAAATTAAGATGTCCGTCGTCAAAAGCCCTCGTGTAGCTGAACAGAGCGACGCTAATATTCACTCACGCGAACGCGATCATTCGGCCGCACAAGCCAAGGGGAAGGTACTGCGGCGATTGAATATTATTTCTCATATCTTACTTAAAAACAAAAACTCAAAAATTTATTGTACAGTGAGTAATATAACAAGAAAAATATTTTTTGAAAAACGAAAATTTTATTTCAGTGTCTTATAGATGAAATTCCCTCCCACAGTTTTCACACGGCACACAAAAATTCAATTTTGAAAACGGCTTTCTTTTAAATTTATCTCAAAACACAATCGCTAATGCTTTTCATCTTCGGAACAGCCTTAATTATTAATGAAAAAATTTGTAAGACAGGTCCTGGAAAAGTTAAACAGAACTAATACAGTTTTTAAATGTTTATTCCATTTATTTCAATAAAATATTTTTAAGCAAAAACAAATAAAAATGTTTGATGAAAATATTTTAAATCTTTGTTTTTTAATGTTTGTTTTATCTAATTAAATATAATGATGAAGTCTTTATTGTTTTAAATATCTGATTCATAAAAAGACGATTTACTCATTAATTTCTATAATAAATTTAGAAGTAATTTATATCAATCACAATACAATTATTATAAACAATTTTAAAATGGTATCCATTTAAAATATTTGGACAAACAATGAATATCAGACTAAAAAGTGTTATTTCATTGAAGTAAAAAAAATATATCTTCATTTCAATATCTCTACTTTTTAACATAATAATAGTAAATAATGTACGAAACAATGTTATAGAAATAACGAAGATTACATATTTTCCTCAGGCTATAGTAATAAACTTAAGTTGTCATGGATGTCGAAGTTTGGTTCGTATTCTGATTCTATAGTAGGCCTAGTATATAAAATAGTAAGGGGCTACATGGGTCAGCAACCTTACAGCCAAACAATCTACCAATATGATTCAGCTTGCCTCCAAACAGAAAATATTTGATAAAAGTCGATTTCCTCTACACTGCATGCAAGATTAGGGAACAGAGGTCAAGTATACAGATTTACAGTTATATTTGAAGTCAGTTATTATTAATAATATCTTTATAACTATTCCTTCAACGTAAAAAAAGTTAATTAAAATTATGTAAGTATTTTATGTATTTTTTAAACATATTTATTAAAATAAGAAATAAACAATGTATAATATAAATGTTCCTTTAGCCTAATTAAATAAAAAAATACTTTAATGCAAACCTTGTAATTACACCGCTCTTCTTCATATTGCAATAGCAAGGGTATAATTTGTGACTTTCAATTTGACAAGATTTTGAATGTTCAGTTGTTAAAAAATTTCTCTGTGGGCTCGAAATATTTTTCACATGAGAATAGTTTTTTTCACATAGATACGTAGAAACAAAAGCGGAAAGTAGAATGCATACAATTTTCTTCAAACTGTTAAATCTCTCTAGCAATGGCATTCAACAATTTATAATAGCTGTCGATTCGTTGTTAGAGTTATCTTCAAATTTTTTCATAATTCCGTAAGCTTTACTTCCCATAATTCTGAGGATGTTAGTTCAATAAGTTCCATTTCAAAAAATAATTAACTTCAATTCACTTAAAAATTGACAAATTTGTAGAATGGTGTAAAGTGCCACTAAAAAGTGTGCCACGAGCCAAATCTGACAAGCGTGCCATAGGTTGCCGAAGCCTGGACTACTTCATGTACAATGGAACTGAATCTGAAAGAGATTTGTAGATAGATTACAGTGGTTTTATATGATATTTGAACATAGAATTATTTTAAGATAATCAGCTATATCCGTGAATGTTTTTGAAGTCATTACTAAACAAATTGCTGCTACTCCAATAAGGAGCATGTAATAAAATTCTGCAAAAATAAATAGGAAAAATCATCTTTTTTTGTGGTTATTTAAAATTACTTGATCGGTATGTATTTATCATTATTATGCTACAGTTCATGTTATTAAACAGTTCACGATATTTGAGCCCAATTTCATCTCGAACGAGTTTAGTATGAAAGAGTTTTGTTTAAATAATTTGCTTAACTACATTTATAATTCATCCACAGATCCTAAAGGAAAACATAGCATTTCTTATTTTTCCTTAAAAAGTGTGTTGAAATTATAGTGCTGAAAACAAGACGGGAAACTTTAGAAAAGCATGCATCGGATCAAAACTCAAGCTTTCACAAAGGAATATTTTTATTGAAATCCAACGGGATTTAAAAATTTTACTTCAGCCTTACTTTTCAAAAGGGAAAAAATCTTTATACTAGAATTCTATTTTGAAAGAGGAAAATTAATTCATTCTTGAAAAATAAATTTTCATAAAATCTAAGCATTTGAATAAAATGCAATGTGTAAACAAATTTATATTAGTTCAAATGAATGCATCCGTTCTCGCTTCAAACAAGCACATATTGGTTTCTTCACAACAAAGAATAACACGAACGAAATTGAAATGAGAAAGCAAGGAACAACTTAAGCAGATTTTTTATTTTAAAAAAAGAAATATAGATAGAGAACAAAATGTTAAAGAAAAACAAATCAGCTTTCATTCTTTGCTTTAGTTTCGAATGTTGATTTTCACTGCACAATAAAAAACGTCGACAGAAATATGTCACGGCGAGCTTTTATCTTCGTTTGAAAAAAAATTATTCTATCTCAGATATGATATTTGATACATGGTAAGTAAAATCTTGTAACACATGAAGGAGAAAAATGAATATTTTAAATTTCTTTTCAAAGCAGTCTTCAAACAATCTTTACCAACTTTAAACTGTATTCAGTTACAAAAAAAGGGCGAAAGCTGCGAGGAAGAAAAGAAAAAACTATTTTTTTTCACGAAGTATAATGCGATCTTTTATTGAGAATATACTAAAAAAAATTAGAAGATTTTTCTCAAAAACTAATGTTTACATTTAAAGGCTTGTGATTAAAAAACCATATTACGAGAAATTTTCAATGAAAAAAAAAACACTTGAAGTATATTTAACGTAGGATTCTTCTAAAATTTCAAATTTGGTATTAGTTTCATTTTAATGTAAATATTCACTAATGTTAAATTATCTGTTTCGAAATATCCTTTTCGATATTTCTTTTATAACAATTAATTCTTATTCAACCTTTGTTTCTTTAAAATAAATTTGAGGATGCATCCTTTTCTGAAGTTAGAATGGCAACGAAGTGAGTATTAAGGACCACCAAAGAGGACTTGGCAAGTTGTCCATAAAAACTATCGTATCGAGTTAGTGGCTGGGTTGCTCTACTCCAGTCATAGTAAGTGCAAACTATTTTAATTATGTTGAAGACAATGGGAAAAGAAACAGAACCAAGTCTTCATAACGTTGTTTGTAGCAGAAATTTTTCTAATATCGTTGAAATAAATCACACATATCTCAACACATTTCAAGTTTGAACTTTAAAACCTTTATTTATACTTAAATAAGAATTTTTCATTTATCATTTTCACTCTTCCAGAAATGTCTGAATTATTGCCTTAAAACATCAAAATAGTTTCTAAAATTCATTTTAAAATATTATTTTACTTCTTATGGAAGAATAAACTTAGCATAAAATAATAATCTTTTAGAAAGATCCCATAAAAGGTACTGGTTGTGATATTTGTATTACTTTTTAGGCATAATATTTGTATTATTTATGATATTTTTAAATAATGCGAAAGCGCAATTTATCCATAATACCTTCTTAAATATAAATTTGACTTGCTTGAAATATTTAATGTTAAAAATAAATATTTTTATTATTTCTAAAGCCACTATTTGAATTTCAATTCTTTGACGAAATAAATAACAAAATAGTATAGTAAATAAATCTGAGTTAATTAATAAATTTCACACATACACAGTCTAAATTATTTACGTTGCTATTTGAAATATTACATCCTCAAACTTCGGTACCTCACTACTTTGGCAAGTTGTTAATGCAATTATAATTTATTCGGCAATTTATAATTCAGAAAAAAATGCACTTGTACAAAGTATTATGATTTTGAGAAACATTGTTAAAAATTCTGCTGTTTTATTCAATCCAAATGTACTTATTAAAGAAACAAACAATTTTGAATAAACGTTTCAGTTCACTTAAACCTCTGCGACCATCGCCATTTAGAATTATCGTATCATTAATAAACTACTCATTGTCCATTCCGATCATGTTTCCGACAGCGTACACATAGCATGATGGGTTCAAATATGGCGGATCTGGTAGTTCTGTACGAAAATTCAGTTTGTAAATCGATAACTCGGCCAGAGATGCTATTTATAGACACGTCCTCGCTTTATCAGCATTCGGCGCGTTCCCCCCCACACACAGCAGTATCTTTCATTTATATCATTTACCTCTTCGAATGCAAAGCGTGAAATATGTCTTTTCGAACGTTTGGGTGTTAGAATGTTTGGTTAAAGAATTGGCGACGTGAACTTTCGCCTTTTCGCTGTTGTTCCGTTAACAAAAGGAAAGGTTGCACGGCATGATTAATGAAGTTGGAGGAGGACTCTGAAATTCGATTCTGCTGGATGGATGTCTCTGTTTTGGAATAAATAAAATTCTACCAGGTTTAATTAACTGACAGAATGAGTGGGCAATTACTGAAGCAAAGGGGATGTGGATTGTGCGAAAGTTAATAAGTTTTGTAACACTAATCAATCACTGATGCAAATCTTTAATTGTTTACTCAACGTTTTACCAAACTTATTTAATTATATCTATATTATTTCGTTATAGAACTTTGGTTTTTATATAATATATATTAATGTTTAGTGTTATATATATAAAAAAAGAAAGAATGTAATTTTGTTATATATATTATTTCCTGCATTATTTTTCATTTTAAACCGGAATTCTGTTATTCATATCTTGTTCAAATTTTCAATTGTTAATTAAATACTTTTTATTCATCCACTCGATCAAATACATTTTTTTAAGCTTGAAATTGGATGACACTTGATGTTAATAAAGTTTTTTTAAAAATAATAATCCATCGCCATATATAGAATGGAAAATGAAAAATTCAAGGGAAATCGCTTTCTATTTACCACTTGATATTGTGATTCTGTCTTACGCAAGTACATATTTATATTAATTGTAACACTATTTAATAAAAAAGTAACTTTACAATTTTTATTTGTTGGTCTAAGAAGGAATTGACTACATTTTTTTTGTTTTTCTTGTTTATGTTTGAAAATTGAGTGAGCATCGTATTGTAAAGCTATACGAGGGCCATTGGTGACAGACCTCGTAATTTGGAACCATGGTAAGTGCTGAGGACGACTCCTGAGCTGGCGCATTTATCTTCTAACTTCCACACCACACCGACGGGAACATGTTTGAGCTGATAAATTTAACGGGCATCGGCCTCTCTTCAACACGGCAGGTTTTCAATGGCATTAAGCTCGAACTCATGACTCACCAGCCACGAGTCCGTGACCTTTGAGCACTAGGCTACCGCAGCCCCATATTTAAATCGAAATGCAATAATTTTTAGCTTATTGTTTGTCTTATAGTATCTATGAAATTATATTTATAAATACTTTATATCAATAATATTACTTTTTCTTCTTTCATTTTTCTTTGCGTTAGAATTGCAAAAGAAAATTAAAATATTATAACTTTTAACTATTTCAATGTAAAACCCTCTTCAACACTAGATTGCCAAGGAAGTCATTTTGACCGCTTTTTAATTTCATTTAGAAAAACAATTACGTATATAATGACATCATTTCTCTTAGACATTTTTAGAATATATTTTTTTGCCAAGTGAAGCAAATTTTTTTTCCTTTTCAATATTTACTAATAACTTGTTATATAACTGTAAATAATGTAAAAAAATATTAAAAGTTAATTTTTAAAAACAAATTTCTTTTACACATTAGTTATTCTTTCACAATGCAGTCATTTTTTATTGATTTTGGGCAATTTTCAGAGTTGCATTACTT
This sequence comes from Trichonephila clavipes, assembly GCA_019973935.1. Lineage (NCBI taxonomy): Eukaryota > Metazoa > Arthropoda > Arachnida > Araneae > Nephilidae > Trichonephila > Trichonephila clavipes. The sequence continues at coordinate 524,219 of BMAU01005287.1, forward strand.
TAAACATGAACAGTTTTTCTCCTCCGCATGCTTTGTTTTATATTAAAAGCTAGCAAGCATGGTGGCCGTGGTGGAAGCCGAGTGGTATATGTATGGCCTCGGATCATGGCTGACTTTCTCACGAGTTCGAGCCGGCTACAACTCAAGACCCGCCGTGTAGGGCAAGCGATCACGCTAAATCTGTTGAGAGCTGAAACGTCACTCGCTGGTGTGTTCTAGTTAGGAGAGGGAGTTCCAGCTCAGGTGTCGTCTACGTCACTTGACCATGGTTCAAATTACGTGGTTCGTCGCCAAAAGCCCTCGTGTGGCTGAACAGTGCGACGTTAATATTCATTCATTCTAGCAGCAGTACGTTTGGATATTGTTCGAGTTAAGAAGCTAATTCTGATAAAAAGTTTATAAAATAGCGGAAAATACTTAAATAATCAGATAATTAATAAATGTTCTCTATACACTTAAGCTAAAAGCATTCAAATAATTACATATGGATTGTTATGATCATTCTGGAAATGAATATTTTGAGACGAAATAATATATTTTTAAAAATATAATTCCAACGATATTATTTTAAATTACATTAAATACACTTAACTTTTTTATCTTTGCAAATAATTATTAATGGGAGCAAAATATGTAATTTCTCAATTACTACAAAAACTATTCCCGAGTAAAAAGTTGGGCTGAGATCATGATTGTTGGTCGCTGGCGGAAAGCAGATCACGTCAAGGGACGTGATAGAAACGAGAAATTCTTTCTTATATCTGCAGAATCACGTGATATTTTTTAGTCTTAGTTAAAGTAAAATTTATGATAACGATAAAGTCTGATAATGAAGCTGTCTATAATAATCAAAAAGAGGGGCAGAAAAAACAACTACACGGTCTTCATAAAACAGAAAGCGGCAACGAAGCTGCGTAATACTGTTTAAATATTAGCATAGTGAAAAAGACCCATGTTTGCTTTCGTATTAGTTTAGTGCTAAAATAAATATTTGTACTCTATATTAACGACAATCTAACCAATGCAGACATATCAGGGTTAACTGATTTTTGAGCGGAAGATGGGGTAAATGATCTTTGTTATCCAATAAAAAATGTATGTCTTTCAAATATATCAATCAAATTTATAAAACATGATCAGTTTAAAACATGCGCTTTTTTATTGACAAATTAATTAAGTGATGTTCCATGTATATGCATTAGTTAACTTTTAAATTTTCATTCTTATTTATATCCTTTATCGAAGTGAGCAATGACAAGATAGTTGTTTGTTAATGTTTACGCTTAATTTTGATGTAACTCAAACAATTTGCTTAGCAATGACAAAATGAAAGGCTGGTAGCAATACGTAA